>JAUBOD010000265.1:246808-371682 GCA_032353885.1 Nothura maculosa | reverse complement strand
CACGCGCGCGCGCGCACGCACACACACACACGCGCGCGCGCACACACACACACGTGCGGGCGCGTTTTCCTTTTAATAGGAAAAGTGTAAATAAAAAAAAAAAAAGTAATGACATCAGGGAAATTGAGTCAAGTCTTTTTAACAAATATTTTGTGTTCACGTTTGTTATCCTCTGGCCACCTTAATGTTTGGGGGTTTTATTGTGTTGTTTTTTTAGTAATACAAATATTTAAAATGTATGAGTGTGGAACACCTGCTGTTTTTTTCCTGTTTTGTAATACTTGACATATGTTTTTATTTTACCTGAGACACAAAGGAGCATTAGTGCCAGTAGACCACATATAGATAGTCACGGCATTTTTCTAACCAAAAAGAAAACAAACATTTTATAGGTTTATAGGTTTGTTTATAGGTTGATAATGTATTCTTTAACACTTGCAAGTTGCATTTACTGACCAATTTCTGTTATTAGGGAACTTCCAATCCTGATGGCTACATCTCCACCCTTCCTGGTTCCAGCGTTGTTTTCCACTGGCCACGTAATGACTATGATCAACTGCTGTGTGTGCGCCTGATGGATGTTCCCAACTGCATCTGGTCTGGGGGCTTTGAGGTCAACAAAAATAGCTCCTTCCATATTAATATGAGGTAGCTGCTGCATGTAAACCTTTTGCAATATATTTCCCTTTTCTAATATAAGCAGCTGTTTAACAGTTAAGACTTCAGCAATTCAAATCAGCAGCCGACCTCTCATGTTTTTCTTCTTCAGGGACACCTCAGGAAAATGCTATTTCTTAAGGGTAGAAATTACTCTTCGTGGAGCCACCTATCGCATTGCATTCAGTGACACAGATCAGCTACCGCCACCTTTTCGCATAGACAATTTTTCTAAGGTAAAGACCGAAAATCATGAAGCGTTTTTGTTTTTTTTTTAAAAATAAAGAAGCAGTTCTGATTTTAAGTGAGAGAAGTTGACTAGTTTACATTGTGAAATAAAGCAAAAAACTATTTTTATGTAATAATTGTTTTATCTATTAGTATATAGTATTTTGAGCCCTAATTAATGGATAAAATCAAAAGCAGTACTTCTAAGAATGAATGAAATGAATTACTTATGAACCTATGAGGGTGGAGGTAGTAGTGAGGTGAACACACTTTAGTCATTTACTGTTAAAAAGTGAGCAAATGATATCAAAAGAACTTATTGCTAAAGAATTTCGATATTAAATTAAATACTCTTTCTTATCTGTTACAGGTGCCAATTGTTTTTAATCAGCATGGTGTTGTTGAGCCAAGGCTATACACAGAAGTGAAGCCCATGACCTCTCTGGATTATGCATGGGATGAACCTATTCTGCCACCTTTCATAATGCTGACGGTTAAAGGGGCAGGCTCCTCAGAAATCATCTGTAGCATGAACGACTTTCAAGATAGCAAGCAGCTTTATTATGAAAACTTCATTTATATTGCAGCTACCTATACCTTCTCGGGGTAATTCCTTTTATATTGCATTAAAATAATCTTTCACGCTCATTGCATTCTTCAGGCTATAAATTATTACTGGCTTAACAGTTGTCACCTTACACATTTTTGTAAGAATTTCAGAAGCAACTAAAACTTTACCAAGCTGTAGCTACTGTAAGGAATGCCAAAATTCAGAAGAAAAACCTGGGAGTCACAAAGCTGTGTATCTTGTCACAAAGCTTTGTGTCTTGGTTGTACCTTTTTGGCTTTATAGGAGGAGCCTGTCACGGTTCATTTTAGCGCTCAGTGAGAAAGATTGAATATGTTGCATCTGCAGCGACCACACTGACCCTTTAGACGAGCCAGGATCTAAGGGTCTGGTTTGGGAATTTCATTTCATCTGGTGGATTAAGAGCACTTCCTTATGGGACAGTGATTGCTTATATGATCTCCCTGTGTTTTTTCAGCTTGCACGGGTTATATGCTAGTAAAAACAATTACAAGAAAAAAAAATTATGCTCCATTCTTTTCCTCAGTGTAAGGTAGAGATTTTTTACTGAGATCAGTAGGACTTGACTGTTAAGTTCCTTCTAGAAGTGAGAAATCAAGCTTCTTTTACAAGTATATTTAAATGGAGAGCTTACACCAATAAGTCCATATATACAAATAACTGTATATAAATAACAAGGGAAAGCAATGTAAGCGGTTGTTTGATTTGACTCTAACGTGAGGATTTCTTTGGCTGTTTATTGATACAAGTTCTTGATGATCTAGCTTACAGGAAACAGATGTACGATCGATGGCTACAAATAAGGACGCTGCAAATGCAGAGCTTGTCCTTGATGTTTCGCCGAAGACGCAACGAGTTGTGCTGAAAAAGAAGGTACCAAACTGAATGTGCTGGAAAAAGGAAGAAGAGGGGGAAAAGAACTGCTTTTCCTGATAACTTCTAAGGATAGAGTTAGAGCTGCATCGGAAAGGACAAGTTATTAACAGTTCAGGTTTCTTTATTTACAGTAGTGATTGCTATAAACATGAGTGTTCTTGCACCATTGGTGCTCAGGGGATTGATTCAGGGAAAAGTGTGATACCTTTGAGCCATTAAAGCGGAAAGTGTGACCGCAAGCAAACTGCCTAAGAATAAGAACAGACCAACCGTAAACAAATATTTGGTAGGACTGGAATGTACATTTTGCATATAAGTGGAAAAAATGGATTTTTTATAAGCTAGCTTCCAGTTCAGTGCTATGAAGCTGAATGTGTATAAAAGTCATTTCAAAAATAATGATTTAAAGCATCTGATGGCAGAGCAGAATAGAAATATTAGCTCTATACTGCTTTGTAATCATTTAAATACTGCATTTGTTAATCGACAGGAGCCAGGAAAACGATCCCAACTTTGGAGAATGACTGGCACGGGAATGCTTTGCCATGAAGGTTCTTCAGTTCCTCATAATCCCAACAAACCTTCCTCTCCTCGATCTGTGGACTCTTCTATGATTTTAGATATTGCGGGTCTGGCAGCTGTCACAGATAATAGGTAGGATCGTCGGGTTTAGGATTGAACTAATGTAAATCCTATAAGCTGCATAAATTGTAATATCTGTACAGTGTTCCTGTAATTAAAGCAGCCGTGGATATTTAAAATTTCAGTGTTAAACTTATGGACAACTCTCAGCTGTGAAATATGACTATCTTAGTGCACTGGTAAGTCACCCAATATGTTCTGGGATAATTCCTTTAGTGTCAGAACACTGAGGAAGGTTGTCAAGAAGTGTCACCCTTTGAAAGGACTTTAAAGCAGTGTCAGCAAATATGCCTATTATAGCATGGGTTGACAGTCAAAATAATTCCCAAATAGTTTGGAAATATCTATGAAGAAACACTTAACTTCTTCGGAGTCATTTCTTTCTTTATTCAAAGTTGTGTGGGTTAGATCTTGTCTATGTTTGTGAGCAGATCTTATGATCACTTTTGTGACTCAGGAATACATTTTTAAAATGCAACTAAACTGTTTATTTTCAGCAGCAGATTTTTAAAATAGCACTTCACAATTACTATTATGGAAACAAGAATACATCAGATTAGACCAGGTGAAGGATTAGAAAGCTCTAGTTCTTAGTGTGCCTTTTCTTACAGGTATGAGCCCCTGATGCTGAGGAAGCCTGACCGGCGGCGCAGCACTACCCAGACCTGGAGCTTCCGTGACGGGAAGCTGACCTGTGCTATCGATGGACTTGTTGTGCAGGTTGGATTTTGAGCTTGTTTTGAGAAATTCTTGCTAAGATAATTGGTTGTCACGTGAGCTTCATATTACATTGAGCTTTGAGGCTAAAGTTCAGGATACGGAAGAGACCATACTTGAAGACACATTTGATATTCAAGTGTTCTCATCAATTACAAATAATTAAGCACTTTGCCCTATTAATTTGAAAATAAAGTATTAAAAAATTAATGCTATATCACTGCTGAAAATAAACAGCATGATGATAAATAGGCAACTGATACTTGCATGCATAGCCTGCTAGCGTCTCTGATGCTCTGCTAGCATCTCTGGTGAAAGTTAACCTCACTAGAAGACTGCTCACATCAGTCATTGACTTTCTTTTCCAACTGTGTAAGAAGGAGAAAAAAAGTAAAATATCCCTTTAAATTAATGTGTTTAAGTATAGCTATCTACATTTTCACTTTTTTTTTCTTTGTTTTTATTTCTTTCTCCAGGCAAAAGGAGGGATATTAGGTCTTTATGATGGAGCAGAAGTTGTTCTTGGTCCTGACACTTCTTTTGAGATTTTGGGGCCAGTGCCACCTGAACAGCAGTTCATAAACCAGAAGATGAGGCCTGGATCAGGAGTCCTGGCTGTCAGAGTCATTCCGGATGGACCAACCCGAGTTCTGCAGGTGAAGGTCCTTCAGTACCTGGAAGAAATTTCATTATTTGATTTATCGTTCTTTCTATTATTTCTATGCTGTGTCTCTAAATCCTTTGTGAGGTATTAAACAGAAATAATTACAAGGAAAGTTTTCGCTGTGTTTACTTTTTAAACAAATTGTTTTATAAGGTAAGGCTGTATAATTGTTATTTGTAAATAAGAAAATGATAATAGAAGTATTTTTTTAATCAGATAACAGATTTTAACCAGCGTAGAAACGATCGTTTATCCTGTGAAGGAGATGAGTTTCCAGTTACGGAACAAGATCTGTGCAAGTTAAAACATCCAGACACAGAGCAGGAGTTAGAAGTAAGATATAACACCTAATACTGACCTGATTTTATTTTTGGTTGGTTGTTTTTTGTTTGTTTGTTTGTTCAGTACTTTCCTCTCTATCTTTTAAAACTTATTTCATTGGGGCTTATTTTTTACTTTATATCTTGATCTCTCATACCACTTTATATTTTTTTCTGCTAAAACTCCTCATTCTTGCAAGGTAGATTTAAATAGGAGATGTCTTTATTTGAAGACTTTACAGCAAACTCATCAAACTTCAGTCAGCTGTTCAGCATCTCTCAAGATGTGTTTAAAAAGAATACTTCTTTGCAGAAATGTGTATTCATCTGTTGGTTTTCTCTCCACATGCTGTTTTCCCAGGTGCTTGTGAAGCTGGAAGGTGGAATAGGATTATCTTTAGTCAACAAAGTCCCTGAAGAGCTAATATTTGCAAGCCTCACAAAAATTAATGTCCACTACACACAGCTATCAACAAGTCAGGTGTTAGAACTCAGTGTACAAGATGTACAGGTAATTGTCATTTTGAAAAAGAAAAAAACAAAAATTACTCATCTTGTGAGTCAAGCTGCTGCTCTGTCTCTCAGTACACAGCAAGCCTCCTTATTGTCACCTGTTCCTGTTCTTTTGCTACCTTGTTCTCTCTGTAGGTGGACAACCAGCTGCTTGGCACCACGCAGCCTTTTATGCTCTTTCTGACACCTAAGATGAGTGAAAATGAGCCCGTTGAGAGCGGGCCTGCAGTGCAAGTAAATGCAATGAAATTTCCAAGTAAAAATGCTCTGACTGATATATACAAGGTAAATAAATTAATCTTTTGAGGTAGCACAGTGTGTCCTTTAGAATGTCTTATGCAGATTTTTAGTATTTTATTAGTAAATAGAATAGATTAGTAACTTAGTAAATAGAATATTTTTAGTATTTTTACTGTATTTTTAGTATTATTGCTGTAAACTGAAATTTGTTTATTTCTTGTAGCATCTGATGATCACTGCCCGAAAGTTCACAGTTCAAATTGAGGAGAAATTGCTTCTGAAATTACTGAGTTTCTTTGGCTATGATCAGTCCGAATCGGGTATGATATAAAATTATAAAGACATTCTTTCCAAAGGCAAATCTTTTTTTGCTTATAAAACTGAGCTCAAGTAACGTTGCAGACTGTGTTAGGAGGCCGTTAGCTGTTTAGAAACTTTCACAGTTAACCAAACAAGCAAAACACGTAGAGCAAAGAAGCGTCCTTGTTGGGCCATTTGAAAGCATAAGAACAACTAGCGTGGATATCATTGAAGAAAAGCTGGAAAGGCTCCCCCTGCCTTACAGCGAGGAGGGCTGACGTTTATGAAAACAGAATTTTAAAAATGGAAATTATAATAGGTTCTTTTGATGACAGCATCTTGGACATTCAAGATACCATCTGAAATATTTGAGCAGCTGTTTCTTCTGACATGTAACATGTTTTGTCCAATATCGTAAAAAATTCTAGCAACTAAAATACAAATGAAATTGAAACTGCTTGTGTAGCCGTGCAGTTCTGATCCTTCTTTATGAAATATACATTCCTGTCTCTCCGTATACTTACATACAATCTGTTTTGATTCCTGTGTCGTGTGGTTGCAGAAGTTGAAAAGTATGATGAGAATCTCCACGAGAAGGCTGTTGAGCAGGGCGGAGGCCAGAAGAGATACTACTTTGAAAACCTCAAGATTAGTGTGCCTCAAATAAAGCTGAGTGTCTTCACTTCCAGCAAGCTGCCTTTGGATCTCAAGGTGGGCCACTGCTCTCACGGAGTGTGCTTCCAGATAAAGATATCCTGTTGTAGGGAGAAAAAATAACATAAAATTTCCCAATTTTATACTAGTAAGTTCCATTTGTGTGGTATCTTGAATGCCAACATCTTCCAGCAACTATTTCAAAACACAAAGCACCACGGTATGCGTTCTGGTACCCCTACAGAGGCTAGAACATGTAGTTACATGTAGCTGCTAAAGTGAGAATGCAGCAAGGTGAGAAGTGAAGTACAAGAAAAATCAGTTGAGTATTTTCATGGGAATAATGTATTCCCATTGAACTTGGAGTGTTTGCACAAGCAGTCTCTAACTTGGCTAGATATTAATGTGAAGGATTCAGGGAAGGGGGAGGACATGATCACAGTAGAGCCATTGTAAAAGTTTTTCTAGGCATCTCACATGATTTTGGAGCTTTTGGACATTGCTGTCTGGATATAGGGCACAGGCAGATTATTTTCATTAGGCATCAGTATCAACAATGTTGCCTTGTTTAATGTATGAGAATTAAACAGCAAATTACTTCCTGAATCATGAGGTCTGCTCTACTTGGTCCATCATTCATTTACTGAAAAAATAAATAGGTCCTTTCTTACATGCCAGCTTAATCAGATATGTAGTTTACCTGAATTACCTGAAGATGGCAGAAAAACTCACGTTACGTGCTGCCAAGCGTGCTGCACTGGCTAATGTAGAAAGGTGCAACGTAAGTGCATCAGTGTTTTTGATGTTAATGACTGTGCAAATACCAGTATTATCAAGCACTGAAATAAAGGGATCTTTTTGATTCTTCTTAGAAATATATCTTTCTTGTTAATTCTATTAATTAACAATGGATCCTCAATCCATTCATAATGCTCTAGCAAAGTGGAAAACGTCCAATTTTATTACACGTCATGAAGCTTTTTCAGCCTCAGAACTAGGGTTCTATCTAATAAAACCTTTGAACAAGTATTTCGAAGTGCAAAGCATGGAATCATATAAATGCATTTGGTTTTGAAATATGAATTTCAACTGCAGGAGGTGAAATGCATCAGGAAATACATTTAATTACTTAAGAGTAATAGGAGTACTTGAACAAATGGAGTCCTAATAGCTGTATCATTGCTTGTATGTAAAAATGTGTGGAATGATTTCCTGATATTTAAAAGAATCTCTATGGGAGAGGTAAACTTTTAGCTGCTTCTGATAATCTTTCCTTGTTATCCTTTTCGGGATAAGTTTGGGTGCTAAAAATATATATTTTTTTAATTAGGCATTGAAAAGTATGTTGGGATTTCCTCTAATCCGATTTGAAGATGCTGTAATTAATCTGGATCCTTTCACTAGAGTCCATCCATATGAAACACGGGAGTTTATTATTAATGACATTCTGAAACACTTCCAAGAGGTAAGTGTCACCAGATTTTACTGTGGCAAAGGCTGAAATTCGTAATTAGAGACTCCTCCTGGGAGCAGGGTGAACTGTGTCCTGAACACTAGCTTAAGTGCTTGTGTTGTGTTACTGCTGTGCTATCCTGAGAAGTAGCATCACGTACTTCTGTGCAGATTATACTTCATTCTAAGGTGAAAATATTGTTGCTCCTGCATTTATTCTTGTGTTGCAACTTAGAATCTCTTCATTGCTTCAGTAAAACTTTTTATCTGTATTTGTGCAGGCTTTTGTTGCAGGGTGATGTTACAGGGTGGGTTTTTGTTGATCTGGGCTTTGGTCAGTTGTTTAACCAAGCGTGGTGGCATTAATGTGGGATCCAGAAGTGATGCTGCTCCTTCCCATCTGATTTCACAGGAGCTGCTGAGCCAGGCAGCACGGATTCTGGGTTCCGTGGATTTCCTTGGCAACCCCATGGGTCTATTGAACGACGTTTCTGAAGGTGTTACTGGACTAATAAAATACGGCAATGTTGGTGGCCTTATCCGGAATGTCACACATGGAGTATCAAACTCTGCTGCAAAGGTAAATGAATATGGCATGGGAGTTTGGTTTAGAGGAAAAAAGCGGTAAAAATCATTAGGTAACAGATGGAGTAGAGTGATTGGTCATCAATCAAACAAATATCATGCCTGTTGATAATTCTGTCTTAATCCACATAGGCAGATACTGGGTCTTGTGAGGTTACTTGTAAAGCATTTTAAACATGGGATCTTTAAGATCTCTTACAGTTTAATTATGTGTTCTTAGTGTTATCAGCACTGTAAATTGAGGCTTGTTCAAGCAATGTGGAGGATGACTTCCTGAGCTTCTGTAAGGCAGTGTCCTTCTGTGCAAAGGAGGTTTTTTTCCCAAATTTTCTACTTGTCGTTCTGCAGTCTCTTGTGTCCCATCTACTTCACCCAAAAGAATATGTTTCTTCAGTGCTTCCTTTCTATAAAGTGCTGTTTCCCCATTGCAATCACATCTGCAGCAAGTCTCATAAATCTTTCTTTAAAAGGCACGAGCCTTCCTACATTTCCCACAAGGGCAAGGTCATTCTTTGAACTTCGGAGTCATTTGTAACCAAGGTTTTGGGAAGGAAGATTTTTGAAAGGCAGAAGGGCAGTTTGATGCAGAACTCCCTTCAAAATTCAACAGCAGTTGAATGCCTGCCTCCCATTTATGTCTTTGAAAATCACCTCATGTAATATTTATCTCTCTTTTCTCTCTTTTTTTTTGGTGCAAGTCTTGGACAGTTCTCTTTTAAAGCTCTTTTGCATGAACTCTGAAGGGGAATATTAATACTGCTACCTCTTTACCTAGATGATGAAGACTAAAAGTAATAATTATAAATTCTTCTGCATCTCTTACACTGCTTTTGGATGTGTAAATATGCTAGAAAAGTAAGCAAGGAAGATCAACATTGAACACATAGCTGGCATTGTGTGACATGTTACGTACATGGTATGAAGTGAGGCTCAGTCTACTCGGACCATGTATGAGCCTTACGATCTCACGTAGGATATGCTGGATTTTGGTGAAGGCTCCTTATTTTGGGGCGCTGGCAACTTAGACTGCCAAAGCTTTCAGTTGCAGAACAGTGTTCTGCAAATAAGCTAGTTGCTAGAAAAAACTATTGTGGTGGTTTTGTTGTCTGTCTTGGAAAGCGTCCTAAAAAAATCTGTACTCGATTTTAAGATGGGTCATTTTTAAGGTGTGATAGACATCTAATCTAATGGATAAATAACCTCTCTTCATAAAATTATGCAATTTAGTACTATAATGATCACGTTAAAAGAAATACTGCTTAGCCGAACTGGAAAGCACACTATTTGAGTTGAGTCTGGTTTTGTCATTTTATTGTTGTTCTATTTTATAGTTCTGTTGATTATCCCTATAATGGCTTTTCCATGCATTGCAGAACACGCAGTGGGTAATGCCTTCTTTCAAGTGGAGAGCTTCAGTGTATTTAAGTTGGCACAAAACCTTAGGTTAAATAAAGTTCACCACAGACAGTTTTTTAGTTTTTATCCCTTGGAGACTCCACGTTCTGTATTTTAAAAAGTTCTTTGATCCTAAATATAGACACCTGAGGGAATTTCCTTCTCTCTGAATGGAGACTTCTATATAGTTGCCATATGTGTAGAAATGTCCTGAATTCTTGGCATCTGCCCTTCCCCCCCCTTTCGGCATGATGATACTCAGTCCTCAATTATTCCCGTTTCAGCGGCATTTCGGTTGGAAGTGAGTGCTGAAGGCTGAGCTAGCACCTGAACAAAGTATGTGGTTGTGTCTATTACTGGCAAATAGATGTTGAGCTGACATAATGTAAGTCCTGGTAGTAAAGGATTGAAGTGATTATTCAGTTTCTCAATATGTATGTAATTTGTCTGATACTTTAATTCCTTACAAAGAACTCTAGCGTCCTGCATATATTATGAGCACATAAGTGCTGCAGTTGTTGCAGGTAACTTCAATTCTGTGTATAAATATTGGGTGGAAATGAAAATGAAAAAAACAGACTTTCATAACTTTCTCTTGACTCCCAGCACTTCTAATTAACTGCCAACAGCAGAATGTATGTGATGACTGGCAAACATGCATGCTAGCCAAAACCAGGAAGGCTGAAGTGTTTTCTGGGGAACTTTCCAGATTTCAGTTTGGGTTCTGCTTTGTTCATGGTTGTCCCTCATGGGAGAACTGAGTGTTGAACTTACGTGATTTGGCAGCAATAGCCATAAGTAGCTTTTTCTATTCCTCGAAGTCAACGTGATTTTTACAGCTCAGTATAAACGTAACTTAAATTTGCGTTCTTAGCTTTATGGTAGTGATATCGTCTCTGTTATGATGCGTTTGATTAAGTATTTTCTCCTCTTGTCTCTCCTCTGTTTAGTGGCTATTGCAAGGCGTCCTGGTGGCACTGCAGATCATCTGCAGTTTAACCTGCATTTGATTCACAGCTCTAGCAGTGCTCTTGCAGGTTCAACCACAGTGAGAATTCATACAAAAATGTGTTCTTTGACAAAAAGTAATTGAAATTCCTGGCAGGACCTGGGCTTAAGGTTAACTGATTTTAGTCTTTATACAGCAGCCTGACTGCATCTCCCTACTGTTTATTTGAAGAGGAAGCATATATAAAACTAAGTCAAATAGTAGAAATTTGAACTTGCACTTCCTTGGCTATGTGTCCCCAGGGAGGGAAGAAAAGGGGCTTTTTTTGTCAAAGGAGGTGGCTAGGACATTTCCTGAAGCTATAACTGTGGAGTTACAGCTCTGTATGTAGCTCTAGCGAGTTATAGAGAGATTGGCAGCAATTTTACAGGTTTGAAAAAGTCATCTCTTGAAGAATCGCTGGCATTGTGTATTACACAACAGTACAGCCCCAGAAATGAAAACGAAGCTGCTCAATGCGTGTGCTTGTACAGTATCAGCAGGAGGTAAAGATGATGGTAAAAGCAAACTTAATCTGATAACCGTCAATTATGTTGTTGCTAGGTACTATCTGTAGAAACTGTACGAGATCCCTTCCTATTTTTCCTGGGATTTTCAGTATATAAAGTTGGGGCAGGGTGCTTTGTTTTGTTGAAGGTGTGCAATAGGGCGAGCAATTCCACCCGCTAAAATAAACAAACAAAAAGAGCCTGAAGCTTTGCAAGAGTTAAAGCCGGGGCAGCGGCGGGGGTGGAATTATCTGTGCAGGGTATTAGCTGTTTAATAAAGCAGAGCTGTCCTCCAGATGAACCCGCCGGTGACTCTGCAATTGGGGTCATTCCAAGTTCACGCTGTGGACTGTTGCCTGCCTTGTGTGCGGGTGCACACAGCCGGCTTGTGCAGTTCCTGCCGGGATCACTCGCTCGGCCTGTAACACAAAACTGTGGCCAGCGGGCACCTGCTGGGCCGCGGCCCAGGAGGGCCTGCGGAAGCTCCCGAATCCTGAGGCATCTAAACCAGGGGGGGCTCCCCGGGGACCCGGCTAATCAGGCCTCCATCAGGGAGCTCCACAGGGGGCTGCGCACATTACCCGGCCAACAGGCCCCTGTCAGGACCCATTAGGAAGCTCGGTTAACGATGGGATGTGAGCTAATTAAGGTGCCTCTGCTTGGGTTATATGACATAAAATGGGTTGGGAACACTGCGTGGGATCTCGGGAAACACGTTTCTTAAGGGGGAAAAGTGGTTGTCAATAGTTCAGAGAGGTCAGAGTTTCTGTGTGTCTTAAAATCAGGAGCTGGGGACATCAGTCTGTAGATTTAGTGTTTTCTAAGTGGTGGCCACTGCAGATCTGGTCATGGTTCCATTGTACATTTCAGGCAATTGTGACTTGAGTCTACAAGCTTTTTGGCTTGATCTGAACAATCCTCTGTGTTGTGATTTCAAAATTTTCTTACTATGTACTATTTATTATACCATAAATTATTGTTATACTATATTTACGTATTTATTTGCCTTATGCTGTTAGGTTCATAGCGTCCATTGATTTGTGAGGTGTTTGTTCCTTTCAAACTGTGTGTGTGCAGACTCCTGTCAGCAGTGCATCAGGAAGGAAGCAAATGGCAGAGGAGCAGAGGGGAGAAGAAGGAAATTCCCAAGTCAGTGTTCCTGCGTAGGGCTGTAAGGAATTATCTGTTGACAGCATCTCTAGTTCGGAAGTCTGATTATCACTGTTGTTGCCCCGTCTGTTGACTAGTCATATAGCTTTTGTTTCCTGTAGTAAGCAGCTCCTTGTTTTCCAGTTGTATTTAGGGGAGTTATTGCGGAAACTCAGGATGACTTTTAATCATCATGCCTAGGGATTTTCCTACTTTGGAAAATGTAAGAGTATGTGTGAGAAATGGAGATTACATAATGCACAGTTTACATTAGACTTTCCAAATTAAATCAGCTTGAAATACTTCTTTCTCCACTGCTGAAATAACAGGTTTATGTGCTTTGGTCTTGGAGAATCACCCTGTATTATGGAGGAGAAAGCAGGAGGTATCGGCGGGGTGGTGTGGTGAGGAGGCCTCTGCACAGTGCTGGCTTCTAGAGAGCTGCTTGGTGTTTAATCAAGTCTTCTCTTTTAAAGGAATCTGCAAAACAGAAGGACAAAATGAGCGAACCTTCTGATCTCTAATTTAAACGCATTTTGCTGTGAGGTTTACAGAAAATCTGTACCTGACCTCAAATTCCTTTCTCCCTTTTGAATTCCATCTTGCAATTTGACTTTGCTCAGTCAATATTTAACAGTGTACAATTCTCTGGTGCAAGAGTTACAGTGGGATGTTTGGATTAATGTCATAATGGAATATTTTTCCTTTTGGCATGTCCTTAGTAAACCAGGCAATGCCAAGACCTTTAAAAGATTGCTTAAACTCATTCCCATGCTGTGTGATTCCTGCATCTTAGAGGGAGCATGCAGTACAGTCTAGAACTAACTCCATTTTAATTCTGGCACTACATGAGCCTTATATTATTTGACATACATTTTGATTCACAAAACACTGGTGTTTTTTTTTTCTATTACTTGGAGCAGCTAAGCTGCTGTCTGTGGTGTAAGTTCTTATGGTGTAACTGTTTTAAACATTGTGCTTTTTATTTTAAAAAATCATGAATAGATAGATTTTTTTACATGGGTGTTTTTCCCATGTAAAAAGTTCCTTTGCAGAAAGTGATAGGCAGTTTCTGTCGATCAGAAGCAATGTGCAAAGGTGGGAGAGAAATGATGGATGTCTGATGTTCTTGAGCTCCTGAGCCAGCTCGGGCATATGGGATGTGGCTCGGTTGCAGCAGCATGGCCGGTGCTCCTCACCTCACACAAGTGCAATAAAATGTTCCATAATCATAAAATGTTGAGAGTGGTTTCCCTCTTCCAGAGATCGCAGATTCCAGTGCTCACAGTAGCATGATGTCTTGGAAATTTGGCTACAGCCTCCATCTGGAAAATGTTGGGAAGGGATGCAGTGCGCTTGCATTCCTGGAAGTAACCCGCTGTGTTCTGCATAGAAGATAGAGTTGCCTGCAAAAGCTTGTCTTTAGCCTTTGTTCCATAGAGCCAGAAGAGAAACACCAATTTACTGACTTATTTTAGTCAAAAAGTCGCTCAATATGAAGTCCATGTTTTGTAATTAAACTCTTGTTTAGTGTCACCTGAGTCAGGGTGGAACTGAAGCATTTCTTGATCCATTAGAATTCTTATAGGAATGTTGGTATTATTTTCTAGGTAATGTGAACAAAAACGTCCCTCACTAATCCTTTTTTTTTTTTTAATGTGCTCTTAGGAGAGTTTACTGATATTCATTGATAGTAATTTGTTTTTTTTTATTTCTGTTAGGCCTAGTCTGATATGCATTGATGTAACTTTCAAAGTGTGTTCTTGAAAATCCTTTTCCAGGCTTGACAGATTCTGTGATATGGTTTGAATTTTAGGGCTTGCAAAACCTTTTGATTTTTATAGCAAGTCCTCTAATCCTCTTAAAGCAAACTATCTGCCTCCTCTGCCTCCTGCTCTCTACCCTCCCCCTCTCAAAAAAAAGCACAAGTTATAAGATGTTTGAGGTCAGTTTGTATTTCTAGGCTAATTAACAATAACGTCTCCATGAAGTTCACAAGGGGTTCAGGAGCAATGCAGGCCGCAGGCTGCGTGCTCTATTTTGTGTGCTGGGATCGAGTCACAGGGAGGGTCATGGGATTGAGTTTTCATTCATGTGGCTAAAGGCTCCTGCTTGAAATAATTGGAGCCGTTGGGCTGGTTTGTTGTTCGGAGCTGGCAACACCTAAGAGGAGGAATCATGTGAGTAGCACCCCTGCCTTGAAGAGCGGGGGGAGGAAGGAGAAAGCTTCAAAACACACTTGAACCAGATTGCATAGGCCTGGTGTATGTTGTCTTGACCACTACAGTTGGGCACCTAAGGTGGTTTTCCCTGTCATCTGAGGCCTCGAAAGCATCAGTTAGAGTAACTGTATGGGGCTTTCTTTGTGGGAAAAGAACTGGAATGATTGTGTGTATATGAGATAGTGATCTGTGTACATCTGTCATTCACAACCAAAACCCTGGAATTTTCTTCAGTAAAGCTATCTAAGGAAAGCCTCTTTTGTTCTTTTAATAATGGAAGAAGTTGCTCTCTTGCAGTTTGCTGGGACCTTATCGGATGGTTTGGGAAAGACGATGGATAATAGACATCAAACCGAGCGAGAATACATTCGATACCATGCTGCAACCAGTGGAGAGCATCTTGTTGCTGGAATCCATGGGCTTGCACACGGTAACCTCAACTGCAATCTTATCTCCTTTATCTCTTAGCAGAGTAATGAGTGGGCTAAAAGGAACAGGGCCTTACATCTTGTATTGAGTGCCAGATGTTACCATGCAAATGGTGAGGGTTGGACTGTAACGTTCCCATGCCTGCCTTCTCTCCCCCAAGCCCAAGATTCCTAAGAACTAGAGCATCAGATTAAATTATCGTGTGTAGAAGTTTTTTATGGGATGTTATGTGCATATGCATCTAGCTATATAGTTTTTAAAAAATCATAGCTGTTTATGTAAACACAAGACTTCAAGCTAATGCAATCAGTTTTGAAATAGTTCTTGTATTATTAAATGCTCAATGCATCTCTGTCAACTTTGAAAGTAGATCACTTAGCAGACAGCATCAGTTGAGTCAAGAGTCTGTATTTTGCTGTATTTTTAGAGCCAATACTTTTGACATGTTTACTGTTCTTGTCTCTGCTAGGTATCATTGGAGGACTGACAAGTGTAATAACTTCAACAGTTGAAGGTGTGAAAACTGAAGGCGGTGTCAGTGGTTTCATTTCGGGCCTCGGAAAGGGACTGGTTGGGACGGTAACCAAACCAGTGGCTGGAGCTTTGGATTTTGCATCGGAAACAGCGCAGGCAGTGAGAGACACTGCAAGTCTAAGTGGCCCCAGGTCAGTGAGCAGTTTCTATTTCCTATTAATATATATGTAAAATGCCGACTGCAATATCTGGTGCATTTTCCATCTGATTATACATCTTGGCCAAAGAAACTATAATTGTGTAAGTTGAAATGGAAGTTTTTTTTCCTTTGTTCCAATCCCTTGCAGCATATAACTCCATTGAAAAGCAAATCTTCCAAAGATTTTTCTGGAACCAATATCTTTTCATTACCTTTTAATTTTCCTTTTATACGACAATTGACATTTACAGAAAGTGTGAATGTTTGCCTTTTGTGCACATGCTCATCTGCTTACCTACACATATGGATGCTAAGTCAGAGCATCTGGACAGATGCTTTGGCTTCCTCCCTGTGCTCAGTAACTAGCATAATGTGGTCTTTACAAAACGATGGTGTTTGTTTAGAGTAAATGAATATTCATTAGTCCTGACTGTGAATGTGAGAGAGGGAAAGGGGATAAACTCTAGGAAGGCTGCTCTGAGAGAAGACTCCCCTACTCCTTGTGGCCAAGAGAAAATTACTTTATGTGGGGCCACTGTGTGTGTCAAGAAGTCCTGCTCCTGCACACGAGATCTGGCGTGCTAAAGGAGTGGGAAAAACAATTGTAAGTATATTTTATTTCTAGAGAGCTTTAAGGAAAATGTTTGCAAAGCTTTGGGGTTTCTGGTTATTTGTCTTCCCATTTGGCTTTTCCATTTCCTGTGTTTTATTATGCCACACTTGGAATCCTGAGATGTCTACCATCAGGCTTTCAGTAAGGAACAATAAGTTTGATGAAGTGCGAGTGAGGTGCAGGAAACTTCCAGGAATTAACCTAGGGGTACTCTGTTTTCACAACAAAAGTGTTTGCATGTATATCTCATGTTATTTGGTACTTGATTTGCGAATCAAGAGGTCAAGGATTACAATTTGGTAAGTAAATAGGCATGCACAAAATTACACTAGAACTGTAATGGTATATCCGTTTCTCTGGGATGCACTATTTGCTTGCATGTTTCTTAGACTTTGTGCAGATTTTTTAACAGGAATGGGGAGAACACCTGGCTATGTTCTGTTAGTTGCTGCATGAGTTGAGCTGTGTTTTAGGTATATGTGCATCTTGAAACACAAATAAAGATTCATGTTTTGAAATACTTGCATTAATGCGACACAAGCCAATATGCAGTAGTGATGTTATTACCAGCTGTGAAACTGGTCACCAGCTGGGGAAGGGAGATCACGGGAGCCTTACCTGGAGCCTGCGTGTCTTTGCAACACATTTCCCTTCAACCTCTTAGCTGACAATTAAGAAATGAGGTTTAGGACATTTGAGTTTTCACAGAATTCTGAAATACTATTGCAATAAACCAGTACTGGGGAATGATTTTAATCTTAATGCACTTTTCATAAATAGAAGCATTACACAGAAGCTTTGTGTTGTGACCAGCATTCTGTGAAAAGGCTCTGATCTATGAACAAGGGAAAATAGAAAAGTAAAACCTTTCTCATTTACTAATTTAGAAAACTCGTGTGTGCGTTTTGAAGGGTTAAGGGCTATGCAGGGGAATGTTGCTTTTCCAATTCACAAAATCTCATCAAGGTAGATTTTTAATCAGAAGACAAATATACTTGAGAATACTTAGATAATGCAGATAAGAAATTTTTAAGCACTCTTGCACCAAGGATTTTTTTTTTAATATACTTATATAATCAAACAACCAAAGTGTCCTTTTAGGGACTTTAAAAAAAAATGGCATTTTGACATTTTTTGGACTGCTATGTACCGATATCCCCCTGTTGCATTTGCTAACAGTTCAAATATGTGTGACTTGGAATCAGAATGAAACAGTGTTCCAAAGCAAAGCTGCTGGCTTAGGTCGAATGTTCTGTTTAAGTATTCTGGGCCATGCAGACTTCCAAATGAAGGATAAAAGAACAACAGTGCCTAAGTTTATGGAATTAACTCATTTCAAGTGTAGTTCTGAACAGCTTAAGGATGCAAGTCAATAAACATGACAACAGCCTATTTGGCGACTTTCTCAGCTAATGTGCTGCAGGGAGTATATGCTCAAGGCTGTCATGTTTTGAAGTTAAAATTAAATATTAATGTAATTTTAAAATTAAATTTTAAATTTAGTACTGAATTTTAACTTTAGTACTCACCTAGTACTGAACCAGGACACCGCTTTACATGTGTCAAACTCTGTTCTTGTCAATATTGAGACTGGCAAGGCAGACGTTGCCCTTTCCCGGATTTACCTGTAAGCCAGGGAGTAAGTTTATCAGCTCGTGCTCATTGCATTGCATAGATCTGGAGATGCTACTTTATTGGTCTAACTCATAATAACTTGGGCAGTGTGATTTCTTTCATATTTTCTTTTCTCCTCTCTTTCTTTGTCCCGCCATGGGGAAACAGCCCTTTGTCATGAGCAATTCTCCCAAATGGTATTTTCTTTTTGTACGTGTCCCTCGTGCTCCTTGGCATCCTGTTAGATGGCTGTGGACACTTGCTTTACCTCAGGTGGCCCCACCTCCATCCCAGTCACTGCCATGCTTGCTTTTATGGGGTTTGCTTTGCCGTTTTTCTGTCATTAGTTCATGCAGATTCTCACTGCTTTTGTTGTGCTGCTTTGAAATCTTGCAGGCTGTAAGTTCCCATTAGCATTATGTGAAAAGGGACAGTCACCTCCTTGTTCTGTGATAAGCTGTGGTCTTCAAGTCGTTCAAAACAGTGCTGGCTGGTTTTCCTGCCATATCACATTACAAACTGATATCCAGCTCTCTGCCTGCTGTTTTCCCCTAAGACTTCCGTAGTTGTAGTTTTATTTTACTCCTTTGCAAAGATTTTCTTGTCATTTAGTATTTGTGTTCTGGATTGTATTTCCCAGGACGAACTAGGTTGCAATTTTTAGGTTGAATTCCATTTCATTTCCTGCCGTATTTCTAACCTCTGCAGGTTCTTTAGTGCTTCAGAGTCCTCAATTGAGTTTTAAACACCTCTTAGTTATTGTCCTCTGCAAATATAATTTTATATGCTGCTTTGACCTGGTCCTTGAAGTAAAGCAAGCCTCCTTTTGCGCCCACACATCTTGCAGTACCTCATGTGCATGTGTAAACAGTAAACCCTGTTTAACTGATGATGGTGATGAAAGAGAGGAGAGTTGAAATAAATATGTGTAAGAGAGTAGTACACAGACTGTAGTATTGTAACTAGAAAGAAGCAAGGGAAAAAACCCAACTTTTTCTTTTTTTCTTCCCAGTCTCCCCCTTTCCCGTGCCCAGAGTTGACGCGCTGACATCTCCCAATTTGTTCCCTTTGCCATCCCCCTCTAGGACAAAGAGCTGAAGAATAATTGCTGGGGAGCACAGCCTCTGTTTTTCACGAGGAAGCAGACTTAGCTATGCATGGTTGAAGAAAGTAGGCCTGATGTATGCAGTTTGCCTGAATCAGCAATTCACAGGATATAGCTCAAAAAAAATGGAGGGGGCGGGGGGGGGAAATGAAAAACAGCACAAATTGCTTCATACTGTTTTATTGTATGGTCTGTAATCAGAGAGCCTCATGTATAAAAACTCCCATTTCATTCTCTGAAAACAGTTTGCTGCTCATCACCCAGCAAAAAGCCAGGAGAACGGGAGAGTCGAGGCTCTGCACGGATACAGCTCTTTCCCTTTCCTTTCAGAGAAAGTACATGGACTGGGATTGGTTCGTGCATTTTTTCACTATAAGATTAGTGTTTAATTTGACATTTGAAGGCAGAAAGATGCTGACTGAATTCAGGCTGTTGGGTAAGGGACTGAAATGGCCAGTGCACCAGAATGGAATCTCATGAGGGCAGGACAGAAGAGTGGAAGAGGGAAATATTAAATAACTGAATATTGCCGAGCAGTTACTAGAGCACAGAACATGCAGTTAACCTCTTTCTTGAGATGTACATTCATGATGATTAGCAAATAGTTTTGAAAAGATGAACATAGTTCTTGCTGTGATATTCCCTGAAAAAAGGTAACACATTCACTAGTGGCTTGAGGAGCTGCAGCTAGAGACAAGTGCTTAGACTGAATTTCTCTAGTTTTTGTTGGTTTTGTTTGTTTGGGGGTTTGTTTGTTTGTTTTTAGAGTCTTCCTTATTTTGAAAGCTCTCAGCTGAGTGATGTTGGTCTTCCAGTGCAGTTGATGTCAGAGTTGTTCTGGTTTTAAATAACTGGACAGTGCTGTAGATTTAACCAGTCTGCAAGGCTGCAAATCATTTGCAGGACTATCTCCCAGAATGGTGCTGGAGAGGGCCTGAAAACCCAGATTTATCTGCTAGCATCAGGAGAACAAACTGAAACATCATTGAGGATCAGGCAAGGCAGTATTCACTGTTTCCATTCACAAACCTGGCTGCTCGGAATTAGATGGCTTCAGTGAAAAACGGACATGCACCAGAAAGAACAAAAGCATTATTCAAAACAGACGTCTCTGCTGGAATGTACCAGGCCAGATCATCACCCTGCATTAAACCAGTTGGACTTGATCCCCATCACTGAAAACATGTAGTGCACATTCTGAGGGGGAGGGGAGGGGAAGTCAGTCTATAAAAATAATAGAAAGGATGAGACTAGTGTTAATAATGCATTTATTTACTTCAAGCGCCAGAGGTGTGGGTTGCTGCCCAGTGCAGTGGCTTTATGACCTCATATCCAGAAATATCTGTCTCGTGCCACGTCTAGGAATTCATTACTTCTTGGAAGTAATTTTCACTAGTCTTTCTTGCATTAAATGGTGAAAGTAGAGGCAGGTTATCAGTACTGGTGAGCAAGCAGCACGCTGTCTGTGATGCACAACAAGGAGGGAGGGCCCATGGGAAACGCTCCCTACAACCAGCCATCCCCGTGTCGCAGCGCGGCTCGTGGTTCTCGTGGCTCCCCTTGCACGTCCCCGTTCTGCTGCATGTACGTGCATGTGTATGCAGCACGGGCACGTGCTGCTCCTGGGTGAGATGGAAATGGAGCCTCGCTCGGTGTTTGCAGCGGTGCTTGTGTATTACAACAATTCCTGCATACACCTTTCTGCTAAACCATGTCAAAACCAGGACATTAGGCTGACATCAAAATGGTAGAACTGTTCCAACACGATGGACAGGTAATGCTGTTTACTATTCAGATTTTACTTTCAAATTAGAAGATTGCCTTATAGCTGCTACTGCTCCTTGTATGCCGTGTGACAAGCCAGATTAGTTGATGTTGGTGTTTACTGCAGAAATCACAGGCTTACTGGAAAGCAGCTGACCTTTTGGCCAGGCACGTGCTGATGTGCTGCGTCCCCTGCTTACCTGGTACTAGCCAGGTTTTGTTCCAGTCTTTGTGCTCAGCCCCAGTGCTGAGGCTGTGGAGGGGAGCCCGGGGCCTGCCGGGATGGGGTTTTACACTTGTGCTGTCCTTTTGCCCTTCCCCTGAACTCTTTTCATTTCAGTCATGAGCAAACAGTCAGTGCCTGAACTAACAACCCTGCAATCCTCCAAAGCACGCCTCGCTTACAGTACCAAACAAAGGGAGGCCCGCGTGGGCCGGCCCAGGCCAAGGAATGCAGCTTCGGGGTTCTGCTTCATAAATTTAACCAGCACGACAAAAAGGAGATAATATGAGCTTTCGTGATGATCTGAAAGGGGGAGGTTTGTGTCCCATTGATTGCGGTCTGGCCTATTGCCAGGCCCCAGGCCTGACCGACAGTTGAACCATATCGTTAAGGCGTGTAATACAGCTCAAGTCTTGTACGGCAGCCAATGAGTACATATCCAGAGGGCAAAAGTTTATAAAGAGTTGAGGCTGTCCTGTTTAACCCTCTCACACTGCATGTAATATATACTGCTGCCATTCAGAAATAGTCACGTTGCTATTAAAAATGTAAACTTTTTTTAAAAAAGCTTGGAAAAAATACATGTGTGTCTGGTTTCTAATGTGCAGCAGATTTATAAAGTGATCCAAGAAAAATATGCAAAACTGATACTTTATGAAAAAAAGAAAAGAAAGAAAAAGGCAGACCTACAGCTCTGCAGCTCTCGCAATGCTGTTTTATCCGTAATTCCTTTTCTGCTTAGGGAGATCTGCTGGGCTGTTGAATGACTTTTTCATACAAGTGGAGCTATTTATTGCCACGATGCCGCCTCGTTCTGTATGTGGCCAGGATTTTTATGGATGATTTGTTCACCTAATGTTGCTGTTAGCATTAGCATTACCTGTGGAAGGCTCTTTATCAGTTTTGCATGTACAGACAGATGATTTAAATTGGTCCTGCAACTAGAAAACAAGAACGTGGTCAACACAGTCCATTTCACTAGTTCTCTGTGTAGCCCCAGCAGTTAATACTCTTGTCCTAGATAGGAGCCACTGGTTGCTTTCTGAGAAAGGGTCTTCTTTCCCAGAAAGGTGAGAGTGCAACATGGAAACACTCCCGTTACACTGAAATGCAGGGGACCGTGTTTGCTGGTACTACAAATGGCCACTGCTTGGCCTGTGTGCATGGGGTTTTTGGACCACTCCATACATGAGCACAGACATGAGTGATGTTCCCTCAGTAGGGGGAACTGCACTGCCCTGCCTCCAGATAGAGCAACTGGAGGGAATATTGAGGTGACCAGGGCCACAAAGGCAAGTTCGGCTGTTGTTGTTGACATAGATGTTTGCAAGAAAGCCCTGCTAAGAACTGTGTCTTCTAAGCTCAATCCAAAGGTGAGTGGGAGCATTTTTGGTTGCATTTGTAAGGCAGGAAATTCTGGTGTAACAACTCTTGTAACATCACTCTATGAACCGAGCAAGAGCTCAGGCAAAGCTGAGATGGCAGTGTTACAGTTTGTGCACTCCAGCTTAGTGATGCTGAAGTCCTTGAAAACCTCTGCAGAGCAGCAGGTGGAGTAAGTGGGAAAGGTTAACGTCGGTTAATGCCCAACATGAGTTAAGTGGCACGCAGCTGGCGGGTATGCAGACGTGTGCACAAGCTTATTGAGCTGCTCTGCTGCTTGTAAAGCAGGAACACATGGTGCCTTCGATTTAAGAAAGCAAAGTTAAGTTCTCACTTCCTTTGAACTTAAGGTGTGAAGAGATGTAAAACAATTGTAAGTGCAGTGAACAGGATTCATTTTGGTTTGATCTTGTGAAGAAAAGAAGTGGGGGAGGAAGGTAACTGCCTCTTGAGGAAGCGTGCGGGAACAGCCCACATGATCAAGCTGCTTTTTCAGCACGCTGAAGTTCTCCAAAGAGCATGCAGGGTCAGCTAAAGGTCTTCCTCATCTGAGCTGGTAGATCCCTCAGAAGAGGAGGGATTTGACAGTAAGTGGGAGGTTTTAGCCCTAGGCACCACTTGTTTGCATGTTTCTGCCTGAAACTAGCGTTTTGGGAGCACTCGTAACAAGTACAATATATTCCATGCATTTGCTGGAATAAACAGGGTATATGAGCTTCCTCGGACATGCAGTCAGCAGGGAGCTGTCTGGCTCATGATTATACACATTTTTGCAGCTAGCTCGGATATTCTAACGCCAAATCCAACACTTAGACTGACTGCACTGCGTGTGTGTCTCTAACGACATTTAAGCATTAAATGCATTTGTCTGAACTGGTGGATGAATTTCATGACAGAACTGTGCCAGTTCTCTGGGTTCACGTAGCAGGACTTCAAGAAATTATCTTCCTGCGCTTTCCCTGAGAACTGTGTCCTCAAGAACCAACACTGCAGAGGAGGCAACTGTATTGACTCTTTACAAGACAGCATTGCTGTCTACCGGTAGTCAAAATGCAGGCTAGGAAATACAGTTTTTATGGGTTCTCTGAACAGGTAAATAATTATCACCAGTGCATACCTGAACACCTTCCTTGCATTACTGCGGCCATGATCTGTTTGAGCACAAAGCCTTTAACCTAAAACTGGCCGGCACAAATTCCACGATGTGTTCAGCAGAAGCCAGCCAATTAACACTGTTGCAGTAACGTAAGCATTTCAGTTGTTAATGTGCATATGGCCAGCTGAAATAAGATTCTGCAGTGCTGAACTTTGTCTCGGCAGTGAACGGTGCTGTGCGCTGCAACCTTGTGACACCATTTCCAACCTCTTTGTGTCTCCATTCAGCAGCGCTCTTCCCTGCTGCGACTAGTAGACACAAGGGCATTTCTGTCTTGTGTTGCCTTTGTGTGCTTATTAAACGAGAATCAGCAAATCTGTTGAGTGCATGTGTAATGTAACACAGATGTGGGCACACCACCGTTCATTCTGCTTTGCAAATTTTCAGCTTTTTGCATTTCATCAGTGTTGCTTATTATTTACAGAATGTAACTTGAGACAGTAGAACAAATTTGTAGATTTAAAAAAAAATAAAAATCTCGTGGTGTGGAATGTTGTTGGCTGTCCAGACCAAACAGAGTAGTTTGCCAAGGGCTGAGGGGCTGAGTGGATCAATGCAATTCATGCTATCACTAGTGGCACTTTACTGAAAAGCAACTGACCTTCTTTCCTACCAAAGTTGAATGTTTTAGCACATAGGAGTGATAGGGACAGTAAAGACCATATTAACTAATGTGGTTTTTTTAAAAAAAAGAAAAAAACACAAATTTCTCTGCCAGAAATCTACCGTAGTGCCTAGTACTGTTCTTGAGTCTCTCTGACCTGCTTCCATGGCAGACATGAGAAGCCTGTCAGTGCTCTCTCCTGTCCTGGTTTCCACAAAATAGGTCTGATTAAAAGCCTCATTCTTCCCTAATTTTTTGCAGTAGTCTTGCTTCCAATGCCTGTTCTGGTGGTACTACAGATAAAATAGCACAGCTGAATGCTTATCTGGAAGGTTATTAATACACAAACCATTATGCAGTGTTGTTGCTCGTTCCAGCTGAATGGTTGGGTGCTCCATTAGCTAACTTTCCTCAACGCATAGGAAAAATGTGTTGGAGTGAAAAGCTAATGATTGGGCTGCAGCTCCTGCAGCCAGTTAGAAACTGTACATTAGGCTTCAATTGCTCTTGAAACTTGTTGACACAACTGCTGGGACTTTGGGCAAGTTTAACAGACAGGGAAGCTTCCGAGTTAAATGAGGTTGCACAGATAGCTGCTTTTGAAAGTGAAGGAAGAACGACATGTAATGCTGGTTGGAGCCTTTGGTTTTTTCTGTAATGCTTCATGTTTCCTAAAGACAGATGCTTGCTTTCATTACTACTTTGCAAGAAACATCTATATGAAGATAATGATGCTGTTGTGCAGCTGTGACAGGTGGGGCAGAACCTTGCTCTTAACTTGAAAATCTAAGGGAAAGGAGAGTTCAACAGCGCAACAGTGTTAACACTAGACAATAGCAGAGGTGGAAGCTGAACTGAAGTTCTAGCCCCTATATACAGCTGGTTTTCAGTGGATTAATTTAAAATTATATTTAGGTTGTGAAAGTCATCTATTTACTTTGTGTTTAGATTACTCTGCTTCAGATGAATGCTGCTAATGGAAGAATGTCTGTGCAGCACATTTGAATGATCATAATAGCTTGCTTTCTTGAGTAGGATGTGTACCACCATGCCTAATTAATATATGTGTTACCAAAACTCAAAATTGCATAGTAGAACATGCAAAGCAAAGCTTAAAAATGGTTATTATTTATTAAGTAGTTAAATGAGGGTCTCTTGGCAACAATCAGGGACACAATGGGGGGAGAAAAAAAGCTTGTCCCAAAAGAACAGGTTAATTTGTAAAGCTTTAAAAACCCGACAGACAGAAGAACAACAAAGCCTGGTCTTGAGTTTACTGCAGGAGGAAAACGGAGCCTTGTGAACAACTTCCTTACAGATGTGCTGCCTAGAAACACAGGGAAAAGAAAGTCCCTTCTCTAGTGTAAGATTTAATACAACTCCCCCCCCTTTTTCAGAGAGGTGCCCAAACACATTGGCTTTCAACTACTTGGTAAAAGCAAACTGAGATCATGGTGCCATTAACATGCTTCAGCAGAAATAACTGTATTTCCGTTGAAACACTGAAAATATAACACAGTTCTATGGTCCTGAGAGGCACAAGATGCTTAATCTGGGAAATGTTATAGATATTACTTGATATTCCATAGTATTCAACAGCAGTGTTCTGCTTAAGCAATAGATATGTGTGTGTATGTATGTACACATACACTTGAGAGCTGCAAACTAGCAAAATGAGCTTTTGCCAGCTCAGAATTTTATATGGTCATGGATTTTTGTCTCGTTTGATCTCACAGTAGATAATGTTAAAAGCTGTAAGAGAAATTGCCAACAGAGATGCAACTAAAATTTGTCAGATTATCTTTTACTGGCAATATTACACTCCTGCTGTCTCTCATTCTTTTATTTGGAGAGTTTCCATTCTCACATACGATGGGGCTTTTGGTATAGCCGTAGTTCAGCCAAGTGCAGTCACCGAAGGCATCGGCTTCTGTCTCTCCAAGGTTTCTTTCCAAAACGTATCGGTGGTAAGTGCTTCTTCTGAGCCACTGTAAATTTAGTGAAACCAGGTCAGTGATACAATCTCATGAGCAAACTTAGCATATAGTCATAATATATGATCGTATAAAGTGGTTGAGTTTTTAGGCTGCTAGGTTGTAAAGCCGGTATCTTTGGTGGCTAGACCTTTTTTTGCAAAATACATTGTTGATGCAAAACACCTCAGTGATAGACACACGAAATTCAGTCACTTGTTAAGAACAAAATATGTCATGAACGACATTTAAAATACTCTCTGCAAACAACATTTACTGCAGCTCAGATGGAAAGAGACAAAGAAAAAGGTCTGTCAGGATTAGAAAGGAAAACAAATCTTGAAAGAGTCCATTTGTTGAAAGGCTCGCACAGGGTTGCTGAGAGGGAAAGGTACCACAGAAACAAGGCTCCAGAGAAAACATCTGCCGAGAGCAAAGCCCAGAAGCGAGCGCTGCAGCGGGCGACTGCCAAGCAGCTCCAGAGCACACACCGGTGCGGAGGATTCGCTTCCCAATCTTCTGGTGAGGAAAGGATGAAAGCAAGTTCACCGTACAGAGTCTTTACCAAGCATCAAGACAGGAAGCAGTGTGCTAACCACAACTGGTGTGTTTGGGGTGAAAAAAATGACAATAGCAATAGCTAGAAAATATAGGAAAAAAACCTTGGCAAAAAAAAAAAAGGCAGTCCCAGAGCGATGCTATTGGGAAAGGGCAGAGAAGAAAGCAGGGCTAGGCAGCCTGTAACACTATTCTTCAGGGGTAGGGCGTTCCAAAGGCTTCAAGGAATTCGGAATATTGTTTTTTAACAAAATACTGCTAAGGGAGGAACCTATCCTGCAGTTCGTTAGCACTGTGGCCAGTATCAACCTCTCCTGGGCCATGTGTGTGTTGGAGTTCTGGGGGTTGTTGTATGTTCACTTATTTTTCTGTAGACCCAAGACAAAGATGTTGAACCTGCTGTGGATGTTCTGTGGGTTTTCTTCTCTTTCATGTCTCCTCTCATCTCGAACATGACTGAGCTTTCCTATTTCCATAGCCCTTAATTCTCATCCTAATGACACACTGTCCATCAGTGTGGGCTTTATCTAGGCCAGGATATTCCACTTTCTCTAGAGAACTGGGAAGACTCTGTTTAAATATATATATAGGACAATCTGTAGACTGCTGAGTTTAGATTGCTTTTTCATATCTATTTACATCCTAACTGGAATAAAACTGAGAAAATATTTCACTGAAATGCAAAACTGTATGAACTGACACTATGTCTTCCTATTACAGACCTCATATGCAGTGAGTATTAATGAAGATCTTACATTTTGAATAAATACAACTTATGTGCTAATGGGTTTAAGTGGAAGGAAAAGCACTGCTGTTGCAATAAGTTTTTTTTTTCATTTATCTTGTACGTAGGACACAAGCTGAGAGGGTGCGCAAGCCCCGCTGCTGTAGAGGACCTCAAGGGCTCTTGCCCCGCTATTCAGAAAGTCAAGCAGAAGGACAAGAACAGCTGTTCAAACTGACTGACAACATCCAGGATGAGTTGTAAGTACCGGCTTACACAGATACTGGGGAGCTATCACGCTCTCTTTGTGTTTCTGGGAAAGAGAGGCCAAATTATTTTACACATGCACACACACACACACACACACACACACCCGCATTTACTCGATGCTGATTAGCAGCACAGCACGAACACCTCGTGTCTTCTACCATCTTTTATTCACTGCCTGTACGCAACAAGCACAACTGCAATAGGGCTACTGTATTTCACTGGTGCTGTCTTTGGAGTCAGAGCTGTCTTTGGAAGTCAGAGCTGTCTTTGGAAAGTCAGAACTTTCTTTTCTGACCCCTGTACTTCAGTGAGCCCAGCCCTGCTCTGGGGTCCTCTGCATTTCTGTTGCAGAAGAAGAAATCTCGGCAACACGTTAGTAGGTCTTGCTCTCGTTGTGCTCTGATAGAACAACTGCCTGTTGATAAGACTCATACCTGCTTTCACCACACTAATGTACAGACCAAACGACCACCCCTCAGTTTCACAAGTGTGCCCTGGAAGCAGGTCAGGAGGCTCTTGTGGTTAACAGGTAGAGTGTTCATTTACTGAGTGTTCATTTGCATTACTTTGACCATTAGGAACATCACTCAACAAGAAAATAGTATTTCTTGTCATGGAAAATAAGTACAAAATCATGCCTCTGACTTTTATCTTAGTATCATAACCAAAAACACATTTAAAGATCTGATTATTTGCATATTTTCCTTCAGAGTTAAATCCATAAAAGGGGGTTTAATACCTTGCTCTGCTGTTCTAACTAAATGTTTCCACATTTTTTTCCAGTTAGGCTCACTGTTTCACTTCTGGAAAATATTGTGTAATTACTTCCTGATGTTATTAAAAACCCACAAATTCTCCAGAGATCTGGTTGCTTCTGCTTTGTTCTACTGGATCATGTTTCATTTAATTTTTTATTTTCTTTTATTTGTTTGAGATTTTTAATAGTACAAAAGTATGAATTGGTTTGTAAAAAAGTAGTATTTAAATTGACATCTTAAAAGGTTAAGTCCACATCCTGAGGAGGAGGCGCAGAGAAGTGAGTGTTGGCAGGAGAGAAGGGATAACGATACATGACTCCAACTTAGAACAAAGTGTAGCTAATGTTCCTCCTAATGTTCCTCCTCGCCATAAAATCCTTGTCTTCTGTTTCCATTTCTCACAATACACACATGACAACAGTGACAGCCTTGTATGAAAAATCAGAGACACAATCTGATCTTCTTAAAAAGAAACAAAACCCAATACTTTAGGTTGATTTCCCCATTTTTTTCCACTGAACTTAGAGTAGCTTTTGGTACTTTGCATCAAAGACATCACTAGGAGGTACATGGCAGGAAAAATGCAAGTTCAGTGCAAAATAACATCTTTCAAAAAAGTAATTAACAAAGTTACTGGAATTATTCTTTCATACCACAAAATGAAACTAGGATCCGACCGTCTGCGCTGTCTTTATTATACAAATTCTGTCATTGCTAACCAAGGGTTTCCTCAGACACAGCCAGGGTCACCTGGGCAGAGTGCTACTGAAATGACAGGGCTGACGGTAGTTCTGGAATTGTAGCTCCTCCCGTGCTGATAACTGGAGGACTCTCTTGCACAATTATTAGTGCAGCAGTGGAGAGACTTGTAAAAACAGCATTTCACAAACACTGCATTGGAACCGCATGAGATCGGGAGAATCGGGAGAAGAAGAGTTTGTATATAAAAATCCATATGTCACTTCTGCATTGCTTACTGCTATTTTTACACAATCCCCTTTTTGGACATTATAATTCTTAATCTTGGTTCACCTTTTCTGCCTCTCCTATTCATCACTCAGACTAATCTCCCTGGGGAAATCTGCTTGCTGCTTAACCTTTCACCCACCTTGTTAAACAGCTAATTTTTCTTTTCTAGCTACTGATCCAGGCAGCAGGTTAAACTTGTTCCCTGCTTTTCCTGGGGAGGGAAGTATGAAGTACAGCAGGTGTAAATTCATTGTAGATGGATAATGCTGTAATCATAAATAGCTGTGTACTGTTCACATAGTCAGCAATGGAACCAAGATTACAATTCAGCTGCCAAACCAGGGTTTGCAGTGTTCAAATGCAAGAAAGTTATTCTTCTTAAGCCCTGGTAAAGGATGCTTTAAAATGCACTTTTTATGCCAAAGCTGGAAGCGTAGACCCTTAGTGGTAATACTTGATCGACAGTATAATTTCTTTTGCTTAACTGTGCGAGGAGGTCCTCATCAGCTCGCTTTTTATAGCAGTTTTCAGTAAATACAAATTAATTGTAAATATACGTTTTTTTCTCAGAAAAACTTTAAAGGTCATCTCGAACAAAACAGGTTCTAAGAAATGTATGCTTTTTTTTTGTTTCCCCTCCCTCTAGCTTCATAGCAGTGGAGCACATAGACAGCTATTGTGTCCTCATCTCGTCCAAAGCGGTCTATTTCCTCAAGAGCGGCGACTACGCGGACCGCGACGCCGTCTTCCTGGAGGTCAAGTACGACGATCTCTACCACTGCCTGGTCTCCAAAGACCACGGCAAGGTCTATATCCAGCTGACGAAGAAAGCCGTGAATACAAGCAGTGGTGTCGCAATGCCTGGCCCATCACAACAAAAACCAATGGTAAGGATCTAGCCCCTGGGCTTTCACTCATCCAGCATTATTTTCCCCACCCCTGAATGCATGTGCTACTCTAAAGGCATTTGTAGTCATGAGCATTTGGTTTCCTGTCTGCATAGCAAGGAAAGGTGTTTTTTTAACAGTGCAGCTAGCTGCTGCTAGAAAGGTTTAGGTGACAGAAAAATGTGTTCCTTAAATGTGTAAGAAAGCTGAAAGAAAAATCTATAGTCTTCCTTAAGGCAGAAGTTCAATAGGAAAAGTATTTCTGTAGCTGAAAATGGCATTTTATTTTTGCAGTATATACACTGAACTAACTATTTTGCCTTATCCTTACTATTTGTAGACCTTATTACTTAAAGCTTTCCGTTCCCCTCACATACATTCACTGTTATACATACTCATATATATACACTCATGCATATAAAAGCTGCTCAGAACTCACTGCTAAACATAGCAAAGTTTTTTTGCTTCCTAACAGTAGTTGCTCAGGGGTCTGTTTTACAGACAAATTTACAAGCTCACCCCTGACCTGACTCAGTTTATATTCCAAACAGATGAGCTAGATGGAAGGTAGGAAAGTAATCAAAGGAAGAAACTTCAAATATTGCAAGATGGTCCTGCTGTCTTCCTAAAATACCTGTAGTTACGTGCACCAGGCTCTCAGCTCCTCAGTACCTCAGCACTGAAGAGGAAAGAAATTGTCACTAGACATGTTTGTTTGTTAGAGGAGACTTCAAGCATGGCCGATCTCATCCAATCCTTTCAGTTAACATACAAGCTGTGTTCTGCTTTAGACAAGGGTAGTGCTACACTAACAAAGCAAACTTGTCTCTTTGCAGGTCCATGTGAAATCTGAAGTTCTTGCAGTAAAGCTATCTCAAGAAATAAACTATGCAAAGAGCCTTTATTATGAACAACAGCTTATGTTAAGACTCAGTGAAAATCAAGAACAGTTAGAGCTGGACTCCTGAAGTGTCTTGTGGAGTGCAAGCACCAGACTGCAGGTGATAGAGCTCTGTAACTAGAGAAAGCACAACACTGGAGAGAAATAAAGACAGCTTTAGTCATGGAGTTATTGTGAGTGAGCAAATAAGTGTCTTGGGCTGCTCTTTGGCTTTTGGTTTAGCATTAGTTATATAACAAAATATAGTTGAAATGCATCTTTTTCTGGGAGAATTCATCTATTTTGCTAACGTGTATATATGTAAAAGTGTTTGATGTAAATAAGGAAGTACAGACCACGGTGTTGGTATATATCGAAATCTGTTTACTATGTAAAGAAATCAAAGAAGCTATACTGAGTCCTATTGCACTAAATGAAACTATTCTTATTCTTTCCTTTTCACAGTACAAGAGTGTAGATAAAGGCTAAAAAAAAGTGAATTGCAGTTGTTTGTAGCTCTGTTCAACACCACTAAGAATGCACTGGGTTTTTTTTCTTGTTATTTGTTCTGTTTTGCAAATTAGTGATCCAGTTACGTGCATGTATACCTACTGTTCTGCTAAAATTTCCTCCTCCTTTTTAATAAAAGAATTGTATTGTTTTGTTAAATATTGCAGTGAGGCCTTCCTAATTCAGTTTCATTTTTGAAGTGTTAGAAAACAACCTGATTCTGTTTGGATTAAAATTTTGCAAAGTCTGCATGTCTGGAGGCCCCTGATTCCAAGCTGTTTTAAGAACAATTGGAAACTTTGGAAAGTGAAGTCTTTAATGTCATTTTTTCCCTCTATTCTGATGCAGTAAGTGCATATAGTTGGCTAGTGGCTGTGGAAAGCTGCTAGCGTTGGCTTGGACTGAAAAAGCCTGGGAAAAATACACATCACTGCATTACTTGGCCTGGTGAAAACCTCTTCAGAGTTAGACTTTGTGAAATAATAAAAATAACTGACTTCAAATGCTATATCAAATCTGGATTTGTCTTATCAGTTTTAACAGAGATAGAGATTGAGGAATGAGTGTATTCCACCTTTATTCACAAAGGTAGGGAAACTAATGGAGCTGCAGGGGTTTTTAAATATATATACATAAAATATAATATATATGTGTAATGAACAGAGAGAACAGAGGTGCAGATTAGGTATTTTTGCTCTTGTTGCAGTGTGTGTTCTCTGGTGACGGTGCTGTGTCTCTGGTGAATGCCTGCGTGCAACGTGGCCTCTGCTCTGCAAGGCTGCCGTGGGAGCGCATGGTTTTCCCAAGGCTGTTCAGTTTCCTTTGCAGAATTTGGGAAACCTCCTTCAAGTGTTATTTTGTAGACTTGTGACTCAGAGTAAGAAGTTCGCTACAGTTTTACTTGCAATTAGGTTTCCTTTTCATATCCTTTCATAAAAGCATACAAGGATATTTTTAAAACCATTTTTAACTCCTGTAACATGAAAGGTAGAGGTTTTCTGTCTAAAGAGAAAGTGGTGTTATCGGTGGATGTGTATATGGTCTGTGACTGGAAATCAAAATCCATAAAGGTCCATTACACAAAGGAAACTGATTTAATGCATCATTTTGTATATTTATTTGTATTTTTTTAAGTAAAGTGTAGAATTTAATAAGTGTACTGGCTCAATGCTGCTTTACCGTGCCTGTCCCATTGGACGCTGCCACTGAGGCAGCTGCTGCTCTGTCACATACAAGTTCTTATGGCCACAAAAAGCTGGTGACACGGGATGGGCGGGAGAAAAGGACCGCTCGCTTCCGTGCTCAGAACACAGAGGGTAAGCCCACTATTTTTATATCATTGCAGAACTTTTACTGGGAACTTCCTATTGTTATTGGCACAATTAACATTATTGAATAAATATAACTTGAGCTTTAAGAGGAAGTGGGGAATCAGTGAAAGGTTCCAACTTCCCTCAGATTCTTAAGAACTCCAGCAGAAGCTGTAAGCAGATAAGACAAGCTAATAATTCCATTTGGTAAATGATGCAAAGTTCTTCACACGGTGAGCAGTAGGAAGGCAGTCATCTTCAGCCTTATTTCACTAGAGGAGGTGGGAAAACTAACAATAGAAATGTGAGACTTGGTAATTTCAGAAACAATGGTGGGAGGGGGAGGAGTATTCACTGGGACCCCCTGAGCTCTGCTGCTTTCCTCGCTCTCCCAGCATCAGAGTTTCTGAAGTGGGACAATATGCATTAAAGCAGCCCCGCGTGTGTCATACCTAGAGCTGGGGCCGCGCGCTGTGCCTAGGGTGTGTGTCTCATAGCTACAACAGTGCAGTGCTGCTCATAGCAGAGGAGGCTGGCCAGAAAAAAAAAATAAAATAAAAAGTTACTCATTAACCACTGACAAACATGGGGGGAAAAAAAGCTTTTTTTTCTGTTTTCCTCAGTGGAACTGCACATTCTAGTATCGAAATAAAAATAAACTTGGAGCTAGATGCAGTTACATAAGAGGTGCATGCCGACTGCGTTATATCAGTTCTATTAGTGGCCTGTTGCACAGCGAGGTTGTCTGAATACAATTGGACTTTGCAATTGGACAAGGGTTTTTTTTTTTCCTTTTTCTTTTGGTAGCTGACAAAGTATTGCCCAAGCACTGTGCCCAGCACAAACAGTTCTCCAGATCAGAATAACCTTGCACCTCAGGCCTCTTCTGCTCTGGCTCAAAAGGACTAAAAGGCCACGAGAGCAGTAAACAGCTTTCATGTGCGTTTACATTGGGAATAAATGGATGGGTCACCCAAAGGACAAGGCCGGTGTCTAGGAGCTCGGGAACGATTGTTTCTGCACAGGCAAAAAGGTCCCCGGGATGCTGCAGCGCTCTCAAAATTTTTCCAAATGAAAGAAAAATCTCTTAAATCAACCCTCTGGTCAGGAATTATCTTTCCATACTCATAAGCTTGTCTAGGTGTGCACACAGGCTTTGCCTAAGTGCAGGGCAGGGCAGGGGGAGCACCGTTTTCCCTGACATGGTGAACACGACCTTGGACATCAGAGGGCCCTTCACACGACCTGTCTGTGCAGCCCAAGCACGGGAGAATCCCGCATTTCACAGGAGCAACACGAGGCTCTCGGGGTACAAAGGAGCAGGATTTGGTCCAACTCGGGCACATAGACAAAACTTAGAGAGCAGTTCCGTGTCTTGACTGAAATCGCACGTTGAAGTACAAGGCCAGCATGAGAACCGGAGATCTTGCTCCCACTTGCACATCTCAAGCACAGCCCGGTCCGAATGTGTCTTACACCGCCCTGGAAAAGCAGTTACTGCAAGAGCCACGTGGCCTGGAAATGAGGAGAGAACAGAACACGCAAAGATGGGCAGCAGCAATGAGAACAGTCAGTCCCACTGTGTTCCCTCCTGGGATCGTGTGTCTCCTTGCAGCCTGCCTGGAAAGTGAGCCTCTTTATTTTCCGTTTCTATAATTCAAACCATATAGAATCTTTCTTTCAAGCAATACTATCTCATAATACTCCCTCTTACAACTACTGACATTTTAAAGATTTCGGTTTGAAAATATATCTATCTACTCCAATAGGTTCCTGCTGTACAAATGGGCATTGGAGCATTAGAAACCAGGAGATACTGGCACCACAATCCAGAGCACTGTCTGTCAGAACAAACTGGACAGACACGGTTTTAGTCCCGATCTTAGTCACAGCTCTGCCCTGTTCGCACACAGAACTGTTCTCATGTCCTCCTTTCTTCCCTGAAAAAGGAAACCTCCAACAGGAACTCATCAGCTCACCTGCTCTCTCTTCACACAGGGAAACTAAAACCTCGTACCTGGATCGCCAAATTATCCATCACTCTCCAGCACCGGATCCCAAGGCCTGGCTGGCATCGCGCTTGCCCTGGAAGCAGCTGGACCACGTCAAGAGCAAACAAGCAAAACAGAAGGCCAGAAAAGGGAGCTGCAGAAATGCCCGTATTAACATTTTTACAAACTCACCGGGAAACTTTCAGCATTCTGATTTCAAGTGGTAAATCCACATAATTCAGAGACTTTCACCTACCTTTTTGTTTTCAGTAGCTGTATCTTGTGTAGCTGCCACACATCAAAGGAAAGGAACCCGGAAAATACATTTTTATCCAGCAAATACCCACAGGGCATCGCTCAGGAGGCAAAGAAATTCCCATAGGATCGTCAGTGTTGGATGCACCCACAACGTCAAGAACAAGCCTGCACTGTAAGAGTAGAACTATGGGCCTATTTGGAAAGTTAATCACCCATGAGAAACAGCTTAGTCCTGCATGAGCGCCTGAGCCTTTGCTGTAGATCCACGCCAGGATTACGGTGTTATTGCAAGATCTCTTGTGGGATCTGGCAGGGTGAAAGACCCTCTGCAAAGCGTAAGAATCCACTTTCCCCTTCCACAGAGAAAGGCAGGCATTCCAGAACACATCAGCCCAGCCTGAAATACCGGCAATGTGGAATACAAACCCTGCCGCTAACCGTCACTGATGAGCTGAAGCCCAGCACAGTCCACAGCAACCCGCATCCACACCCTGGCGTTCCTCACCATTGCTCCCTAATATGTGTGCAGAACAGGTGAGAGCCGGGTTTTGCCACAAGCAAGACATGCAGAAGAGCTTCAGTTTTACGAAGCCAAGGAGAAGGAGGGTATTTCCGGACGTCTGGCTCCTATTCAGAGCAAAATGTTTCCCTTGGCTTGTGCGAGCTGCTCGGAGCAGCCCTGCGCTGGAGAAGCCAGCTTTCCATTCCCTGTTCCATTACTCTTTTTGATTGGCACTTTAATGAGGGCGCTGGGGGTCGCCCCCCTGCCAGGGGGCTGGTTCATGCCCCGTTTATCTCACAGTCCATGTAAGACTAAAATAACACGCCAGGCTGAGTTTCACTGCCTTGTGATCCAGCAGCCCACCGTGATGGATTGAGTGACTGCAGTAAGTTGGCAGATAAAGTGTGTTGTAACAGTATCTTTCTGTCAGCACAACACAATGGATTTGCTGATTCCCAGTTTTCTGTGTTCACTGTTACCATCAGCTCAGAATTTTCGAAAGTTCATTTTCCAGGGAGCTGCAAAGAGATAATAAATACAATAAATACCACACCGCAGGTTGCATCCAAATTGCAGGTTTTCTTCTCGCCTACCATCCTTCCCCTGACGAAGTGTGGGTTGTGGTGCCAGCCTCACTGCATTCACAAGAACATCCATAAATTCCCATCACTTTTCTAGAGTACCTCAAAGTTCAAGGAAGAAAGGGGTCAGTTACGCTGCTCCTTTTGCATGAGCTCATTCTCCCAGGCCAACACATGGCACACAGGACTTTTCACCCCACACACAGCAGAGAATACAGTCCAGCAAAAGAGAAGGCTGCTCTGTCAAGTAGTTTTCCCCAGAACAGTTGTACACTTATTCTGGGTTAGAGTTACGAGAGCACAGAAACATAACTAAAAGTTGCAGTTCTTTGACAAGCTTACCTATTCACATGGCTTCAAACTAGTAAAATAAAACAGAAATTCTTTATGCTGCAGTTCAATAATCTGTGAGACTCCTAATCCTCTGTGACGTGGCCGTTATTTTTCCCCTCCTGACAGTAAGCAAGCACACCGTCAAGTTTTAATGGCCAAACACTCCAGGTTAACAGCAGCCTCCCTTTACAAGGAGGACTGCAATTACAGATACGGCCAGGAGGGGAAAAAGAAAAACCACCCTGTACAAGAGCTGAGTTGTGTTTTAGATCCCTTCTTTGGCATTATACCCTATTCCCTCTATGAACTATAGATCCAGCTAGATAACATGAAGTGTAACCTTTCCACACACAAGAAAATGCTGGAAAAGAGTGAGGAAGGTAAAGACTGAGGAGCCACTTGAAGAAAACACAGCAGCAGCCTACTGTTTACAATGATAACATGAATTATGACAGTGGAAATATTATTATGCAGCTTCTATTGGTTACCAGACTTTGTTTCTTAGAGTGAGTGAGAAACAAGATGAGAAGAAAACCTAGAGTGTCCCCATTAAAAACAGTAGCTTTAACCTAACAGCAAGGATCAAATTCGCTATCAGATATTATTCCCCAACAAATCGGTCACATATCATAACAAAAAGTGTTTTAATAAAGCATCTCGAGACTTCCAAGTCACTCATACACTACCGCACACTGATATGGCTGGAGCAACTACTCCAAAACACAGTAATTTTCATTTGCTTGGGGCTTTCTTTGGAGAGGGAGACACAGAGAGGGGTATTTGGTAAAGGCTCGACGTCACAAACTGGGCTCTCGCTTCCATTTTGTACCTCTGGAGCAAAGCTCATGATTTACATAGAGGTGATCCCAGTAGGAGTCCAACGCCACCATGCATAGTTAATAACACATATTATTAACTGAGAAAAAACATAAGCTTAACAGTTAGCATAATGCAAAGTTTTTACAACATCTGTCAGCAATTATTTGTATTTACCAGCACTGCAAGTGCCAAAGAAAAAATCAGAGAAACATAAACATCAGAATTCACTGAATTCCCCCCAGTCTTCCATCTTCCCACAAGGAATCTCTAATCATTCCTGCTTAGTCATCTGTTCCCCGTCCTCTCCAGCCTGTAATTTCTTCCCAATTCTCTGTGACCAGAAATTATTGGTCCTGCTTCTACAGTGGAGTGAATACCCCTCTGCAATCAGCGGTGTCAGCTTCAGTGCTTTGAACAGAGCACTTACACCTCTAACATGTTCTCAGCTCCAAACCCAGCCCAGATCCCATTCCGTCGCTGTCTCCTCCTGGCTCTCTCTCACGCCACAGCAGAAGAGGCGACAGGGAGAGCGCTGGTTGCTGTACTTGAGCTGCACTCCACCTGCGGGAGCAGGGTGAAGACCAGGTTAGCTGGGTGAAAAGTTCACTGCAAGCTGAGCTGTCTGTTTCTCTTGCCTAATTTATCCACTATTTGGCTAACCTTGCTCTGAACCCAGCCCCCCAAGACCTTTCTGCTCTCATCCCTCCCTAGCGGACCCATGGCAGCCCAAGCCACCCCCCCAGCCCTTCTCGCTGCTCCTGTGCGTGGAGCAGGGGCCGGACAGAGCGGCGAGCATGGGCTGAGAGCCCTCGTGCTGCAGAGAATCGGGATTTTTACACCGACCCTCCACAAGCCCTGTCCCCAGGAGCAAAAACACAAGTTCTACAGTCAGCAACATTTGTCTGATAGTTTGTCCAAACACATCAGTTTATCTGAGGCTGGATGGCACCCGTGCACCCCCCTCCTCCTCTGCACCGTGTCACTTTCCAAGAATGCATCACTCCCTAAGGATCTAGTAGCCTGTAACGGAAGCCTGATCCATTCTAGCAGGCTTTCCAGGGAGGCTGTTGTGAGGATCCTACTGGTTTTATCCATTTCTAAAATATATTCTAATCCAGTATATCCCTACCACCTTTCTAAAAGCTCCAGAGCAATCTTCCAAGAAACACAGTGGAAATAGGTAAAGCATTCCAAAATGCAGACAGGAATTGCAGCAGCACAGGTAGTAATTGGGAAAACCCTACATGGATTTCTCTCATTACTATCAAGGAAAGGCTGGGTTAGGGAGCACTGCTACTGCTGCTCTTTGGAGAGAAGGGAACTGGGCTCCCGGTGCCTTTATGCAAGACGTAAACTCCTCATAGTATGCACTATGGAAAGGGCTTTGCTCGTCCCTACAGACGGAATAGTTTCCCTTTAAATCAGTGTCTACAACTTTATCATTTGCCTTCCCCTCCAAGTACAGCCTCAAGTGACCTCCACCAACCAAACCTGCTGTGCTTGTCCTGCTCTCTGAGTAGCCAATTCTGTCCTTTACACTTGGTTTTGGGTTTTGAGAACCTCCACTTCCCCCCACCTGTTGGAGGTGTCTCCGTGCCTGGGCTCCATGGCGAGCTGCTGCGGAGGCCTTTCCAGCAGAGGTCCCCAGCGGTGCACGGAGCGCGGCCTGCTCACGCGCCTGCCGCCCGCCGGGCCTGGGGTTTGTTCAGAGCATCATCATGGCAGCGTCCAGGCTGAACACCTCGCACCAGAGTGTGGGTGAGGATCCAAGGCTCTGCTCACCCATGACAGCGATTCCCAGGATCCAAGGCTCTGCTCACCCATGACAGCGACTCCCGTAAACAGTAAAACACTTCCCCATCATGCTTCATGGTACACCTTGGTGTGACAAAGGACATTGTTAGAGCAATTTCACAGTTTTTGTACAGCTAACTTGCTTCAGCCTCAGGAAAAGCTCTCCTAAGAAACAGTTTTATGGTGTCACGACCCACTCAGAAATGAGTCCTTGTCCCACTAAAGCAAGAGATGAGGGAAAAGACAGTCTGACCAGCTCTACAGTAAGAGGAAATTCCTTGTGGTCTAAGAATAATATTTAACTGGCTTCTTGGGATCACCACATGACCTTGTCTTGACACAAGGCTTAGCTTGTCTGAAAGCAATGGAGACTGGAGTATCTCGGATGTGGTCACTAATTTGGTGACATTGTGCATTGCCAGCGTCACCTCTACCACACCAAGGCAGCAAAAAAAAACACTTTGCAACAACAGAGTTCTTGTTCAAAGAATCTTGGGCCCTTACCAGAGAACCAGACTCAAGCACCCCTCACCCAACCCCTGCATATGTTCAGGACACAGAAATTGCCAAGAAGAGCCAAGAGATTGAAGAATATGTCAAACTTCAAAAGATTGTGTGAGAAAAGTCAGAGAACATACATCAAACTGAGGCAACACTACGTAGCTCCCCCAGGACCCTTCTGTCCCAACAGAGCGTCACAGACACTTGTTCAGCACTCAACTGTCCCACATGGTGGGGTTTGCCCCTAAAATGTACGTACAGACCAAACACCAACATTCTAGCACGGCTTCTGGACAGGGCACGTGCCACAACACTTGAAAGAGATGCATGCTGGGGGTAGTGCTCGAGACAGGGGTGTTTGGCTGGCTCAGCAGCGCGGTGCCAGCGAGTGTTTGGACGGTGACCGCAGCAGGCAGAGACAGGGCCGGCCTGGCCGGAGCTGCAGCCACAACCCAGTGTCCGCGGGCGGGCTCGCTACCTACCGAGCAACCAAAATACCAAAACTTGCCAACATGTGGAACCCATTAAGACATTTAGAAGGAATTTGCCTTCATTGTTTCACTTGAAATATAAAGGTTATAAAACTTAATGGCTGCATGACAAGGAATCTATATGAAACACTCGGAGATTTACAGAGCAACTGTTCGTCTCTTTAGGCACGTGGGCCCAAAATCGCTTTACAGTCGGCCGTGCAACCTGTGCTCTGAGTGTTGAGGTTTTCTGGCAGCCCTTTTCTTTTCTTTCCACATTTTTTTTTCCTTTTTGACCTTGCAGACTGGTTTTCAGTTACCGCAGCAGCTCCAAACTAAAACAGAAACACAGCTTGTATCTTCTTTCAAGTATTTATTTCTTTTGGTGCTGTTAACATCAAATAATGACAGGAATTGTAAGGATTTGGAGAAGAAGGGGGGCTGGAGGAAAATAATGAAAGCTGGAGAAAGCGGGGAAAAAAAATCCCAGCACAATGGCTTAATTTCTTGCAGCATGTGCAGCACAAATAAACAGTAAGCACATAGCACAGAAAATGCAAACAAAGGACACGTTTGCTAAAAGTGGGAGAAGAAAGGAAGGGAAGGAAGGAAGGGAGGAAGGGAGGAAAGGAGGAAGACAGGAAGGAAAGGAGGGAGGGAGGGACACGGTGAGCACCTGCAAGCAAACATTCCGTGATTAAATCCTCCACATCGCTAGGCCAAATCAATAGAGCATCTTCTCCCTCTGCCCAGCACCCAGTGCTGCACCTCAGCAAGCAGCAGGGAGGAGCCAAAGCCCAGGGCTTGGAGGCCTGATTTTTTTTCTTCTTTTTCTTCTTTTTCTTTTTTTTTCTTTTTTTTGATTTTTGATTTTTGAAGGCATGAAAATGTTTCAATTATGGCATTAAGAGGAAGCAGTAATCTAATCTAAAGGGTCAAGCGTGAGCCTGAAAATCCGATTATGGATTTGCCACTGGAGTTTGTCTGTGCTGAGAAACACAATTCAGTAAGCAATGCCTCTTGGGCAAATACTGAGCTTAGCTGGGCTTGGCAATCCTGGGCCTTGGCACGTGCTCCTGAGCTGGGGACATCTTTTCTAGCCTGTTATCAGCCCGCGGCTGGAGGAACACTAAAGTTCATGCCGTGTGTGCAGTCACCACTGCTCACTCCCTAACATCAGGCAAGTTCTCGTTTCTCCCTTGCCCTATGGATGCAATAGGAAATTAAATATGCTGCAAGGGCAAGGTTTGCAACGCACTCTGTGTAAAAAAGGACACTTACGGGTTTGCTATGGGACTTTCCATTTTAGACTCACAAAATCACAGCAAAGAAGGGGAATATGAGCATCAAGAGAACTGCATCGTGCTCAGCAGCAAGCAAACCCTTTCTGCTAAGGGACTGTGTTCTCAGTGCATTTGATGTTAGCAGACCCGTTTTTCATTCTTTCTTCTGGACATTTGAGTCCTATTTTCTACATTTACTTGCTTTCCAAGTGCAACTTTATTTCATTCATTATTGTATTTTCTTAAAACAATTGGGGATGAGTATGCAGCAAAACAAATCCCAAAACGCCATAAAGCCACTCCCCTCGTATGAAAATGTGTCATGCCCTGATGCTGGGAGGTTATTTTTAGAATAATTCCCTTTTTCTAGATTCACAACAATGGGTTCAATGGGAAAGTCAACACTTTCTTCTATGAAACAAATAGGTTTTTTAATTCCTAATGCTTTCTTCTTTTTTTGTTTCCTTGAGAATGTCTATAAGCCCATTTTTGATCACAAGATTGGAATCTGTCATGAGAGTGCATTCAAATACCCATTTGCATTAAGATTGTTGCCAGAAACCATCTTACAGTCATCATCAGACATATTGGAGCCCCTTGGAAGCTTTCTGTGGGATTGGAAGTCCTCCAGCCAGGGAAAGAAAAGCCAGTGTGTGATTTGGACAACCAATTCCACAGAAAAAAACATATAAATGAATGGCAAGCCCTCAAAGTCATAGTTAGAGTAAATAGCTTGTGAGCATATTATTGGCTGAGAACTAGCAAGCATATAAACTATTTGGTAAATGAATTTTTAAAAGAAATCACTTTAAAATTAATCCGTATAAAGACAGTAAGCTCATTTTCTGGTGAGAATTGCCTGTGTCAAACAGTGCAGCTATGTGCAATAAAGACCACTAGCCTGTAAGGTGCCTATTCTGCGTCCTATGCAACATGGCATTCAGCTTCACCATTAGCACTCAGGCCACATTTTAGATGATTTCAGCCTGCTGAGGAGGTGGGTGCGGGTTGCACCAAAGCCTGTGTTACCACCCTTGGGGCTTTTCACAAACACGCTGCCTGTTTCAGCAAAGGGGCCGGCAGCCCTCGGCTTTCGACTTGACTTTTGTTCTAGGACTTACTATTAAAATATGAGAGGCATTTGGGGCAAACGGGGAGGTGCAGAGGGAAGGTGAGGAGATGAGTGATCTCCATGCACAGCAACAGTCCTCCCCAACAGGAAAAAAATGGAAGAGGCAGATGAAACAGTGAAAAATGAAGGGATCAGCAAAAAGCAAACCCAAGGAAAACAAACCCAGCACGGCTCCTTGGGCTCCTCGAGCCACATGGCCGGGTCCGTCCAGCGCTCACAGCTCAGTTCACCAAATTCTAATTCTTTACTCCATTACAGTAGGACTGTACAGGGGTTGTTTTTGCATACAGGGGCTGCCTTCCCTTCCTCAAAAGGATGAGAGAGGGCAGATTAAACGTAACTGGTGTGTTCCGAGGCAGCAGGACACAAAGTCAGCAGGCAGCTTTTGCGGGCATGGTGACCCCCGGGAACCAGCAGTGTAAAGTGTCCTCTGTGGATGTTCTGTTGGGCTGAAAATCACGATGCCTCTACTATAAGTTAAACCCAGGAACACGAGTCTCGCCGCTGGCTTTTTGGGGCTACCACACTCCCCCTAAACCTGCATCCCACCCATATGCTATTTTCTTACATCCTCACTCTTTGGTCACTGGCCAGATGAACTGTTTGTTTCTTCCCTCATTGAAGGAGCAGCTGTTCTTTTTAGGTTTGTGCAGGAAAAAAAATCAGCATGGACATTTGCCATGATCCTTTCTGCATTTTTATGTCATGATACCCATAGCAAAGGTAATATATCTATTCCTTTTTCCCTTGATGATTCCTTTCCGTAGAGCTGAATGGGCTCTGAGGAGCATTGCCATGTAGTGTTAGCATCATCTCCTTGCTTTTAAGTCTCGAAAGGAGCTATTCTTCTTAGCATAAGAAAATAATGAGACGAGACTATTTGGGGGGTATTTAGAAATTGTATAAGTTCTCGCTGGATAAAATAAAACGAGTAGCTGGGACGTTGTAAAGTCCATAGTTTCTTTCAAGGCTTTCTCCTAAGTTAGTTGCTGCACTTCTGTGAGAGGTGCTTAAAATCAGTTTCAAAGGAAAACCTTCAGAAAAGCACCGCAACCAAGATGATTGTTTACGAGAGAATTAACTGCTGCTTGTGACTCACAGATTGCACTGGAGCCTCCAAATTGCCAGCAGGCTGAAAAGCGATATCAGATCTGAGGGCCTTAGCCCCAGGAAGGCGTTTTAACTACAAAAACAGTGCAGAACATTGCTGTGCTCATTGCTCATTGAAAAAATGCGAAAGATTATATTTGACATAATTGGCTTTACACCAAGAGCTTGCAAATGAGCGCAGTCATAAAGGAGGTGTTACCCAGACTTAGATTAGCAAAGCTAAAGCGAAGAAAGAAAAACAAAACCGATGATCCAAGGTCACCATGTATCTTTTCTCAGCAATTAATTTTCGGCTGCAGGAAAACAACCAGGCCAAATTCATGTCTGGTACAACAGATGTGTTCTCCCAGAAACAAGCGCACCGCTCAGGCTGTGTCTGCACTGGGTTTGTTGGTACACGCCTGTATGAGCTCTGGCAAGTGCAATGCTATCTGCCGGCCCGTGAAGGTGGGAGCGCTCTGGGAGCTGTCGGAAAGGCGTGCAAGCCCAGATCCGATCACGTCCACCCACACTCATTAACACATTACACAAAGTACAACAAGTTTCTCTTTGCAAACACTGCAAGCGCTTGTCCAGGCACCTTCTGTGACTCTAGAGGAGCCTCGGGGACGAACCTCAGCAGAACAAACGGCAAGCAGGGCTGGTTTCCCCTTCCCAGGCTCCCGCCTTCCTTCATGCTGCTCAATGACCATCAGCAGGGAGGCAGCAGAAAGGACCTGCATGAAGGTCACCAGGGTGCACCAAGGAACAGGATCATTACTACTTAAATTGAAATCACAACATCAAATATGGAAGACAAGAAATGAGGTTTACTTCCAAAGGATGCTTTCTGCTCTTCCCTCCTTTTCTCACCCTGCCCAAGTAGCTCTGAAAGTTCATTACTATAAAGCCCATCCTCTTACGTAGCTGGAACTGAAAAATCCTGCTATTTAAATACAGGGCCTCCTCTCTCTATGCCAACGCTATTACGTCCCCATAAGAGCTAACCTTTCTCTGTCATTCCAGTTTAAAGACAGGCAGCAGGAATCTCCCATATAAAAACTCTAATACGGAGTCTTCTCCACAGATTAGAGCAAATAAAACTTGAAGAGTTTAGGCAATTTCTTAACAAGCTGCAGTGGGGACCTCCTCCTACAACTTCTCCTAGATTTCTCCAGCAGGATAATAAATATATACCTCTGATTTAAATTTATTCCAGACTCCTTGTATGACATCTGGCTTCAAGATGGTGACACTCAGAAGTGCAGTAATGACATAGGAAAACAGAAGGGAAAAAAAAAAGCATTGACTGCAGTAGAAAGCAGGAGGCAATGGAGAGAGCAGGGAAAGCAAAAACTAAAATGAGTCAAAATGTGGCGGAAATTCCTTTGAAAAAGCCTTAGGCTTCTACAAAGTTTGTCTGCATTTGCAGCAGTTCCCGATTACCCGGTATCAGTCGCATATGAGACAGGACAGGAGGCCTTGCCGGGCATTCCTGGGGAGCCTTTCCTTAAAAAAACATCTCCAGATTGATCCTTGCGAGCGCTGTTCACTTGGGTGCACAGCGTCCTACCTCACAGCACTCGCCAGAGAAAAAAAATTCTCTTCCCCAGCTCTTCCTTCCTATCTAAAAAGCAAAGTCCATATTTTCCTGGTGAGTTGTTGTTTGCTGCCTGCCTCTCCCCCACTGTGACTGCTATGTGACCTGCTGGCCGCTCCGAGCCTCACAGGGGATGAGAGCGACGCGTGTTTGTCTGCAAGGGGGAGAGCCAGACCAGGCAGTCTTAGCTAAACCCTGGCTCATCTGGACGCATTAGACAGAAATCACCAGCACTGAGTGTGCAGGACAACCTCTGCGGATGGGGAGCATCTCTTATGCAGCTCAGGAAAACAGCACTTCCATCCAAGGGGAAGCGCATGGGGATTACTGGGGAGGTGGATTCACTCCGTGTATTGTTTTTCTCTGCTCCTTGTCCCAGGATGTTGTTAATGAATGGACTGGCAACAGCAAGGTGTGATTGAAGAGGCATGCGGTGGGATGCCATCTTCCAGCAGACCTGTTTGCTCTTGCATGGACAAGCCTGGCGTGCCTGCCCGTGGATAATGAGAACATGGAAAGGCTGGGAGTGCTTAAGGGCAGGGAGCTATAATCGTCCCTTCCCCTCCTCTTTTAGTAGTGTTCCAGTTAAGTTTCAAATACACTGCTACACCTCATGCTGCACACTGCACAGGAGGGCAGTGTTGTTCCTACTAGTACATCATTACAAAAATAAATAATGTCTAGCTGCTTCTGGCATTTCAGCCCAAGCAGCAGCTATCACTTTTAGCTGGTAAGTGATTTGATTCCCCTAAAAAAACAATGGGTATAGTCCCAGTCAAATTGAAGGTGCATTTAATCAGGTCTTTGCAAACTTCACACTTCATGAGCACTAGAGTGCTTCTATTTCTAGAGCATTATTTCACTTATTTCTCTGTGAGGATTGATGCAATGGATTTTCTTCTGTATGAATTAGACCAGTGAATGTATGTTTGCAAAAGCAGGCTCTAGATTTTGCTTATCCCCAGTTTGTTGCCTACATGTGTGCCAGTCTATAGAGTAATGCTTATATATTATCATATATATCTTCATAAATGGACAAAACTATTCAGAAAGACAATCAAGATTTATAAGAGTGCCAGAAGGAATCTGCCTCTTCCCTGATTCCAAGTGCCTGCTCTCCTGTGAGCATTCCCATCCAGCCTCCATAGGTGCAGTCAGCTCGCTGGGGCCTGGACTGAATGGCCTTTATTAAAGAGAACAGCACTTCGCTCCTTCCCTATGACATGTTTGGAGCAGCTCCATCAGTGAATGAAAATCAAGACCAGTGAGTGAAGGAAGCTTCCACTAAATGTCCATGATTTGCAGTTCCTCAAAGTACTTTTTTTCTCCTTCATTAAAAAGCAGGAAAGAAGTCACTATCAGTTAGTAATTGCAGTTCCCTTGAAGAGACAAAATCCAGGATATGATACTGTGCTCTCAGCTGAAATACCCTATACATATTTTATAAACAAAAATTACATCTTAAAACTGTGAGTAGATTTAACAATGGACTCTAGGGAATTAAACATCAAATAAACATTCACACTTTGTTTTTCTTTCCAAGGTCCACAGTCTAGTCATTCAGTCCTGTGCAAAGGTCATGTTACTATGGTTATGACCTGCAAGAAATGTGTTGCCTTAGAGCAGCACAAGCCACAAGAACAGGCTACACGCCAAGACGGCTGATTCAGAGTCCTGACAGGATTCTCCTGCTTGTGCTGCTTTCACTGCGAACAGTCTCTGCACCAGCCAGTCTATGTTCGTCCTTTGAAAGTGTTCATGCAGGTATAGCTTCCAGAAAACTTGTGGATTTCTTCAAGTGCTGCCTGAGGAAGAATGCTGTTGAAAAAGCAGAAAGAGAATAAGCCAGACAGACAAACCTGCCAATCCACCCCGATACGAGGACATGCAAGTGCACAGGTGTCCATGCACGTGTGTGCACACACACTAGCACCATCAGGCCACTGGTGAAAAGGAAAAGCAGCTGTCGGGATCTCAGAGCCTGCTGGCTGCAGTTTTCTCCCCTTTGCTCCTATCTCTGTCCCTTGTGGGAGGGTTGGAATGAGTCTGGTCCTGGGTATCAGGTAACAGTCAAACTGAAGTTCACCTTGGTGTATAGACAGGCCGACTGTGACCCAGTCGTGCCTAACTGTCTGGGCTATAGCTGGCAATAGAAATATTTACCTTTTTAGGATGACAAGCACACGCATTGTCCATGGAAGGAGGAGGAAGGCTTGGTTCATCTGAACAGCTTCCACTGTCCTCCTAGCCACCGTCTCTGGCTTGAGAGGAGGAAAAAGATTAGGGAACCTGAATAAATAAAGCAAAAAAAAAATTACTCATTAACCAAGGTCCTTGTTTAAGATACCAGTGAAAGTCCTGGGGCCCTCTAAGTTATCCCTGATTAGTGGCATTGATACCCCAAAATGGACTGGAAGGAACAGAGAACGAAAGCCAGGTCTATAATTCTATAATTGTAATTCTGTGTTGCAGCCAGTACTGCTGGACTGGTTAAACAGTGAAGGAACAAACAGCTGCAGTCTTTGGAAGGCAGTGGCACTGTGTTCAAGGGTATTCAAGACCTTGCTGCAGAGGTTTCCTTAGGCAGGTTGCAAATTAACATCACAACTCTGCTTTGTCAGCGTCAAGGTGCTTCCTTCGTCTGCTGATTCAAAGCCCTTGACAGGAGAGCTTCCCTCGCTGCTTTTGATAGCAAGAATAAGATTTCACCTGGGTCCAACAGTGGTGTGATATTGCAAATTCTCCCTTGGCTAAGGCAGCGCAAACTATATTAATGGGTCATTCTGTTCCTTGTAAATGATTAATCTAAGTCTGTGGCTGTGATTCCCTACAACAGGAAAGAATTAAGCATTTGAAAGAATAAAGAAGGAATATGTACTGTTAATTCTCAAGTAATTGATAGGCTGCTCCCTTTGGAATGGCCTCAATTTTCAGATTGTTTCCCCTCCCTCTCTAGTGCCTACAAACGGCCCCAAAACACTCTGTGAAAAACAGCTTTCAGTTTTCTCTGCAGAGGGAAATGCTGCAGATACTCCCGCACACAGCACAGGCAGTTTGTATGGATGTGCCAGCAAACCGAGAAACCAGTCTGATGAGTCCCAGGCAGCCTAGGGTGACCCTGTGTTCCCAGGCAGCCAAATGAGACATCAAATTCTCGTAACTAAATGAAGTATTAATTAGGAGTGTATTCTGATGATTCATTTAAAATGAGATGTTTTATTCCAGCTCCCCTGGACTGACCTGATTCTCATGCCCTGAAACATCTCTGTGCTTGTGTGGAAGGGCAGGACTGTTGTGGCATTCACTCCAGGACAGTCTAGCAAGCCCAAGGTCAGGCTCTCCATGAAGGCAAAGGAAGAGGCTTTGGAGGTGCAATAGTCAATGGCACCGGGGATGGCTGACAAGGCCAGCACAGAGTTCAAGCAAACAATGTGTCCATTCTGCAGCTCCAGCATCCTTGGCAGGAACGCTTTGGTGGTCTGAACAACAACAGAGAGAGAGGAAAAAAAAAGTTTTGCTCAGCAGAGATGCAACAAAACCGTAGTGACTGAAAAATAAAGTGAGAGACAACAAGCTGACTTACTGTCCATTAAGCTAAGAAAGGGGTGGGAGAATGCTTTGTCCCCATGTCATTCTTTGAAAGCTTCTAGATGTTTGTGCATAAAAAAAGCAAAACCTTTCCTAGCATCTAAGTGAGTGGCACCCACAGATAAAGTCCATGAACAGAATGCTTTGTATGGTTAAGAAGTTCTTAAAGAGGATAAAGTCTCCAGTAAAGAGATTAGATCACAAAGAACTCATTTTCTTTGTTGTTATAATTATTTCTAGCTATTTAGAAGTGGAATGAGTTCACGCTAGCTTCCTTCCCTGAGCAAGGCAGCCTCGTGCTCCTCTCACCTTCCACACACATCACTAGCCAGAAAACTTTCCTCTGCTCGCTTGGCCTTTCCCAGAAGAAATCTGATGTTCTGCTGGAAATCTCAGAACGGGGATGCAAAAACATCAAATACTGTGCAACTACCAGAAGCTTTTAATACGATATTTTAGAAGTAACTGAAATCCATTTGAGTCTGTCAAATTAAAATGTTGTTGCTCTTTCTCTGACTTCACCCCTCACATTGTTTTTCATGTCTCTCTGTGTCAGACTGATCTTACCAAGCATCATTTAGAACGGCCTACTAGGCCATTCTAGGCCTACTCGGCCTACTAGGCCAAACGTTTACCCGTTGTAATCTGTCACCCCCACTCCCAAATCCGAATACACGAGCTGTAAGAGCTCAGCTTACCCAGAACTGTCCCAGCGTGTTTATATGTTGGGATTTGAGCAGTGCATCATCATCGCTGTCCATCAGGCTCTTCCCATGGACCACAGCAGCATTGTTCACTAGGATGGTGATATCACCCACCTGCAGAAACACAAGCGACTTGACTAACACTTCTCCTCACAAACAAGTATTTCTGTACTATTATACAGAAATGCCCAAAATGGATTAGTTGCCATGCATATCTTGTTGGCATGGGTGAAAACGTTTACACTGTGGCAGTAAATACAACAGAACAGAAACCTTCTGAAATGGAGAAACGTGCACCTTTGCTCTTTCCTAGTTTGTCAAGGGAGGTGCTTTTCCCCATCCAAGACAAGAAAACACCACAAACTTGTTCCCACAAACACCAACCTTCTCCCGCACAGCTTTGGCTTGCTGATAAACCTCCTCGCGGTTTCCCACATCACAGATGAAGTAATGGCACTCGGTCCCCATCATCTTGATCTCCTCTGCAGTCTCCTTCAGGCACTTCTCAGTTCGACCCCACAGGACGATCTGCAGCAAGAAACTTGTTATGGTCAAACTGGTTCTGCTTTGAATCTAAAATAATTAAAACATGCTTCTAACTCGAACAATTTGAAGAATATCTTTAATGTGCTTTCACTCTCCGCTCTCTTGTACTTTTTCATTTAAGACTAACGGTGATTTCTGAACAAAGATTATAAATGATGTACAAGAGATGGGACTCCTCTTTACAGGCCTGTTTACAAGCAGATCAACAGTGAAATAAAAAAAAACATATTTGAGGTATTTCACAAGCTTTGAGAAAATATTTGGAAAACTGCAAGGGCATACACATTTCACAACCTACAGCTATGTGGAAAGCTGGGGAAAAAGAACCACTACAACTGCCAATGTAAGCACCAAGCTTAATGGCCATAGAGTCATGAGTTGTGTCAATGCAGACTTGAGCCTCTCAATAGGGCTGGATCAGTCAAATGCAATGCTGAAATAATAACTGACAAATTGAAGAGTGATGAAATACAAAGAGGACAGAAAGAGAAGTAAGGCATCAGACAGGGGTTGAGCAAAGAAGAAATAAACTTCATGTGCCTAGCACGCTATGGCTTCACACTGCTTTTGCAAAATAAAGACAGTTGTCCCTCTCAGCTCTTTCAAACACCCCTGTAGCCTCCTGTTATCATGGGTTGCCACTGGTGCAATGAATTGTCAGGCAATGCACATGGAAGGATAGTTAAGCAACAGATGACCAATGACCTCCTGAAGCTACATCTGAATGTGATGCAACTCTTGGACATAAGTTTTGTTATGACCCAACACTTACTTCATGATCTTTAATATCCTACACACAATCTTGCAAGATGACCCCATTAGAAACTAAGCCATTCAGAGCAGAGAGAATTTGCTGCTTATCCCTCTAACAGCATGAACTTTAGTGCTGACTTTTTCCATTGGAAGTTTTCAAGCCCCTAATGCCATTCACAGTCAGGTGACAGCTTCAGCCTGCGTAAGAGAAAAGCAGCAAGTAAAAGACCATTTGTTTGTGCGAGGTGCAAGTTCCCTAACAGCACAGTGGGAAGTCAGGTTTCCTGCTGTCATTTTTGATGCTTTTTACAGATGGATAAACTGAAAAATCAACACACCGCACTTCTGGTCCAAATTCAAGCTCAAATGCTCCTGTAAGATCATCTGAGGCCTTCAATTTCTCTTACATCTAACCAAAAGTTTAAACTGCCCCAGACTTCACTGGCCTCCCAGGGCATCAAGTCTTACAAAGGGATGAAATTTCTACTTGCTGCTTCAGACTCACGTTTGAGGATTGCTGCTCCTCAGCAGAAGGCTTTCTTTGGCTTGTGTTACCACATGGGCAATAATGCTGTTTTCTTGTTCGCAAAGGTTTCATCACTGTTTGCTAGGTCCGTATTCTGCTCTATTGCCTTCCGAGGAGGCTGTCTGCCAACCTGCTCGCAAGTCCTCAGCTGTCTGGAATCCACCCTCTGCAGAACCTGCAGTTCTGTGCTTTGCTCTTGACATCCTGAGGTTGTCTTGCTCCATAACATTCTCAGCAAAGCAAATACAACACTGATAGCTTAAGTATCAGTGAGAAACTTGCGGGCTCTGAATGTTCCTGGACTAAAGGTTTGCTCACAGTTGAAGAGATGAGGGACTATGGGCTAAGCCTGTGTCCTTCTGATGCCCATGAGCTCCAGCCAGCCTGAAGCTGAGCACTTGGTACTTCCCTTCCCTTTACATGCAAGGACTTCAGGAACTTTCATAGTATGCTTTGCTTAGTAAAACATTATGAAAAGCATCTCCCAGCAGCCTTACCCAATGCTGGTTAGGATTCAAGTGCTCTGCGTTTGTGAGCAGGCTAGAGCTGCAGCTTGGGAAATGCTCCTTTTCATTAGGAGGCAGAATTTTCAATGTATAGACATGAGTCCAAGAGGCTGCTCTGTGCTCCCTTTCCCTTTTTATTCTGATTTGGCAGTAAATATATCCCAACTGGAAACTTCAGTCCTGGAGAAAAGGGCTCTCTCAGTCACATAAATTCCTGCCTGAGACAGGGAGAAACACGGAAGATGGAAGGAGAACAGAGATGATGTGGTTTGTCCAGCAGCTCCTCGGAGGCTGCGCAGCCGTCTGCTCACTGATACACGGTGTCAGAAGGAAGAATATTTAATCTGTGTCTCGGAGACGTTCTTGGACAGACAGTTTTCCGCTTTGGCAAAAATCCAGCTCCAATTTCATCTCCTCGTGCTCTCCTGCCCACCCCTCCCTACCGCACTCGACACGCTCTCCTTTCACAGAGTTACTGACCAGAAAATTGCCGAGGGCAGCGGGGCGGCGCGGCGGCTAATCTGGCTGCAGCGGGTCCCGCGCGGCCCTCGCGCCGAGCCCGGCCGCCCGTGCGGGTGACTCAGAGCAATCACCCGCACCACAGCGACCAGAGCGGGGAAAGGGCTGTCCCACCTGCCCAGGGATTTACGGGGACAGCGGAATTCAGCCCCTTCCCCTGCTCAATTAGCCTCCAAGTAGATGGGATGACATCCCAGAGGTGTCTGGGTTTAAGGCAGATGTTCCCAGGGTTTGTTTGAGAGCAGGTTTTGCAAAACAAATCTTCTCTCTCCACCTGCCGGTAAGTCACAGCGCCTTATCCGGCCTTGGGAAAGACTGCGGCTGGGGCAGCAGGCTCAGGAGGCACCACATCCTCCCCTCCCCGAGGACTTGTTTAAGGCTGGACTTTAATCTGATAACAAGACGTGCCCCAAGGTCGAAGGGGAGCCAAAAGGAAGGGTTCACTGCTGCTGGCCTAAGGAAAGACCTGCTAATAGAGACCTGCGCTGAGGAGCCTCAGATCCAAGCACAGGTTTGAATCCTGCCTTTTCCCCACAATGCAAATCGGGCAGGTATGCTCCTAGGAGAAGTGGGATCAGATAAGGTTGACAATTTATACAAACTGGTCCAGACTGACCCTGCTATCACCCTGAACACACATGCAGGATGGACACACCAGAGCCCTCAGTGCAATGGTGCTGAAAGAGATACGGTTAGAATTGATTTTACATCATTTACTAGGCTATTCAGCTTCTAGGCCTGATTTCATTGTTAACACAAATCAAAAACAGCAAAGGAATGTTGTCCTTTTGTATCACCAATTAATTTGGCACTGGATCTGCAGCAAACCTGTTGTGTTACCCTCTACCCCTGCAAAGAACCAGACCAGCGCTGGCAGGAGGCCCCAGCAAAAGCATCTTCGGGACAGAACATGAACCATTCCTTCACACTTCCCTGCGACTGGCTGGGCTGTATTTTAGTAGTGTTGCTCATGCCTTGTCTTGTCCAACCCAACAGCGTGCACTAATCAGCAGATAGAGCTCTCATTCCAAAAGTTTCTGCATCTCCCGCTTCTCCGCGGGAGTTCGCAGCGGCTGCAAAAGAGGAAGGTGTTGCAGAGACGCCGTCCCCACCCGACCTCTCTCTTGCTGTCTCCACACATCCAGCGCCTGCCTCTAGAGCAGCAGAGCCACTGGGAGGTGGCAGCGTGACCCATTTCACTCCCTTTCCACCTCCTTTGCAGGCCAGTGAAACAGAAGTTGCTCTGTTTGTGCTGGAATCTGCAATTGCAGAGACTCCCACCTTGGTGCAAACAGTGCCTAGCGCCGAGCGCTCTGCAGAGCATTAAGCAGCAGCGTGCACATGAGCTACTGAAGAATGCCTGCTGAATCCCAGGACACCAGCAAAGCCGGTGCTGGTTCCCCAAGACATCCCAGGTGCCCCACAACCCCAGTTTCATCCATCATGAAAACACAAGGCTAAACCCCACAGCTTCAAAACTGTTCCCGTATGTTTTGCTGTCAACAGTACATGGATTTTTCTCCTCCACCCTTTCCCCTCTCTTGCCCCAGGCTGAAGTCAGGCAAGTTGCTTCACGGCCTCTCCAGGGGCGAGGCACGAAGACTGGGATTATGGGAGCAGGAAAGGTGCAGCTGCTCCCTGCAAAATGGCTTGGAGAGGGGAAAGAACCTCTTGTGCCTGTAGCAGGTCAACATACTTAACCCAGCCCCTTATGACACTTGTGCAAAAGTACAAACAAAGCATCAGGAAAAAGATCAATTCCCACACTAGAAAGCAAGTATCAAAGCTGCAAGGGACTGATATAACTGCAGCTAAGCAGGAGGGAGTCCAAAAAAGCAAGTCCATTGGCCTGTTTTGCCCACAAGCTTCTCTAAACCAGCATTTAGAGGTTGTAAAGCCATCTGACTATGTGAGTTTAAATTAAAATTGAATGTTGCCAGCATGCTGATCACAAGACCTAGTCCTTATTGTGAGCTGCCTTGAGTGAGAGCCAGTGTAATGGACAGCCAGGAGGATAAAAGGTCTGAAGAGCCCCTGTAAGGACAGTGAGGGAGCCAACAGCAATTCCCCTGGTCTGGAGGCAGAGCTTGAAATGCGCTACTTTATCTTTTGACTTAGCGCTCAATGGGATTAACATTATCCACCTAAACAAAGCCTCTTTCACTGGTACCCCAGCCACCCCCTTCCCTTCTCTGCAGGAAAGGGAAAGGGAAGCTGGAAGTTCCCAGGAAAGCGGGTGAACACCTGTCTCCTGCTCAGAGCAGCTTTCCTTGCAGGAAACCTTCCCATTTCTGCCTGCATGCAGCCACTTAAGATCGGCTCCCTCCAAACAATGAACAAGTGGCCACTGTTCTCACACCCAGGACTACTTAAGGACAGGTGCCCCCCCACCATTGCCTTTATTCTTTTTCTTCTCATTTTCCTCCCAACTGCTTTTGTCTGCAACACGAACGACATGCATCCCCAGGCCGCTCCGGGAGCAGCGCTCTGCAGCCCTGCAGCGTCACAGGGAGGGCGAGGGTTGTTTGCAAGGGAGGTCACGCAGGAGTCAGCCTTTACAATCCCATTAACGCTGGGACAGGGTCAATCCGAGTGCACGTTCCTGCAGGAGCGCCAAGCGGCCACGGGCTGTCACCGGCAAGGGCTGAAGGAGGCAGCTGTGCGGGAAAAACCACGGATTTTCCAAAAAATCCTTAATGTCGAACACACCGTGTGTTAGAACTGGCCTCTGCTCCGGGGAATCAAAGCACAGGGAAATATCCAGCAAGGAAAGTCACAGCCTGCAAAGCTGGAAGCAGCAGTGCAGGGCTGGGGAGAAGAGGGGGGGTCATTTTTAATGAGGTTATTTATTTGAGGTAAGAATTTGAAGATGTTTACCAACAGAATTGTAATATTCAATCCTGTAGAAATAGATCAAGTGCTGCCACTTATTTGCCTGACATGCCATCCCGATAACCCAGATTCCTGCCAAAATGTCTATAGAGATCTCAGGAAATTGTAGGGAGGGTAAATACACAGGTGCCAAAAGTCCTTTTGTACCCCAAGGACAAGATAAAAGGACAGAAAGTCAATAAATAACATTTAAAAGAGAATTAGCTGGGTCTAATTTAAATTAAATTAAAATATCACAGAACACAACTGTTAGTTCCCAGTAAAACAAAGCAGATAATCTTCTTTGCAAAAGTCCACAGATGCCCTAGATCTGATACAAATAACCTAATTGTGTCTAAATCCTGTGAAACGCAACCAAAGCAGGAGCGAGCAGTAAACACGGGCAGTGGTGTCAGCAGTGGCTGCCCCACGGCTGAACCCCGAGCGCTCCAGGACACGCGAGGCACCAGGTCCCTGCGCACACAGCTGGTGGCATCAGAGGCGTCACAGACCGAGCTGCCACCGCGACGGGTCACCCAAGGAAACGAGACCTTGAACAAACCCTTGATGGTCTAGAAGAGAGGCTAAGCTCACGCTTCCATAAAACACAACTTAAACAGGACACAGCTCTCACGCCTGGATTAAAACACACGTTATACACGTTAGTGCGTCAGATGAAAACAGTTCTACAATTCCCAGTCAACTTTTTCCCCCCATCTGTACCAGACGGGTGACGTAAGTGCAAGAGAAACACAGCAGATTTACAAGTCATTGCAGGCGCTAGAACCGCAAAAATTAACTATGACCGAATGCCTTCAAATAGGTAAGGTGAAAAAACCCACGGATCAAACTTTTTGTCAATGCAAAACACCCGGTAACAAGTGACAGGCAAACTCTCAACGAGAAACTGAAGCAGCCATGGGGAGAGCACTGTTCCAGGGGCAGCCACAGCACAGATATCTGCTAATCCCGGCAGTAGTGCCAGCCAGACGCACTTACCCAGCGTGTTATTGAGCTGCTGCCCTTGGCACCAGTGCGCGGCGTGGGCTCGATGCCACCCGGGCCTGGCACTGCACACGAGGGATCTTCTCCCCATCCTCACACTGCATCACCACCACCACCATTGCTTTCATGACATGGGAAAACATTCACTCCCAAATTTCTCACATAATTCTGGTCAATGGCAAGTTAAAATATAGCCTAATAATGCATCTACAGCCACTAAAAATATCCCCCAAGCTGTTCGGTTCAAATATTTTTCTTTCAACTGATTGTCCCACTACCACAGGAGAGATTAACAGGCTGGCATATGTGAGATGGGCAAGTTTTCTCATTTTTTATTGTGATGCAGCTTCTCGCAATCTGGTAAAGACTCTTGCCTGCCCCGAATTCCAGACAGCCAGACAGTTTCATCCCAACCCAACTGTGGAAGTGCTCCACGTTGTGCTGGCTCCTGCAACGAGGTGACAGAGCAGGAGAGCGTTCGGGGCTTGCACAAGGTCAGCTCTTGTACAGGGACAACTGCAGGGAACTCGCTCAGGGTGAATACATAGATGCCGTTCTCAAGAGCAGCTGCCCTCGCCCCAAAGCACAGACACCTGCCAACACCTTGGGGTATTCTGGGGCTCTCTCCTGTGCTGCAAACACCACTGATCTAGAAGCCCAGGTGTCCATTCAACAACAGCCACCATTACCCAAGAGGCAAAGACATCTCAAACCCAGATTAAGTCTTGAAGGACAAAACTATGTAGGATGAAACAAACCGAGACCACAGAAATGATCGCCAAGAACCAGAAAGCGCCGCTGTAAGTTCCCTTACTGAAGATTCATATTGATCATTGAGACCACAGCTCTTGGTGGAAATAAAAAGCCTAGTGAAAAATAAAGGGCTTATTAAACAAGTCTGCAACAGAAAAGGCCTAAGTCAGTCTTCCAAAGTCACAGTCAGATAATCCTGAACCCTAAAATATGTACTCCAGTTGGGGAATGTGCTTCCATACTAGAATTACATTTTTATTCCAATTAGTTTTACCAGGCTTCTCTCATCTCAAACAATCCTGAATGCCTAAAGACCAAGAAAGTCTTGTTTTGTCAGAGCACAGATTAAATCACTTGTGAACAAATTAAGTTAATATAGAAGCAAGAATTTAGACATCAAGGAAATGTCCTGAAAGAAGCCTGACAAAGAACAAGGCATACAAATGATATAATCAAACCTTCCTCGTTGGAGATCATCAAAAACAGCTTTGACGGATTTCTGGCAAACGCACAGCCATAAAAAATGCATGAGGGAAAGGGAAAGGCCTAGAGGAACTCTGTAATATTTTCCAGCTCTAGCCATCAGTGAATGAATCCATTCAGCCCTTATGTCCCCCTGACTACCCATATCTCTACATGGCTGTTATTCCAGGCAAGAAACTTCAACAGAGCGAGACTTTGCAAAATTATGCAGTATATTCTTTACAAGAAGGATCATTAAGGCCTGGAAGGGGATTTTTACTCCATGGGCATTGAATCACAATGCATTACAAACTCACTAAAACCTCCACTTCTCCCTTTTCAAACATAAATACAACTTCGTCATTTCTGCTAACCACAGAATAGCAAAAACCAAGTTCCTTAATAAAGCTGCCACTGTGTGAGACCAGCAGAGAGGTGATACTTAAAATATTTTGGACCAATAAGGTATGATCTAAAGTCTCAAGAGTTAAGCCAACCAACAACAGCAAAAATTTTATGAGCAACCAGCTACACTCTGAAAACAAAGCACATTTCTGCAGGACTTGAGCAGCAAAACAGCTCACCAGTTGGACCCATCTGTGTGGGTCAGTGTTGAACTGGAATTACAGTATTTGGGTTCTTCCGGAGAAAGTTTAGTGTTATTACCCAGTGAATAGCGTTAACTTGCCCCATATTTTCTATAAGCCCTGTTTTCTGGTGCAGCACATTTGTGGGCCAATAAGACTAAGGACTTATTGCCCCCAAATCACTGGTAAATCCAGTACAAAAACTGGAAGATTAAGACTTTTGATACTAAAGCCACAGCCCTGCTTTGTGCCCTTGCTGGGAATTTCACCAGAGATGCCAGCAAGTGAAAAGACGACTTTAGAAGAAAAGGGCCATGGGCATTTACCCGTTCAGGTCATGTTTGAGGCAGAGCAATAAGGGAGGAGCTCCATGCAAGGCGACCTGCAGTGCAGCCCCATCAGAGCAAGGACACCCGCTCCCTTCTCGGCCAACCTGTCTCGCAGGAGATCCCAATCTCAAGAACACGGGTGTATATCGCCGCCTACCTCCAAAACCCCGGCACTCTGTCGGCCGCGCCAGCACCCGGAGGAGCCTGCCCATACACCCAGGAGAGGCTGGAGGAGCCCCGCAGCTTCTAGCTGCCTGTGACACTGCACGTGGCCTCTGGGGTTCCTGCCTTTGGAAACACGGCATTCCAAACTTGGAATGCCAGGAATACACCACACAAGGAAAAACTGAAAAGTTATTAATGATAATCAAAAACTCAAGCCACATGCAATTATAAAATTACAGTAGAAGACAAACAGAAAAACTGAATATCCAACTGTTACAGGTCTTATTGATAAGCATCTTCCAGTTGCCTCAAGTCTTCTCCAGTTCTTTTCTGTTATCTAAGAAAAAAAGCATAAAATCAATAGCACTTAATGGAGGCTTCGCATCCTACAGAGCCCTGCATTAAACAAAGTCACATTTCAGCACAAGAAGCAGGATAGCAGTGAAACCTCAAAGCAAAGGGACTGGAAACTACCACCCCTAAGGATAACCTTCCACATAAAGCGTGGAGGAAGGACAGGAGTCCTGTGTCACGGGGGAAGGGTGTCACAACTGAAACACCACAGAGAGCAGAAGTTGCCGAGTGCCATTTTTGACTTGTGGAATAACTGGAATTTGGCTGAAAGGAGATTCTAGCACAGGAAGGGCAAAACCCCAAACACTTTGATCACAGCAGGGGAGGAAACACAAGACACGAAACCCAGGGCTGCAGACGATACTTAGTAGCTGCATGGGATTTTGTAACACCAGACCAGGAAAGTGCAAGTCTCCGAGAATTTCCTATCCCTGCACTTGTTTTAAAGTTCCCTCTTTGTTCGGTGCAGGTAACTGACACGTTCACATGTGGGACCATGTGCCCTGGGCTCGGTCTGCGGCTGCCCGCAGGTGCCCTGCGCCCCGCTCCACCGCAGCTCGAGTCGCTGTGGAAATGGTGGCACTCGGGTACTACAGCTTAGCCCAGCACCGCCGAAACAACCAACATGGGAGCACGGGCGCCCAGCCGGGAACGCAGATACACTTGTGTGGGTGCAAAGGTCGCTCCTCCCGCTTGTTCTGCCCTCGAGAACTTGCAAACCCCAACGCTGTATTTGCCAACATGGGAGCGGAGCGCCTTGGGGCTCAGGGGGAGTGACAACGCAGCACCCCGAGCTCCACGCAGGCGTTTCAGCTGCTCTTCACTCCGCGTTTCCCAGCGCGCGCTCGGAGGGGCATTTCTGCAGCTGGCACTTCCACCTCCCCAAACATCCTCCCCGCTGCCCAGGCGGGGCCGGCGGAGCGCGACCCCTTCTCCAGGCCCCGGCCCCGTCCCCCGGCTCCCCGCTCACCTTCCTGGCGCGGCGGCGGGCGAACTCCCTGGCGAGGTGGCGGCCGATGCCGCGGCCGCCGCCCGTGATGAGGACGCTGTCGCTGGCCAGGTCGCGGCGCGCGGGCGGGCGCACGAGGCGCGCGGCGGCGCGCAGCGCCAGGCCCAGCATGTGCAGCGGCAGCAGCAGCAGCAGCGCGCCCAGCCGCCCCCAGCCCATGGAGGCGCCAGCCCCGGGGCGCCTGCACCGCCGGGCGCTGCGCGGGGACAGACCGCAGCGGCGACAAACAGCCTTCGTGTCCCTCCCGCCCCTACAGGAAAGCGGGGCGGGAGCAGCGCGGCGCGGAAAGCCAAGTTGCTCCTGGTTTTCTTGCTCCGGGATTGCCGCAGGCTCGGAGAACGGGCTCCCTATTCAACCGGAATGCAGTTTTGTTTTTAAGCAAAGAGAAGAAAAAAGTAAAATCAAAGGTAAGCAGGCATCTCCGTGTTCCAAAGAGCCACAGGACGATCCGGTATCCAAGGCGGAGGGTTTACACTTGGAAAGCGGCGCAGCCCGACCGGCCTGCAGCGCAGGGCTATTCTTAGACTCAGGAAATTGCTCAGAGCAGACAGAATTGCCGGCACTTTCCCTGCACGAAGGGCCGCGGTCGGGGCAAGCTCCTCGTTGCGGCCGGAACCCCCGTGACCATCGCAGCGCCTCCCGCACAGCCCCGCGCGCTGCCGCCTCCCGCGCGGCGCCGCGCGGAGCTTTTATAGCCCGACAGGCCTGAGTGGCAGGAGCGGAGCGGAGCGGGAGCCCTCCCTGGGAGGGGCCGCAGGCTCTGCCCTCCCCCTGCCCGGCCCGGCCCGGCCCGGCCCGGCCCAGCCCGGCTCTGCCCTCCCCCTGCCCGGCCCAGCCCAGCCCGGCCCGGCTCTGCCCTCCCTCTGCCCTCCCTCTGCCCGGCCCGGCCCGGCCCAGCCCGGCCCAGCTCTGCCCTCCCCTTGCCGCTGCCCCGGCCCGGGAAGCCGCTCCCGGCTGCGGGGCCCGTCGCCGCCCGTGCCCGTCCTGGGCGGGCAGGCCGGGATCGCGCACGGGGGCCTTTCCCCCGGGCCTGGCCTGTCCCGCAGCCGTAGCCATGCCGTGGAGCTGGGGACTGGAGCGTTTAGCAAAATAAGGAAACTGAATACGGAGGGAGGCTCCTCTGCTCTCGTCTTGGCTTTGTTGTTTCCCCTCCCATGACTTTGTGTCCGATTACCAGGGCTGTTCTGCAGTGCAAGAAGGTCTCTGCTCTGTTGTGAAGGAAGGACAAGGATGGTGCAAGGACGTTGCCCAGCTCGGCTCTTTGCACTGCTGGGCATTAGCTAGGTATGTTGTGCATCCAGTTGCATCGTCTAGGCACCTCTTAGGGGGATCTAACGGCACGTTTGCACAGAGCTCTTCATGCAGAGCTACTAGTCGTGGTTGCCACCAGAATAACTTGATGTGCAAAGTCTTCAGCATGTCAGAAGATGCTCTGGGAGATGAAGCCCTCGCGGCCGTCTGCTCAGTTGCACAGAGGACTTTGTACATTGCACTTTCTATGCCATTGAGAATGTGCCAAAATTTCACAAAATGCAAAGCCTTGTGTTAATCCAAGAGGCCTGAGTCACTATGAGCTGTCCTGGGAAGCCATCTAGTGCTCCGACCCAGAATTACTGGGAAGGACAACCCTGACAGCGCCTGGCGCTTGGGCACTTCTCAGAGCTACCAGGAAGTCTGGAAATGTGTCTCGGGGCCTGTGCCCAACTCCACTGGGAAACGCAGCAGGTTTCACATTTCCAAAGCAAGCGAATGCTCCTGTGCGTGCCGCAGCTCAAAGGGCTCCAGTGTCCACAAGGGTCTGCAACGGCAGCGCTGGAGCCAGCCCTGTTCACAACCCGTCTCACGCAGGGTTCTTTTAACACACAAAAAAGAGCAACACCAAAATTCCGTGCTTTCCAGCTCTGCTAAGACTCCCATGGAAGAGTTGAGGAAAATACAAACCAGCAGTGACGAGAAAGTGGCAGCGTCCAGGTCTTACCTGCAAGGGCCAGGCAAGCTCGCACGAAGGAAGCCAGGCGACTGCCCTGCATCCCCACACGTCAAGAGACTTGGGGAGAAGAAGTGGAAGCCTCTCCCTGCAACCTGCAAGGCCTCGGTTGTTTGCACCGGCGGGCGGTATCCCCAGCAGCGTAGCGGAAAGTGCAGAATTCCCCCTGCTGCCTGGCAGCGCTTCACATCCCGGGTGTTCCACAGCAAGACCTTTTGGAGGGGAGCTGGAGCAGGCACGTCACTTTGTGCAGCATAGGTATGGGCTTTGCATGTGAAGGGCCGGACTCAAAGCTAGCTGCAGTCAGTTGTAATATTCCCACTGACTTGGGAAACTTTGGAGCAATTTTTTCCAGATAAATAACATTCAGATTTTGAGTATTTAGCGAAGACTTGTGCGGATGCTGGTTGCAATGCCTGCAATCTGTTAGCCCTCTTCCTCACGCACTTCCTTCACTTCTGCACTGCTGGCCATTTGCCTGTGTCTGCATCCCTCCATTCAATCAGAACCTCTAGGAAACACACGGGTAGAGGGGGACAGAAGAAACAAGTCCACAAGGACCTCAGGATGACAAGTTTGTTGTTTCAAGGGTCTGAAATGAAAGTCCACTGAACCAATGGGATGCAGGTTTGACAAACTAAGAACAGTAGGCTAATTCTTTTAGTAATTTTGTACCAGAAGCTTGTAAACTTTCCTGATTCCTTTCTAACAAGGTTCTTTTTAAAATAATTTATTGCCTGTAATTATAATTTGTTCTTAGATGTAGTGGTTTGCTAATGCGTGCCAGAGGAGAAAACGCTGGTCTTCTGACTCTCCGAAGCTCTTTCAACTTGACAAGATGATTTAGCAAGGAAGCCAAAATGAGGAGAAATGTTAGCAAGAGCCGTGCAAAAGGGCAGCTTTTCCATCTGGAAAGGCTACAAGGACCAGTGTTAGATTTTTAATGGCCACTGTTAAAAAAAAATAGGGAAAAAAAAAAGAAAAAGGAAGAAAAGAAAAGAAAAAGAGAGAAGGAATTAGGGAATTCTGAAAATTATGTTCTCTCCCTTTAACCACGCAGTAGCTAAGAACAGACAATAATTCCTTAGCCAGATTTACTAACCCCAAGACACTTTGGAGAACACATTGCTCCTTTCTCCATACTAGAAGACTGACCAAAATACTCAGAAGCCCAGGCTATTTTCAGAATGATCTTAATATTGCTCCTCTTTTTTTTCCCCACCTGAAACTATAGTCATGTTCAAATATAATATTTATTGTAATTTCATTCTAAATATTAATCTGCAATTTTTTTTTGCTTTTTTTTTTTTCAAAAAAATCATTCAAGTTATTGATCCTCCCTTCCCCGCTGGTCTAGATGGTCTGGCAGATGGGACAGGCCGGGTTAGACATGTGGCAGGATGATTAAGATATAATGATTTCCTATCTTAGTCAAGTGATTTGAGCTGCTATTGAGAAGCTCCTTGCTGCGATCAGGTGCTCCAGGCCTGCTGACACAGGTGGCACATTCCTTGTCAGGGTTTTCTTACATGGATTTTTTTTACCCCAACCCATTTAAATCTCATGATTCAGTCTCCTGTAGCGCCACTGAAGCTGATAGGTAACCTCTTCCCTCAAGCATGCAGCCCGGTCACTCATATCACCGGGTAGATTATCACTTATGACTCAGGCTGTTTACTTTGATTCCATACGTTGTTTACTTTGATTCCATACAGAAGGAAAAAACACTTGTATTCTATTGATTCACAGTAAGGTTTCTCCCTCTTTCCTCTAATAGGGACACAGTTTGCCTAAGTGGGGCGTCTCTAAGCAGATATATTTCATTGACTTCCTTTATGAGGAAAGCTAGAGGGGTTTAATCTTATTTTATTTAAGACCCCACTCTGAAGGAATACGGAGGCAGCTTGGAGCCAAATGGAGCCAAATGCACCATTTTATGCCCCACAAAAAGGAGTATTTTTATTCTATGACCATGTGTGCAAGCCTTATAATGTGCTTTAAGGGGGACATTTATGTGATTAGTTCTAAATAACTCCTAGTCCTGCAGCGGGATCCTTCAGGAGCGTGTGGCCGTGGCCGGTGCGCTCGCCGCGGCGGTGGCAGCCCCAGCACCGGCACGAGCAGAGGCAGTGCGCGAAGGGGCGGCCCTGGAGCCGCTCCAGACCATGGCCACCTCCCACGGCCTGAGAAACAATGGCCGTGTTTTAATTACCCTAGCCCCTACACCTGGAAAAAGCAAAACCAACAAAAACCTCTGCTCATTTGTGTCTATTATTCTATAAGACAGAAAACAGTTAGCTCAGATAATAAACACATCATTTAGAAGTTCTGCTAATTTTGAGACAGACACAATAATGCCATGAGCTCGGTGTGACCCTTACCAACACTGACCTCCCTGGCCACGCTGAGGGAAGTGGCCGGTGGCGCTGCCGGATGTTTGCGTGTTTGCCATTGGCATCCTTCTCCGTAGGAGGTGGGTGGGGAAGAGGCTCTCCGAGGAGCCAGGCTGCAGGATATAAATATTGACCGAATCATGTCCAACAGAGCTCTTAACAAGTCACCCGCAACACGTTAAAATGGAGCTTTTCTATCCGTCGGCATTGATAGCAGGAATTCTAGTTGCTTTCGTATTACTGGTTGTAGTAGCAAGTTACCATGATTGCTTCAAGGCAGAAATTCCTCCTGAAGTTGACCAGCCTTTAAAGTTCTACTTTTACCATTTACTATATTCTCTGATGGAAATTATGGTAAGTGTATGATGATATGGGATACCTGGGTTTTCAGGAAAGGAGATGCGTGGATGGAATTACGAGGGTACGCATTAAATTCTGCAACTTTGTGTAATGGGAGCCACACAGTAACAAACACAGACTGTAAGACAAGGGCCAAAGTTTGATGCGCTATTTTATTCCTATGTATAAAAATAGCCTATGGGAGGTGAGTTTTACTTTTTTTCTTCTTTTTTCTCTGTGTTCTGTCGTATTTACACTGCAATTAAAACTTGAATGCTTTCTATAATGGAATGACTGTCCTGTGGACGAGAGGACACCATTGGATACCAGTTAGCTTAACTCTAGAATTCTCTATCGTAGTAACATAAGCCTTCTGTATCTCAGTGCATTTGAATCTATTTGATCTATTTGCTGAGTTTTGATAGACCTAGGATACTTTTCTCACCCTCCCTATCCCTGCCATGGCTCCTGTTCCTGCAGTAACTGGGAAATCACAGAGTGGTTTTAGCAATTTCTGTAGGGACCCATCTAAGCTCGAAGTGTGAATGTGATTGTTCTAAAACAGTTTATATTCCATCTTCAATTATAATATGTTCCAAAATCTCCAAATTCCATATTAGGAAAGCAGCATCTGAAAAAGAAGCTGCCAAATGTAGTCTTAAAGTTCATCAATCTCAAACTGAATAGTTTCTGCTATTTGGCAAGTGAATTGACAATTATTTTAAAAATAGAAGTAGGGTCACTATATGATCTTTCATAAAAATAAAAAAATACTTTGTGGCAGAAGTTAGACATTTCATCTAATAGCCTTTTCGTGGGCATTATTTCACAAAAAAGCTATGCTGGTGTGATAATTTGGGTCCTCTTTTTTCTTGCATTTAGAACCTAGTTAATATGATATGATATTATATCATATCATAAAAAATGATATTATATCATTAAAAATATCATAAAAAATATGATATTGCGGTTCCGCTAATTTCAGCCATTCCAAAATCATCCCTCTGACAAAAAATACTGACTTAAGAGGCGTGAGAGCTTTAGGTTTCCCGTGTATGAGACAGCTGGAATCCTGCAGCTGAGACCGTCCTGCCTCTGTCCTATGGCAACACTCCTGCGAAGCAAAACTACCACCTGAGGTGAACACCTGTGTGGCCTCTGGGATGGAGGGAGCAAGTTCCAATCCGAGGCCGGATAGAAAAGATTGCACAGATCAGCTTCCAAAAGCCGAGTGAGCTGTTGGGTTGTGAGACACTGCCACGGTATGTACATGGAGACTTGTTATCCGAGGTGTGAACAACCCAACTGGCAAGCAGCTCATGATGATTATTATCATTCCAAAAGAATAACTGTAATAAATCCAAGGCGATTAAGTTACCATTTAATAGGAAGAGAAAGATCATCTCTAGCAGAAAATGCCTCAGTTACAACCTCTGTTCAGGACCGGAGATCACCAAGTTAAAAACCTGCACACAAACTGGCGTGGGTCTTTAGCTCCTGGTATACGGACTGCCCTCGTGCCAGGCACCTCCATCCCCCCACCCCAAACACTTAACTAACGCATCCAAAGCAGACGGTCTCCCTGTGTGACCAACAGAGATGATCAGGTATCTGCAGAGTAGGAGTCAGCAGAGCTGAAGCTGGGATCAACCCCAGCCTCAAGAAATGCTTTTTGCATGGACTGCAGAGAGAGCCTCAGACCTCGTCACTCCTAACTCAGGGACCTAAGTAAATGCCTGATAATATGTGTGATAAATCCAGATCACAGGGATTTTAAGACGTATTTATATAATACACTAGATAGAACCAGCATTTTTTTTCCAGATAAAATTGTATCTTAAATAATGGAGATGTATACTTTTACTTTCACTTTTTTTCACTTTTTGCAAGTGAAATCACCAAGTCATTAGGGTTATCTACCCTGCAGTAGTCCTGCAGAGTGTCAAATGACCAACACAGTTCTAAAGAGAGAGGAAAGTGGTCTTCAGGAGATGTGCGTTTCCTATACTAATTTCTCATTTCTCCTGTTATATCTAGGCAAAGACCTTAGAACACGTGGGTATCCTGAAGGAGCATTTATTTATACGATTCATTTGTGCTGGGCTGCCAGCACTCAGGGATCCAAAGCTCCTCACGAAGGACCAACGTTTTGGTGAGGTGCCGGTGAGAATTTACCTCCCCAGACTGGCCTCTGCCAGCAAACGGAGAGCAGTCATCTTCATCCACGGAGGATGTGGGATGTTTGGAAGCATCAGTAAGAAACAAAAACTCCTTTCTCATCATTCTAACATTATAGTTCTGACATTATACATTATGACGTTATAACAATAATTTATGGTAATTAATTACATTTTTTAAAACTGCCCTGAATCTCAGAAATACTTTAAGCTTAGTTTTGGGGTGGTCTGTGGCATCTATTTTTAAATGTGTGGCAATGATGCATGTGTTTTAGCTAGGTTGTCTTTATTCAGTTTAATTTATTAAACAGTAATCACAAATAATCAGCTGAGCTGACCTGTAAGGCAGAGCTTCTGAACGTAGGCAATTCAGAATGAAGGTTGAAGAAATACTCAATATATTTTTAAATATAACAAAACAGGTTTATTTCAACTCATCTCCTCATTATGAAAAACATATAAAATTAGACTTTTTAATATAATTTCTGCCTAACTAGACATAAAAAAATAGGCTGCTTTCTCAGGAGACATACCTGCAGAAGTCTCTGCTTCAAATGTAAAACTCTCTTAGATTGGCTATGGTACCAGAATTAGCATTTGAAGATATTAATTCTCTTGACAACATTTGTTTCCCAGGAAGTCATGAAAAAGTGTGCCGGTACATAGCCAAAAACACGGATTCGGTGGTTGTGTCTGTCGGGTAAGTGAGAGCGCTCCACCCAGCGCAGGAAACGGGAATGACAAATCCCCGACTGGATTGGAATGTTTTCTAAGGATACTAAAGCAGTATCTATGCCAACAATTTTCTGAAGGTCATATTTGCATGGTTTATATTCTTGACACTAGGAAAATGATTGCCTTTGTTCTTAACAAATTATAAGCTGCTTTTCTGATTTCAGATATCCCTATTTTAGGAGACTGGGGATAAAGAGTAAGAATATTTTCTTTAAACTGCATCAGCTGCAGGTTCTTTCTAAAGATCGATGACTGTAAGACTCAAGCCTCCATGTTCTGTTCCGTTAAGCTATGCTAGAATAACCCCCATAGTCAATAGTTTGACTAGGTTAGTCTATACATACAGTCTATATATAGTCCATAATAGTATGACTATAGTTTGTCTGAGGGCACAACAGACATGGAAGAAGCTGTGCTGCTCTGCTTCAGCACTCAGCATTTTAAACCAAATACACATTTTTGAAAACATATAGAGAATGTGGAGGCATTTCAGATGTCACCTTCAGATGTTTGCATACGGATTTGCTGTCTTTTGTACATTCCAGATACCGCTTAGCTCCCGAACATGAGTATCCCGGCCAAAACATGGACTGCCTCAGCGCCACTGTGCACTTCCTGCAGACCGCAAAGAACTACGGGGTGGATTGTGACCGTGTGATTATTTGTGGGGATAGCGCTGGGGCCACGTTTAGTACCAGTGTTTGCCAAGAGCTCACAAACAGAACAGATCTTCCAAAGATACGTGCCCAGGTCATGATCTACCCGTTTCTCCAAGCTCTGAATTTTAATCTGCCTTCTTATCAGAAAAATGCTCGCATTCCCTTCTTGTCCCAGAAACGTTTAATTCATTTTATCCTCAAATACTTGAATAAGGATTCTGCTTTGGAAGAAGCTCTTTTGGCAGGCTCTCATGTTCCGGAGAGTATCAATTTAAAATATGGAAAATGGATAAATGCGGACCTTATCCCAGACAAATTTAAACAGGGCTATAGAGCACCACCGTCCACTCTGTGTGTAGCTCAGGTCTACGAAGAAGTAAAGGAAGTGTTTGAGACAAAATTTTCCCCGCTATTAGCAGAAGATTCGGTGGTTTGCCGCCTACCTGACACCTGCATAATCACCTGCGAGCACGACGTGCTCCGGGACGACGGGCTCTTGTACAAGAAGCGGCTGGAGGACAACGAGGTACCAGTGACCTGGCATCACCTCAAGGAGGGCTTCCACGGTGCCCTGGGACTACTTGGTTACAGTATTTTCTCTTTTCCATCGTCAAATAAGATCGTCGACTATGTTGTAAACTTTATAAAACGCTACTAAAAGGGCCAGCTAGAATGATGAAGGAGGTTATGTGGATTGGACCACTTTCGGTGATATTTATCATATTTAGTATCTGTATATATATTTGAATCTAGGCAAGGAATATCAAGTTAGGAAAGCATGATATTTAACTGATATTAAATGGGAAACTATCTAAATTTATTCTTTCTTTTTTCCCCCAACTCATAACTTTGAAACCCTCACTTTCTTCTTTAGATAATTTTACTCCTGTGTGCTCACATGTTCACATTATGAATACCAATCAGTTTGATAATATCAATACTTGATAGTGGCGATGCAGGAGGAGGGAGGGAGAAATCAAACAAATGTTGTAAATGTATCTGAATGTCCTCTAAGCAAACCATAAAGCTCTCTCTGGTAAAATATTGATTTGTGCTCTGAAAAGGGAGAAACATAGTTCTGTATAGCTTTTTGTGACCTGTTAAATATTCAAATTGTTTCTTTTGGTCAGAATTTGAAGCAAAAAATACAGAGAGAACACTGCAGCTGCTAAAATAATTTTGGCTAATATCCAAAGCATGAAGGAAAAGAAAAAAAATGCACAAAGAATCGGTTCAGCTTTTAACTTCTCCCTAGGACAGAACCACATTTTCTAAACACTGAGGCCAGGGGAAGGGCCCTGGCGTGTCGGAGGAGCTGGCCATGCAATGCCCAGGGTTTGTGAACTGTTTCAACACTGCTGTTTTGTCACCTTGCACTTGTGATATCCGTGCATGTGCAAGTGAGGAAAGAGGTCAGTACGGATCCTCACTCTCTGCCAGCCCAGCTGTGAGTAGGAAGACAACTGCGGGTAAAATCCTTAGCACTGTCATCATATAAATTTAATGTGCTGACAAGTTTGCAGTTATAAATCAGCGGAGCAACATGTAAATATGGTGAATTCTTGTTCTCCCATCTCTCTCAGCAAAGTGAAATGATATATCTTCGTATTCATGCTTCCTATTTCAAATATTCAAGTAAACAAAAATACTTGCAAGAATAAATAACCTGATAGAGCTAAAGATGCTCCAAGTGCTTAGAGATGACAGAATTTACTTTGGTGATACACCATGATGGGAAAGGTGGAACTCATTTTGGTTTCTGACCTCAAAGTGAGGCCTGGCAAATGAACTTAGATGTTGGTAGAAAAATCTAACACACTGGTGAGTAAGTCAGAACCTGCTATAAAATCTATGCAAAAAGCTGCATCATATCTGAGCAGTTACTTCATTAGCAGCAGTTAATTCAAGCAGTTAATTGCATCAGCAATTAAAGTCCATTCTGCTACCATTATACTATTATTTGTATATCAGCAAGTTGGGTCAAAGTTAGCTGTCAGTCCTCTGGTATTACTTACGCTCAGACCAACCCCGTCCTCCATGCTATTTTGTTTGTGTAACGTCCCCATTAAATACCTATTATGCTTCATTTTTCGTCCAAAAGCTTGAGATTCTTATCAGCATCACCAAGCTAGTAAAATGTGGGTCTTTGTTTTCCCATGCCATTTTTGTATTGTCTTCTTTCCTCCCCCGGTTGCTAGCACGCTACCCTGGTCAGCATTTCTTTCTACAGCAGCCACTTGACATGTCCATGCATGAAAACTCTGCACATGCCCATCCCTTCCTGCGCAATTCCCCAAAGACATTATCCGCTCCTTACCTTGGTTCACGCTCAGGACTCTCTGATGGAGCTATGTAGTGCGATAAGCTTTACCATGCATATGTAGAAAATGAATCAAACAAACAAAAACAGCAAAAGGAGCATTCCTTCATTTTTCACACCATTCTTGAATCATATTCTTGTACTCATGACCCTTTGTAATGATAACCCGTGGCCCCAATTCTGCCTTACCAAGTTTCCTAAGGTGTTTGAAAACAGCTCACAGGCTTGGTAGAGCAGGCTTTGTGTCTTGTGCTCCAGTTGGGAAGCGCTGTCCTAGTTTTGTACCCTATCTGTGCAAGAAAATGATATCAACAAAATTATGGAATAATGGTATTGACTAACACCAACTGCAGCCTATTACATTGCATGGTAACATTCTTAATCCTTTATATCCTTCAGCATTTTGAAACTGCAGAGTAACTAATAATTACCTTTTGCAATAGCCTTTTGCCACTGGCAAATATCATGCAAGTGTCTTAGCCTCTCTGGGAAATCTCTTAAATACCCTTATACAGAACGTGGTATAATTAGATCTGTCTCTTCTCTGCTTGCCAAGCACTTACTGCACTGAACAATCGCTGCTGGGAACTGCTCCCCTGTCTTGGCCCTAAGTGATGGGCTCCCTGTAAAGCAGCCTTGCCCCTGTGCCACCCTGGTGAGCAACAGAGCTCCCAAATTTTACAATTTGCTTTGCTGCTTTGCCTGACACTTTTTGACAGCTTGTCGCTCTCTTTGCCCGCACTGAGTCACTGAGTTACAGTCCAGTGCTCACGAGCAGCCTCAGCCTCGCACTCTGCCTACAGGACTGGGAATATGGATCTCTTGGTCCAAGCACTCACGCTCACAGCGATACACAGCAATGCAGGAGTGCCCTGAGAAGCTGCTGCACATAATGAGCCATTCACAGACACTGCCGCTGTGCAGGGCGCGTGGGCGCGTTGCTCAGGACCGTCCTCTGCAGGGCCCAGTCCCTCTTCAAGCACCAGATGGCCCCACACTCCATGGAGCCGAGCAGCTGCTCAGGCCCAGCAGCACCTTCCTCAATCCCAGGGATCTCCAGCGCCCACGTTCAGAGGTCTCCTCAAACCTACCAAGCCCGACACTGGCAGAGAAGAACACGGCTGCCTCCTGGCAGCACTGTGGAGCCTGAGTCACTGGCACCATCTGAAGATTCCCATGGGGAATATCCCCTGGCTGCTCAGTCGTCAGCACCTTTCCTACCTTTACCGTGTGCTCTCCAGCAGGGTAAGAGCTGGTGGGTGCCACACCAGGGCAGAGGAAAAAGGTTCCAGCTGCTGACATGGAGCTCATGCCTGGAACTAAATAAGGGACTTGCAGGGACGGGAGGCACTGCGGTTTTGCCACATGGGCTGGGTCCTCCGGTCCCTTCGAGGGGGTAGGAGAGTAAGTAGAAAGTCAAAAGCAGGAGAAAGGGAATATGCCCAAGAGAGGCTGTTTAGGGAATGTGTTCCCAGCCTGTGACTCGAACAAGCCTGCAAACTGCTGCACCTGTGCTTGGAAAAACCACGGGCAACTCCTTGCACTTGCAGTGCTCAAATCAAAGCAATCCACTTCAGCACCCAAGGAGCTTCCCTTCCTGCTGGAGTCTCCATCCCTATGCACAGGGCCTACGGAAGCAGCGTGATGGCGGGGCGGTGGCGAGGAATCAGAAATCACTGCCATGCACATCTAGACCACACCTAGCTCATTAGGACTGTATCAAGTCTAGCATAAAGCTGATTAATTACTTTCACTATTAAGTGCTAAAGCAGGCAGCTGTAACTCTGCCTTGTGTTACAGCATTTCCCAATGTTTGCGTCTGCCTTGTGACAAAGGCAGATTTTGTGTGCACCTCAGTCTCAATAGGTCTGAACTCAGTCTCTCCATTTCCTAAGACAGAGCCCCAATCACCACACAACTTGCCTTTCACCAATACTCCTTATCAAGCTTGCACACCATATCAATGTCATAAGCAAAAACAAACAAAAAGGAACTTGATTTCAAACTTAGATAGCAATAACCTTGAGACAAGGGAAAGGAGCTCTTGGGAAAGAATAATCTCTGAAAGGTTACGGAATAAAATGAAGAAAATTTGAACAGAATGAGCAGATGATCAGATCAGCTTCTTCTGGATAACATACCGCGAGGTTCCAAAATGAAATCCCTTTTTGTTTATTCTATATAATTAAGCAATGTTCTTAAGAGGTTGAAGTTAAGTCTGAGGTCTTCTTTCTACTGCAGGTTGAGCTGTGCACCCTAGAGTTTTCACATTCCCTGAGCTCAAGTTTTGTTTTAAAATATATAACTAGTTCAGTATAGCCCCTGTGTAGATAAATGGAAAGGAAATAATGCCGTGGCAGACATGAGGCTGAGATGCTGGAGTTCACCAGCACGGGCTGGCCTGCATCAGGAGCAGTGTGACCAGCAGCTGCAGGGTTCCAGGGTTCTACACAGTTCCAGTGAGGCCACATCTGGAGCATTGTGCGCAGTTCTGAGCTCTCCAGTACCAAAGGGACGTGGAGCTTCTAGAGAAGGTCCATGGTAGAGCAATGAGGGCGAATAAGGGACTGCAGCATCTATCTTACGAGGAAAGATTAAGCGAGCTGGGCCTGTTTAGCCTGCAGAAGGCCGAGAGGACATCTGATCAGTATGTATAAATACCTGAAAGAAGAACGTCATGAGGATGGGACCAAACCCTTCTTGGCTGTGGCCAGTGACAGAACAAGGGGTAAAGGGTACAAATTAGAACACAGGAAGTTCCATTTCCATGTGAGGAAGCACCTCTTTATAGTGACAAAGTAATGGAACAGACTGCTGAAGAGTTTGTGGAGCCTCCTTCTCTGGAGGTCTTCAACACCTACCTGGACGCCGCCCTTCGCCATGTGCTCTAGGTGTCCATGCTTAAGCAGAGGGTTGGACTACATGGTCTATAGAGGTCGCTTCCAGCCTCGGCCAAGTCGTGATTCTGCGATTCGTGATCAATCTCTTAATATGACTCCTATCCAGAGCTAATACAAACCAGCCCGGCGCAGTTGACTTCAATGGAATAAATCCACATCTGATAATACTGTTATGTAGTGTTATATAATCACAGTGCACTCTTCAGCAATTATGCTATTAGATATAAACTCAGTTAAATTGTAGCAACTGAGACATCTGTGAATTCTTCTCCTCTGGGTTTGCTATCAACAGTTCTATTATTATTTTAGCAATAGTGCAGTATTTATTGAAGGCTCTCAGGCACAAATCATAATGTGCTATACAAAAAAAAACCCTGAAAATACCGTCCTTGCCTCGAAAAGGCCACATTTTAAAACTAGACAATCAAGAAATCCTAAAATTTTCCTTATTTTACATGGGGAGATATTTTCATATTGAGGTGTGTATGTCTATGTATGTACGCATACATATGCATTTTACAACATGCAAAAAGTGTTTTATGTGAGACACCAAAAATATACTATTAAATGCCTTCGTATCAGTTCCAGAGCTAACAACAGATGGAGATAGTGCCTAATTCAGCACCATTTTGTATGACAGAAAGAAAGGTTCGGAGATGTTTCTGCAAGACGGAAATCTTGATTCACTGCAAGTCTGGAGCAGTAAGGTGAAGCAGAAAATAAATCAAGAAATCGAGCAGCTCTGAAAGTGATTACCAAGAAATCCTGTTCCACAAGAACTAAGAAATAATAGAGGCTTGATTGTATTCAAGAGAGCAAGAGAGGCAGAACAGGTTTGTGTCTGCTCCTAACACTGATGCTGCAGATACTGTCAAGCTCAGGTTCCGTGGTGATGGGCACGGAATCAAAACTCTTTCAATGTAACTATGAAAAAACGCTTGTGCAAGCCTCATCTATGACTAATTGCTACTAGTCTAGTTAATTGCATGTTTGATTGCCACATATTTTCATCTTCCTATTGGTATTTTTAAAAGCTAGGTGACGGGATATGAAGAGAATTGCTAATCCTACGCCTTTACCTACGGAATTACTTCAAAATCGAGAGGTATAAGGTGGTCACAGCTGGTTCTTCCATTTCACTCTTAACAGTGAGGTGAGATGGAACTTCTCTTAGCAATTTTTCTTGTTGTTTTGACTGTCTTTGTGGTAGGAGCATTCTACTATGAACACCCCAAGGCAGAAATCCCTCCTGGATTTATTGACCGCAAAAAGCTTTACATTTTCCATTATGCCATGAATTTTGGTTTTGGTCTGGTAAGTAAACTTTACTTGAAGCTGTACTTTTAACTTAATTGCTGACAGAGGATTTTGGTATTTTGTTTTGTGTTGTTTTTTATAATCAATATTTAAATATACTGCAAATATCTTGATGTATTAGAGCATAATCAGGTAGTAGTGGAACATGGAAGGGAACAACATTGAAATATAAAATTTTGCAGACAATGTAATATCTCTCTTTTTTTTGCTGCTTCTGATGCCTTAAGTTTCAGCTTTTTAATCTTGTTGTCTCAGTGTTGGAAGGCTTAAGAAACAATCTGCAGTATGCAGAGCCTCTTGCCTGCACAATCCCGTGCTTATTTGGAGAAGGAGCAATTAACTATAACTATAGTTGCTAACTATATCCTCCTCTAAAAGCCATCTAAAAGGCAGCTGTCACACTGGTGGTCTTTTGCTTTTCAATGTACCTATATGACTTCCCTTTTAGAGCTTGTACATGTGATCAAAACTTCCTTTCTCTGTTGCTGTGCCTTGTTATATTCCTGATGTTTTATTTTTGGTTTTTTTGGACAGCTAAATTAAATGTTTTATTCTTTTAGCTTTTGAAATTATAAAAAGAATCTTCAGTGTCTTTGCATCCTATGTTTCAATGCAATTTGGTGTTATTTGGTTATTGCATCTTCCTCCCTTTCCCCACTTATTAAGTTCTGTTTGAAGCCAGCTCGCAAGCTCCGAGGCCATGAGTCATCTTGTCTCTTAAGAAGTGCCGCGCCCAGGGCTGAACGCTGATATCACAGCACAGTAAGGCAATGAAAGAGGAGAGCGATAGGAGTGAAATTATATTTTCTTATCATCTACATGGCATATCTACAGTATATGTGCACTTGGTATATTCAAAACACTGTATGAATGTCCTTTAATAGCTTCACTATGCCCATTAGACAAGGTTTATTTCTGCGTAATCCATACATGAAAGGCCAAGCTGCAGAATTTAGAAACTCACTGGTACTAATGCAATCTTCAACTTCTGATCTTATCACTTTGTATCTTTGCTGGCTACTGAAGCCAAGGAAGAGCACTGTGTCAGCTCAAAGGAATAGGAAGATTAAGGAGTAATGTGAAATTACACATAAGTGTATGGAAAGTCTGGATATTGCTGTCAGATCAATTACTTATGCCAAAGCACCTCGGTCCTTCCAAAGAACAGTGACCCATAATGTAAAAACTGTATGGAAAAACACATAAATCTGATGTTCAGATGAGATGACAGATGCATCTGAAGCCACTAGAAACAAATCAGTTTCAAGTAGCTTAGAACCTGTGCCAAAACTAGCAAATTCTATCAAGAATGGTCTGCATCTGCTTATGAGAAAGCATCTAAATAAAAATAGTCATATCTTAATGATATGAAAAATTCTTCAGTGAAAAATCAGCCTATCCTTTTTTAAAAAAAATAAATCAGTAAAGCCGAACAACAGCCAGCAGAATTATGACTGAACCAGCCTGAGAAGTCAGGCTGTGAACACCAATGAGATTATACTCACTGTGTTAAAGAATTCTCCAAACTTCCTTTATCCAGTGTTTTCCAGGGGTGATTATAGAAAGGCTGGCACAAAGTGCAACGCAAGGGAGTTGGAAGGAGTTCAGTTCCATATATCGAGATACTATCAACACTATGGCCACAAGATTTTGCTAGACGTCCACATTCTGATGTTTAAACTAATTCTAGAATGGCAGAGGCTCACTGGCTAAGGCTGGAATACGTTTAGTTTTCCTGGGTAGTTACGACCCAAATCCAGCCTGGAGGCAAGGCCTGTGATGACGGCAGGCTAACTAACTGCTAGAGTCGCCAGAGTAAATCCATTATTCTATCCAGACTCTGCATCTGCCAACTTCACCACTTCTAGCTTACGGTATTCCTTTAGCAGTCACCTACTACCCTGTTTTATTCAGATTGCTATTGATTACAAAATAGATTGGGCTGTTGCTGAAGCAATACAGTATTAACAAGCCTGAATAGCATGGAAACAGAGCAGGAGGCACTCCTCAGGGAGCTCCAGATGGCAAGTTCATTCACTCTTGTCAATCTGCTGTCTCTAAAATCTCAAACGTTGGTAGGGATGACATTGCAATGAGGATGGATCACATGACCATGGCCACTTTGTTGTCAGAACCAGCAGGAAACAAAGATGGAGCTAACCATGGAAAAGGAAGTTTTCCATGATCATTCTTCAGCTACAAAGGAAGTCAAACTAATTTATGATTTATTTCTCTTTATTAACAGGCAAAATTTTTAGAAAAAATAGGCATCTCATCAGAAGTCCATGTCCTGAGGACTGTAATGGATGGAATACCACCATTAAAAGACAATCATCTTCTAATCAAGGACTTAAGTTTTGATAAGATTAAAGTAAGAATTTATCAGCCAAAAGCACCGACCACTGGCCGAAGAAGAGGAGTCCTTTATTTTCATGGAGGAGTTGGACGATTTGGAAGCATTCGTAAGAAATTTAAACAACAAGAGCTATAATAATGAATACTATATAGTTGCTGACTTGTCACGGTATTTGTTAAATGACTAGAGAAAATAATAGGTAGAGAAAATAATAGAAAATAGTAGCCACTAATGGAACCGTGAGCAATGTCTAGCTCGCACTATGCTGATAAGAGGACAGTCATAGAACAGCCTTATTCACAGAGCTGAGAATTTCAGAATATTTTAACTGTTTTCAAGTGAGTTACAATTCCATTGAAATGTTTTGTTTTACAGGGGCCTATGAAAGAACATGCCGCTATTTCACTAAAAAGAGCAATTCCGTGTTTGTGTCTGTTGGGTAAGTGGACTCAGTGCAGCTATTGCGTGATGGACATTGTGTCTCCTCCTAGGTCTGCAAGTCTACAATGCTTCACCAGGGCAAGCCAGGTTCCCTGCAAACACTGCACTTAACAGTGAGTGCTCACGTGTGATCAGCTGTAGGAGAGGAGCGTGCTTGTTTCTGAAAGCCATTTCCAAGGCACATTAAGCAGAAAGCAAACATCATGTCTGAAGTATAACCACCTCTGTTAGAACAGAGTTGCCCAAGCGTTCAGTCTGATGGTAGTTCTGAAAAACGTGGGTCAAAACCACCCATCCCATCCAAACACCATGATTAGCTCACAATCAATAAGAGAAAAACATTCTAAAACTTTCTCTGATGAACTGTAATGGAGGTCTCAGAGAACCAATTTTTAAGAGTTCAGGATTTTTTTAGTCTTGGAATTGGATTAAGAATCATAATGTAGAGCCTAAATGTAATCAATATATTCTGAATATTGTAGCAATTATCCTTCAGATCATCACAGTGTTAAGTGTCATTGGCTTTTACTGACTGTGTTTGTAAAAAGAAAAAAGCTTTCATATCGTCTTTATATTTTTTTAAGCTCTTATTGACTAATATTTGGGGGAATTTTTTGTTTTGATTTCTAGTTAGAACAGACGATGACTGATTCATACATCCACAACTTGTGATCTAATTCCAGAATAACTCAGTACATGCTTTCAGTCATCTAAAACATGAGTAATTAAAGATTGTCTTCCACAATTGCAGGAAAACGCACCAAAATGGCTCTAAGCAATAGCAACAGTAGCAACTAGGACAACATAGGTATCATAATCTCAGCAACAAAATGATAGTGGTGTCAGAATACTTCCTATGTTCAGGAAAGCGCCAACGAAAAGATGCCGGCAGGGCCATTCCCTAGACCTGACTATGCTAAAAGCCTTTCACTTGTATTTAGGTACCGCTTAGCTCCAGAGTACCCATATCCAACCCAGTTTGAGGACTGTCTCGCTGCCACCGTTCATTTTATGAGGATTGCAGAAGACTATGGAGTGGATCCTGCTCGCATTATCGTGTGTGGAGACAGCAGTGGAGGGACAATCGCTGCTGCTGTTGCCCAAGCCATGACCAACAGAAAAGACCTCCCACAGCTGAGAGCCCAGATCCTGATATACCCTTTTCTCCAGGCTGCGAGCTTCAATTTGCCCTCTTATGAACAGAACAGGGGAGTCCCTGTTCTACTGAAAAAACGAACGCTCGCTCTTGGTTTGAAGTATCTCAATAAAGACGAATCAGTCATAGATGCGGTCATGAGAGGTGCTCATGTTCCACGAGATTTGGACTTGAAGTGTAAGGAGTGGCTGAATCCCGACAACATCCCTGAAGATTTTAAACCAAGAAACTACCAAGTAACAGGAGTCAACCAAGAAAAGCAGTACTCAGAAGATCTCTGTAGCCAAGCCAAGCCTATTTTGGAGCCAATTTTTTCACCACTACTAGCTGAAGACAGTGTTATTGCTCAGCTTCCTGAGGCTTTCCTTTTGAGCTGTGAATTTGACGTGCTTAGAGATGATGTACTGCTGTACAAGAAACGATTAGAGAATCATGGTATAAAGGTGACCTGGTGTCATCTGGAACAGGGATTCCATGGCATCATATTCTTAGCTAATTATGGTAGACTAGCATCATTTAAGACTGCGAATAAAGGCCTAAAAATGATAGTAGATTTTCTAAAGTCAATATAAAACTCCACTTCAACTTTTCCTTTCTTATTGGTTGAAAAAAATTCAACAAACCTTCAAATTTCTTTTTTTAAATCATCTTTGAAATTTTTGCACTGGACCATTTTTTACTTAAGCACCTGATTTGGAGATTGCTTTTGATTAGTTTTTATTTGTGATAATCAGGTGAATTTTTCTTTCTTCTACTACGTTATCAGAGGTTTCTGCTGTACACATAAATGTTCTGGTCCTCCAAGAAAAGATTTTTTTGTGGTGCAGTTTGACTTAATAAACTTCTGATACTATTAAAGCATCAAATGTGATTTAAGAACAGCTTGGGGCTTAGTGTACCAGGGCAGGAATCGACGGGTTAAACATAAACTGACCATGTCAATGTTTTATAAAGGCCCAAATCTGATGGAAGCTGGAGGTGAGGCAAGCTTGAAGAGCAGGGAGGAGTGAATATAGACTGAAAGATTTGAGCACACACATGAAAGAAAGACAGAAGAATGTATATTGGGAAAAGAGCTCAAGCTGAAACTACAGATGCTGCAAAACTATACTGGTGTAGGAACACAGCATCTCTATTAAAAACACTGTGTGTATCCATTTTATACACAGATCAGATACACATTATTACACATTAATATCAGTTACTATCCAAAAAAACTCTACTAACTCCAGGCCTGCACTGCTGAAGCAGAGAGCAGGATACAGTGAGGGAAGAAACACCAGGTGATGTGGGAGGTGATTGATAGTGCCATGCCACTCTTGTGCCTTTTCTGTGACATCCTGCAGGGCCTGGGCCAGAGACAGTCAAATGCTATTTGAAGATCTTCAGATGCCAACAGATACATCCTACAGGGCTGCAGTACATCACATAAAATGTGCTAAACAACCCTACTCCTTTCCACGACAGAGAGTAGCAGATAGGCAAGCTCAACATGCAATCTCTATGATTTAGATTTCTTAGACAATTCATGTGGTCACAATTAGAAGTTCTGTGAATTAAAACAACAACAACAAAAAAGGTGTTAACCTTAAATAATGCGGATGCGATCCATATTTTTATAGCGGATCTCTAGACCTTGGCCCAAAAGCAGCATATCCCAAGTAATAGGAGTCAACAAGTGCAAGGACCTCAAAACTAATGAAATGAGGGAAAGTTCGGTACTGCTGAGAAGTCTGGTCAATTTTAACAATTTTGTATTATAACAATTCTTTTAACAATTCTGTACTATAAAAAGATAGAGTGTTAAAAAAAATCTGCTGTAAATTCCTCTCATTTGATGTCAGTACTCAGCAGAGTTTCACATGCCAGCAGAGCAAACAAGCTGACTCCTCCAGGCACTCAGTACAAATACCCAAAAGACACTGCAAAAGGGCAGGCAGATTAGATTGAACAGAGCCCGTGGTTACCTGCAAGCTGGAGTTGTAGATTAAAGAACAGAACGTGTCTCAAAGCAATCCAGTTTTTAAGTCGTATTAGCTGCTCCAGGTCCCAGGGCTGTATTACAGACATCCACAGTTCCAATTCTTATGGAAATGCAGAAATGCAAAGGACAGGATAGGAAGTTCAGATCTGCTCTGGCTAGTAAAACTGAAATATAGTTAAACTTCACTACACAGTAGTGTCCTTTTGTGTTACCTGGAGTATATTAAAAACAAATCAAGGAAAGCTCTACAGATGTTTTTAAAAAATATACCTATTAAAAATAAATAGAAAGTATCAATGAGCCATTATTTCTCCTCTTAATTCTTTTTCTTTGGATTTTTTTCTGTGTTTTTTAGCTTTTTGAGTTCCAGGTAGCCAATAAAGCCGGCTACACTGGACTGAATCTAAATGTCCATTGTCCTACCTGGCTCCTTCAGTCCAGCCCTGCAGTATTCCCTGCGTGACGTCCTGGGGCTGTAGCAGTCACCTGTCTCCTAACACACCTGTAATCAGAAATGAAATGTTTCACAATATTGAGAAAAAGACATTACAGCAAAAACCTCAGTAACTGACATTGATATTGCCAGCACGAGCCATCCTGATCTTTTCATCAGTGTTTGGTTTGCAGGCTGCCTGCTGCTTAAACTGATGAGCAATGAAGTTGATCTGAGGTTGACGAGTTTTAGGCATTTTCAATCTACATGGAGAGCTGGTGAATTCACCTCTAGGCAGGCTCTACAAAACCCAGCAGTTAAGCCTGGGTGTATGGTGAGCTATAAATGACAATATCCTGATAAAGTTCATATTCCCATGAACAGGTCTTGTCATAGCACCTAATTTTCCCACAGTTTCTATGATGCTTAGAAAAGTGATGAAAAAATAAGAAAAGAATGAATTACAGAGATGGCTACCTACAAAGCTGCCCACTGACATGAAAATGAGCAGAATTTACTCAATTATCTGTCAATTCTATATTCATAAACCAATATATTAAACATATCAATCTCCAGCAACATTAAATTCAATGCAGAAGGTATCTAAGCTTTTTCAGCATGTTTTCCTGTTTATTGATTTTGAACACTAAAGAAAAACGATTGTCTTAATAACAGCACAGAGCTTGCACAGTTTGAACTAAACCACCTGAAACACAATGTTATTTAATTCTGTTATTATAGATACTTTAAAAAGTTTCATTATTGTCCCTTTCACATGCTGTCCTCACAGTAACGCTTAAGGTAGCTCAGTTCTCTTTTGGATTAGAGGCCCTTTTGAGAGGACAGAATATTGCTAATACTGATTCTCCGAGGATCTGAGCATAAAGAATTGGCAAAACCACCTTTTCTTCTTTTTTTCTTAAACCGTAAGAAACTCGACAACCTCAGCAAAGAAAAAGCCCTCATGGAGAATGGCCGCGGGTTTGGTCCTGTCACCAGCAGCTCGGGTGTGCACTGCGTCACGCACAGTGTCATCTCCACCAGTTACAATTGTGCAAGCCAGCTGGCAAGACTGCTTTGTTTTTCATGTGGAGCTGCTGAAGCCAAGGACTAATCCAGATCTCAGGATGGATTCTTTTTTGAAAACCTAAAGTTTAGTATGAAAAAAAAAAATTTAAGAAAAGCATTAAAGTTGTTGGAAAATGAAATTCTGAAAGGAAGCATACAAAACAGAACAATTATAGACAACTGTCACCGATGCTAACCATCCCCCATTAATACATAGGCTTTCTTAATGCCTCCAAATTAAATCATAAGAAAATGAATATGAATAAATACAAAATGAACATAAAAGTCTTAGGGTATACAGTGAAAAGCTTTTACCAGCAACACCAGTGGCTGGAATCTAGAAAGACAGCACCATCCATCTGGAGAGATTTGAATATAAGTTAAGAATTGTGTTGTGCAACACAGATTTCACAGCGCTCTCCGGTCTCCTATTGCAATAGAAAGCCTCGTATCTCTGCAGAAAATCTCCTCGCCTACTGGAACGCATCACACAAGATAAGTGAGCAAATCTTTCTGCAGAACCATATCACACATTATCCACCAAACAACCGTGCCCTTACCTAAGTCACATTTAAAATATAAAAACTTCTCTGCACTTGAGAGTGGAACAAGTTGAGTAAAAAGTGGAGATTTAAATGTTTTTAATCTCAGGAAAAAAAAACCAAACATTTAGCAAGTAGCCCAGTATCTTTAAAATTGATCTCTACAACAAGTATGTCCATTCATAATAAATTTATAATAAAACATAGGCAGTCATGAGATTCAAAGGCCCCCTCTGAATAATCATCTCTCAATGTTAGTGAAGAACTCGCTATAATATCTGATTTGTATGAATTTCATTTCTGTGTAAATGGTATCTACTCCCCAATATTTTTTTTTTAGTATAAGGAAGTGTTGCCAATAGGATCATTAGTAAAAGAAGGGTGGAGAAAATTAGACTATTGCAACAGTAATCTTTTTATTTCTGCTTATGATCTGAGTGTTTAGACACCTCGGAAACACTGCAGAAACACGGGCAGGGAGAGGTTTATTGATTTGGGGAGTTGTCTTTTTGCTTTTGAGAGTTCAAAACTTTTACTGAGGTGAAATGGCGTTGATTTATACAACTTTAGCAATAATAGCAATAATTTTATTTTCTCCTCTTGTATTACCAGCAGTGTTTTTGTGGGCAGTTTGTTATGACTTTTTCAAATCAGATCTGCCACCTGGGATTGACCAGCCTCTAAAGCTTCGCCTTTACCATTCCTTGTTCATTTCAGCCCTGGTTGCGGTAAGTTCTTTCTTAAAATGGGAGATTTCACTTTTATTTTGGTAGAATCTTTGGGAGCTAGAAGATACTGACTTAAGAAGAAAAAGACAGGAAGAAATAATGGATGTGCGTCTGTGTCATGCTTATGAACTTAACATTCCAAAATACCCATGCCCAATAACTCTGTTCTATGGAGGCAAAAATAGAAATAACTCAAATGGAAAACTGAAATTAATCATTCTGGAAAATAGTCAAAATGGGATATTTTCTGCGGTTTCTTCTTTTTTTCCTCTGTTCTTGTTGTGGATCAAGATGATAACTTTTCACAATTGGTTTGGGGACTCTCATGCAAAAAAACCTATCACACTGGAATTTGTTTCTTCTGCCTCCTAAGTCATGTGATATTGTCAGCATCTGCCTGATTTAAATATATATATAATATATAATATTATATATTTGTATATACTATAAATATATAAAATGATATTTTTATAATACTTTATATTTATAAAATAATTTTGTATTATGTAAAATTAAATTATATAAATATATTTTTATATTATATGTTAAATGTTAAAAATATTAGTTTTTAAAATTAAGACATTATATGGCAGCTTTTCTTCCTAATCAAACCTCTAAAAATTATTCTTGAGTTAATCTTCTTTGTACTTTTTAATGCAAAATATATAATAGCTTTAATACAGGTGGTACTAAAACAACCCCATTCATCTGCCATTTGGCCCTGCTTTCCTCCCATCTGTAAGGTATGGCATCATTCCTGTTTGTATTCCTGACTGTGATGCATGCAAGACTCTCCACTCTGCAAAATTTCTGCAGAGCCTGCTTTCCTATATTAGTATTGTATTCTCTCTTTCTTCACCCCTTCACCTATAATTACTTATTTATTTCTAAATCAAAGATTATGTTTCTATTTCCCCTCTTATTTTCAGTTCAAGAACATTTATTTCACCAAAAGAAGTGTCACAAATAATGAATAACGAGCAAGAGGACAGCTGGCAATGTGGAAGGGGATTGCCAAACGCAATAAATTATAGACTTGGAAGCTTTTATACTAATCATTTGCTGGCTTCTTTCCTTGAAACAGGGAAAGATTTTGGAGAAGCTAGGAATCTGCGGTGACTTGAGCTTGCTGCGATTCTTTTTAGAAGGAATACCACCATGGAGAGATTCAAAACTGCTCATCCAAGATCTCAAGGTAGATGACGTTCCACTCAGGATTTATCAGCCGAAACAGCCACCCACCGCCAAAAGAAAAGGATTGTTGTATTTCCACGGAGGTGCTGGCACATTTGGGAGTATTGGTAAGACATTAGGAAGTTTTATGTTTTTATCAATCAAATTCAGACCTTTAATATTACTTTCAGAGTGATTTCAGCTATTTTTTATTTCTCAGCCTTTGCAAGAGCTGCTCAGCCTCCTAATGGCTTTCAATCTCTTTGAGAATCAAGTCCCTGTATATTATTTAGGAGGAAATCAAAGCCATGGAAATCCCTAAAACAGTAGAGTTGATGTTGTTTTGAATCCTGTTTCAAAAGGATCCAGATGTCCACGGGCACTATGTTATCGAGATTTCAGTTACCTGTGAATGAGGCGGTAGTTCCATTCACCCACGGCAGAGACAACCAGCTCCGTAACGAGCTATCCTGCACCCTGACAAACACAGTTCGCCCATTTCACTGCGGGGCCGTGCTGTGAGCGCCTGAGATGCTGGCAGTTTCAGAACCAGCTTGAGAAGAGCTATCTCACCTGGATCTGCAATGGAGACGTAGCCAACATTGCAGACGGGTGACACATTGCGGCGTGCACGCGCACAGGAGTGGTGGGTGCAACGAGGACACAACTCAAGATATTAGCCTCTCTAATCCGGGTGAAAGGTCCGTTCCTTTGACTGGGATAAGGAAAGATCACAAGCGGAGTGTTGCGTAGTTGTTTGTGGCACGGCCGTTGCACAAGCAGCACATGGAGGGAGTCGGAGCACAGGCAGCAGCCTAATGCAGGCCGCACACCTGGACACTGACAGCAGCACACCGCCGTTCCCTTGAGTTCCTTCTTTCTTTCTTCTTTCCCTTGCTGTCCAAAACCCAGGCAGCATTTAACACCATCAGTTTGAAAACCAGGATATGGAGGAGCCCCAGACTGGTAAGGCTGGAGACAGTCTTAGTAGGTAAACAAGCAGAACTTAGAACAAAGAACAGAATCAGTGAACATGTCGGTAAATACAATTCACTGCCCCAAATCCATAGATGTTGACCATGCGGTTAACTCCTTAGGATCTAAAAAAACCTAAATGTTCACTTCGAAGGATTTTTAAAACCTCATTTCCGATAAACTCTGTCGTAGGAGCTTTTGAAAGAGTATGCCGCCATATTGCCAGAGAATGCAACTCGGTGGTTGTGTCTGTTGGGTAAGTAAGCGCTGTTTTTATGTGGGAATATGTGTAATCCTGCAGCTCACAGCTGAAACATTTCTGAAATATGTGCTGAATTCCTGAGATTTTAGATTATGCTTCCTATTTCTGGCTTAAGCTTTTCATTGCATGAAGAAGTCTGCTTATAGGCAATGCATACTAAAATACCTGTGTACTATTAGTTCGTTCTTGCAATCTACATCAAGGTAAAAAACAGAGTAAATAAATACACATTTTACGATTTAGAAAAAAAAACAGGCCCATGTAACTACCATAACAATTAAACAGGAACAATGTGAGTTACATTTTTTACAGTCACTTTGTCAATGAGCATAATGTCTTTGACGTTTCAGTTATCGCTTGGCTCCTGAACACCCTTATCCAGGGCAATATTTGGATTGTCTCAACGCTACCTTGTACTTCATGAGGAATTTAGAAGAGTATCATGTGGATCCTGCCCTCATCATCCTTGGTGGTGACAGCTGCGGAGCTAATTTTGCTACAGTTATTTGCCAACTACTATTGAATAAAAGAGATCTTCCCAAAGTACGAGCTCAGGTCTTGATTTACCCAGGACTCCAGGGAATAGATTTCCAATTGCCTGCGTATCAGCAGAATGCTTCAGTCCCCATATTGTTTCGGAAGCTGGTCCTGTATTTTTGTTTTCGTTATCTTAATAAAAAGCCGTCGTACTTGGATGATATCATACAGAATTGTCATGTCCCCGAGAGTATGAAACTGAAGTATAAAAAATGGGTAAGTGCAGACAATATTCCTGATGAATTTAAGATCAGAGGCTACAAACCACAAAAAAACAGTTCATATAAACCTGAAGTTTATGAAGTGATCAAGGAAATATTAGCAATGACATTTTCCCCGCTTCTAGCTGAAGATTCCATTATTTGCCAGCTCCCTGAATGTTATATTGTGACTTGTGAGTTCGACGTGTTAAGGGATGATGGACTTTTATATAAGAAGCGACTAGAAGAAAACAGTGTTCAAGTAACCTGGTATCATTCTGAGAAGGGTTTCCATGGACTTTTATGCTTTTTTGGCTATGGGATTTTTTCATTTTTATCTGCAAAAAAAGTTATGGATAACACTGTGAATTATATAAACAGTTTATAACAGTATATGTATAAATGATGCAAGACTTGCACAATTCTTGGCAAATTTACACTTGGCAACTAAGTTAGCACTTTTGATTTAAGTTTTGAATTCTAACTGTATGAGGAAGTGCACTTTAAACTTTCCAACTTCTCTTTCTGCAATGACTTTCAAACAAACACTAACATTACTCAAAGCATCAACATTCTAAAATATGTTATCATAATACATGCGTAATAACTGGAAGCTAAGGGAAGGTACCTCTGCTCGTGTTCGTCCAGCTCTAGCAGTTCTGACCTCAGCCCGTGCATCACTGGCACATGTTCCAGGCAAGCAACAAAACCGAGATATTCCTGACGCATCCTCCATGCAAAGATGACAAGGGGGGGCTCCTTTGGCCCTCCTAAGATTGTTTGAGACATTTAGGGTACGAGAAGGGGACAACATTTTCAGTGCTGTGATGTCTTATTTTCCAGGGTTATTTTCCACAAAGACTACACTTTTCTGAAAATACGAGTTTCTGCCTGTACAGAAGCTGTAAAGTAGTACTGCGATGGGTTTGAGTTTATTTGGATTCCAAGAAATCATGTTTTTTGGAACTTGTTTCTTAAAGAGCAATCAATAAGCTTCAGTGAGTATGCACGATAGGCAAATGCGGGGGTGACAAGTCTTTACTTTTTTGTTCACCTACCTTTTATTTAAAAATGATATATTTATTTATACATACGTATCTTTTGATTTTAGCTATTACACTACCTGTTACGCTATGTTTATTAAAAATTCCCAGGCTGTCAGATAGAAGAAAGCAGAGAAGCACAATATCATATCTTATTAAGAAGCTGTACGACCTTGGTAACTTTCCACCTTGTAAAATATTAATCCTAACCATGCAAAAAATTCTGTTACAAGATTCAGTTAAAATTAAACACATGCTGAAGTGTATCAGTGAACACTGCTGGGTGCGAGCAGCAATGCAACACCACCAGACAGACACCAAGTCTTTCCAAATCTACCTACTTCAATCCAATCCAGTATTTTGTAAAAGAAATAGATCTAGGACTCTTCTGTAGCAAATACAATGTCAAGCAGTCTAATTTGAAGCTCCTTAGTAGCTAACTACTCTAGGTCACTTTATGCTGTATCTGTTGATCATTATGGGAAAGCACTGAGAGTTACTGAGGCCTGATATGAAGTAACTTGATAATCAATTGAAACCCAGGCTGCTGGGTTGCATTTCTAACATGATCTGCTTGCTTTGCCAAGTCCATTTCAAGTTAAAAGTCTGGTCACTGCTACTTGCCATGATCAGCTGAACTCTAAAATTCATATTTTGTCAACTTCTATTAACTGATCGTTTGAATAAATATAGCTATGATGTGCTATGACAACCAGCTCCTTGCTTGGGGAAAATAATTAACTGGAGTGACAAAACAAAAGTGGAGATAAAGTTATAAACATTTCTAGAAACTAAAATTTCAATCCTCCCTTAATCAAAAAATAATGCACTACTACTAAAAATGAAAATATGCACTTTTTCAGCTAAGTTTTTAACCATGAAAATATTTATCAGGAAAAGCTGGTGAAATCATCATTAAGCTGCAAACTGATCTTGCATTTACAATGACAAAGAAAGATTTGACAGTGGAAAGGAGACACAGAAAAGGAGCAGAGAGAAGTGAGAGAAGAACAAGGGCTCAATTCCCAAGGTGAAGGCGACAATAATTCCACAGAGGATGGAGACATTTAGAAGAGAGCTGTAGTTCTGTGTGGGCAGTGGAGGATGGGGCTGGCTGCAATCCCTCCTCCCCTCCGATGCCAGGAGGCAGCGTTCTTCCAATTCAGCACGGAGAGCTGAGCTTGGGCAACGCAGGCAAAGGGATCTGAAAGAGCCACAGGGTGCAGGACAGACCAGGTTAGTCACTGTAGGACAGGAAACGATGCTCAGAGCTTTCTGGAAATGCTAATAGGACACTGACGTTGAGAGATACAAACCTCATTTTATTTCCCATTCACTGACTGAAAAGTACAGGGATATTCTTATGGATCTGAACATCAGAACTTATGTAATTTGATCCAGACCAAACTTCTTTGAGACATTTTCCCTAGTAAATGCTTAGCAAACACACAAGAAATTATCACCAGCTTCCAAAAGTACATGCTATAATCACTTCTAATGCAGAATTTAAGATCCTTCCCTTTGCTCCTTACCTTGGATGGAGGCATTTAATTTTTTAGCAAGAATGATTCTGTATTCTCTTTGGGCAGTTCCTAAGGGATTCTAATTTCAAGGTAAAATATCCTCCCACAAGTACCCTGGAATTGAATGCACCTGAATGTATGTTATGGTATCAACTAATTAAATTACCTGCTTCCAAGAAATTCTGAATTTCTCCTGTATTCTTTATTTTTTATTCTATAACTTATTTTGGTTGCAGACAAACGGGACACTTAGACTTGGATTATTTAAAATGCACTCAATCTCTTAAAAAATATCAGGGACTACTTTGGTGTCCATGTTAAGTGAGGGAAACTCACATATTAGACTATTAATTGTGAAAAGGGAGGAGAAACTCTTTTACTGGAGCAAACCTTATGACAAAGGCGTTTAAGAAGCAGGAAGTAACAAGTCAAAGATATCGGGGAAAGTCAAATCAAAGACATTTCAGATCACTTTGTCCACTGCTCAGCAAAATGGCAGCGGCTTATATATTTTTGGTGCTGTTCCTGTCAGTTTTCATTGCTGCATTTATATTTTTAGTTATGGGGGTAATGAATTTTGATTACTGCAATTCAGAAATCCCACCTGGCCTGAGTCAACCTGTAAAGCTCCGAATCATTCATATGATTTTAATAAGCACAGCTGTGGTGGTAAGTTAACCTGGCATGATTTATGGGGGAAGAAAGAGAATCTGTAAATATTAAACCTAATGCAATGCTTGAACCTTGCCTGGGAAGGGAGGAAAGCAGGATATTGCTATTATGCTGCATGCTGGACTGAAGAAGCTCAAACCCTTATCCTATCCTTATGCTGCACTGCATTACACTGCAGTTAGAGCCTGCCCAGCTCTCTTAAACCAGACAGTGTTTAGTAGTGCCTAGCCCAAGGGTTTGAAAGGCTCTGACTGAGCCTCTAAAAGGAATCATTTTAACCTTGCAATCATTTAACAGCATATCGATACCTATGGATGTATATGGTTCCACTCAAGTTCAGAATACCAGGGACCTTTGAGCTACGCTTCCAAGGTTTGCTTCAGCTTGGGGAGGTGGATTACAAGTTATGTGGCTGTTTTACAGATAAAAACGGAAACTGGAGAGTTTTAAATTGTTTTTGGAAGGGGAGGATCTTTTTGTGATGACATGTGATAAAATCAGGTGCAATTGCCAAAGAAAGCGAAAGGAATTCTGTTTCCTTGGATTATGTCTGTAACTCCTGTTGTGACCGAGCAGAAGAGCAGGCTGGCTTGAGCTTTGATCATGTTATTTATTCAGTGGCTTTGCACCTGTACAACCGTGCAAATATTTCACGGTTCTCCTCCTGAATGACACAACTTAGACCTCCTATATGCACTGCCAATGGAGCTCCTTCACTTCAGAAAATAAAAAAGATCCTGAGTGAAATTCCTATTTTCTTTGCATTTTAACAGGGGAGGATTTTGGAAAATATTGGCATCTGCAGTCAGGTTGGCTTTGTCCGATACATGCAGAGCAGGAAGGATCTGGGAGCAGAGCGAAACCTTTTCATCAAGGACCTGTGGTTTGACACGGTGCCCGTGAGGATGTACCAGCCTAAGACTCCATCTGCCAGCCAAAGGAGGGGAGTTATCTTCTTCCATGGAGGAGGATGGGTATTTGGAAGTCTTGGTAAGATATCTAAATGAAAAAAAAAAATAATATCCTTTTCTGACAATTCTCTTATGCAATAGGTAACACGAGTAGTCAGACAAAAACCAATGAAATTTTTTTTTCAGAGACCCATGAAAAGCTATGCCGCTGGATTGCCAAAGAAAGCGAATCTGTCGTTGTATCTGTTGGGTGAGTCCTTCCTGGTGCTGTTTTTTATTTCCTATTCTGTGGATATCCACTTAGAATTTCATTGACCCCAGCAATAACTTGTCCCAGAAAAGTGTTTCTGGGGGTCAAGCATGTTATTTGACAAAGTCACTGTTCTTGTTTGGAGACACTTAAGACTGACTTAGACCCGGTTTTAGCTGACTATGCTGCACATAATGCTTGCATTTAACTGGAGAAGTTCCTGCTTTCAGTTCCAAACTCAACATTGGAAACAGGCAATAAGTCCAATATTATACAACTAATCCTCATTCAGGGATGGTTGTAAGAGCAGTGCAAGAACGGCAAGCAAACATCACCAGCATGATGCCACAGCTGTCTGCACGGTGCGGGTCCAGTTGCACTAGAGCAGACACACGAAGGAAGTATCATCATTCCTATCTGGCACATGGAAAGCCAAAGCACAAACTGATTAGATTACTGCCATAAATCCTGGACATGGTTACACGCTGAGGACTCCTGTCTCTTTCAAGCTCTGAACAATGTCCCAAGGAGATGATGATCCCAAAAAACTAACGTTCACCACTACAAGAAAAAAAAATGTTTTATGATAACTTGGGGATAAGGGGAGAATTTTGAACTAAGTAGTGCATGTCTGATTGATTGAGAAGAGTTGGGGCTAAAATTTCAACAATTACAGCAATACTTCTACAATTGATAATACTTTCTTCTCTTGCTGTTTCTGTCTCTTCCTGTGCATTAGGTACCGTTTAGCCCCTGAGCACAAGTACCCTGCTGCGTATGAGGACTGTCTTAACGCTACCCTCCACTTTATGAAGAATATCGAGCACTATGGGGTGGATCCTGCCCGCATAATTGTCAGTGGGGACAGTGCAGGGGGTAACCTGGCAGCTGCGGTCAGCCAGACCCTGGCAAGCAGATCAGACCTCCCCAAACTACGGGCGCAGATCCTGATCTACCCAGGCCTTCAGGCTCTGGATTTCAATTTGCCATCGTATCAGCAAAATCGGGCCGTCCCTCTCCTTTTCCGAGAGCGTGCTGCTTTCTATGTGTTACAGTACCTGCATGGAGATGCATCGCTCCTGGAAAATGTCTTGGAGGGTACCCATATTCCTTCAGATATTATATTGAATTATAGGAAGTGGGTGAATGCAGATTATATTCCTGAAAAATTTAGGGCCAGAGGCTACAAGCCTCACGTGCTACTTGAATGTGCAACCGAAGTTTACGAGAAAACCAAGAAGTTCTGCGAGCCCAACCTGTGTCCACTGCTAGCTGAGGACGCTGTGGTCCGGCAGCTGCCCGAGACCTTCCTCCTGACGTGCGAGTACGACGTGCTCAGAGATGATGGTTTGCTGTACAAGAAGAGACTGGAGGACAACCGTGTCCCGGTGACCTGGTACCACCTTGAGGATGGGTTCCATGGCATCATAAGCTCATTCAATAGTGATTGCTTTTCATTTTCAGCTGGAAAAAGGGGTGTTGATAATATTGTGAACTTTATAAAAAGCTTATAGAATCCGCTTTCTTTCAGCTATATACGTGTTGCAAATTTTCTGTGGTTTTGTTTCATGCTCCTAAATTTCAGAGGAGAGGTTTAGATAGGACAATTTCTGTTAATGAGCAACCACGGCAATATGACAACTGGAGAGGTTTAAAGAAGGCTGGGAAAGCTTCTCTTAGCGATATCTCAAGTACTTTGTGCACCACTTGTCTATTTTAATGACCTCTTTGCACTTGCTAAACTTTCGATGAATATTAAAGAATGTTATCTTAAATTCATGTTTCATCTTACTTGTTTTACTTGATTCTGAACTACACTTTATTTTTCCAAGAAGGTGTTATGTACTCAGGAGAAGGAAATCAACACTACAACACTACAAGGCAGGAGCTGTGCTATATATCATGTGCAGCAGCTGGAATGCCTTAAACCGGGTTTGGAAAGGCCATAAGCATCAGTGAACTGCCCTTTTAATCTATGCATGTTAGGATATTTCGTTTAGCTGTAGAAAATATAAATGAAAACAGAGTTAGAAAATACGAATATGTTCTTTGAGAGAGCCCTCAACCGTTATTTTAGAATTTGTGCTGTCGTTTCTCCATGGTCTACATTTTCCTTAGAGGACTAGACAGCACATCCCGATTCTGTAATTGGTTTTATGGATAAAAGTGAGAAAAGATCCTCCAAACCCGTAACCCTGAAGGAACTGGCGATTAAAACCACAGGCACACACGGACAAACCCGAACCCGCTGTGTTTCCCGTGATTTCCCGGGGTCACGGCGGGTGATGGCTGCAGCCTCTCCCCTCCGGGACTCCCGCAATGGGGTTTAGCAGGAGCGGAGCCCCCGCTGCCCCCGCGCTGCCCCGCGCCCTTCCCCGCACTCCCCCGGGGCGCGGATTAGGCCGAGCCTGCCCGGCCGCGCCATGAGCCGCTTTGCGGCGCGGTCACAAACGGCCCTTGACGACGCGGGCGGCCCGGCCGGGGCCGCGGGCCCTCAGCCCCGCCGGGGCGCAGGGCATGGCGCCGCCGCCGCTGCTGCTGCTGCCCGCGCTGCTGCTGCCCGCGCTGCTGCTGCTGGCGGCGCTGGGCGCCGCGCTGCTCCAGCTGCCCAGCTACGAGATCCCGCGCGGCGTGAACCAGCCGGCCAAGCTGCGGCTGGTGCTGGCGCTGCTGCTCGGCACCGCCGCCCTGGTGAGTGCAGCGGCCCGCGGGCGGGCGGGCGCGGGGCTCCCCGGACACCCCGCGGCCCCGGGCGGCCCCGCTCACGGACAGGGATGACAATCCGGTTCGGGAGGCTCCGTAATCCCTGCCCTGCTTGCAGCACCGCCTGGGAACAGCGCTTGCAGCTCCGCCTCCGGCAGCGCTGCCAAATTGGAATTTTAAAGAACATTTCCGTGTCCTCTGCCCAACAGGAGCCTTGACTTGTGTTTGTTTCCCTGCTCGCTGCTCCTTGCACCAGCGACCTCCTCTCTCTGGCTTGTCTAATAGCACTTAGAGGCTGAAAGGGGACGGATCAGGCCAGGCTCTCATTAGGCCTTGAAGATTAGCATCTTGTTTAGTAACCGAGCGCGGATGAACTGCAGCCGGTTATCTGGGCGACATCAGGTTCTGCAGCAGGGTCCCACCTCCCGGCTTGCTGCCTTGCCACACCAGGTGGACGTGCGTGCTCAGAAGGTCCTTGCAGCATTGGCAAGGGAAGCTCCTGGGTTTTGCTCAGCAAATCTGCAGGTCTTGTGCAAATAAAAAGCAGCTGTTAACTTGCACAACAGGGCCGAGCATTAAGGAGCTGCAAATCCACCGAGTTGTGTGATCTGCCCGTTCCAGAGTATTGCTTTGTGCAAGGAAGCACAAAGGTTTCCAAGGATGTTTGTGTCCACTGTTTTACTGTCGTTATTGGCCATAAGTGAAAGAAACGTGAGCAGAAGGGTGTGCTGGACAATACTGACAATTAGAATTTATAAACCAGTACAGACAATATATAAAATTTTTGTCTCTATGAAATTTCTAATGCAACATTAGAATGACACTGGATTTCAGTAATGAAATAGATTTTATAGGGTCTGTAGGAAGTGAAAGCTTTGGAAAATTTCCCTAATTAATGACATTCACCTCAAGAAAATCACCTGCAGAGTTCCTTTTCCTTAGCATTTTCCATGGGTTTAGGAGGGGAAAACAGAAAAAAAGCAAATATGACCCCTGCTACAGCTACTTAGTACTTGGCAGCCATTCGGAGCACGTTTAGGAGGGGCGCACAGAGCCATTCCACTCTTCTACACAGAGGCTCCACGGCGCTAGTCTGACCTGAGCTGTTCCTGTGTTTTGCCCAGCTGCACTCACGCTTTACAGCAGCACCGTCACCCTTTGGCCCTTTCGTCACCCACGTACAGCTCCGTGTCAGTACGGTGCAGAGTCTTAATACCTCAGCTAAAACGAGTCTTTTAAAGAAACTTCGTTTCTCTTACTTTAAATAGGGGAAGATCTTGGAGAAGACCGGGATTTGCAGTCAAATCACTTTTGGCCGATACATGCGGAGGGGGAGGAGACTCGCCGTGGATCCAAAGCTTTTTATCCAGGATCTGCAGTTTAAGAAAGTACCTGTGAGGGTTTATCAGCCCACAGCTCCATCCGATGGGCGAAGAAGAGGGATCATCTTCTTCCATGGAGGAGGCTGGGTATTTGGAAGTCTTGGTAAGATATTTGCTGGACACATTACAGTAATCTAGAAAGAACATTCTTACCTCTTTGTAAAATATAAATAAGGCTACAACCGGGAAAAAAAGGTCTGAGGACACATAGTCTTCTAGAAATTAATATCTTTTAGCTTTCTCAAAGATTAGAGCAAAGAAATAATGAAAACATTTCTTTTCCAGATACCTATGAAAAAGTATGCCGCTACATAGCCAGAGAAAGTGAATCGGTAGTTGTATCTGTGGAGTAAGTGACTGCTCTCCAGTTCTGTTGTTCAGAGATGGTGTTGGTGTGATGCCCTAGTAGAATTGTGAGGGTTTAGAGATGTTCTTTCTCACAGAGAAAGCCCTTAAAGAAATAGATAAAGTGTTCATTGGCTCATATAATCAGAAAGAAAGAAATGACAATATTGGGTGCAGTAAGAAAATATCCAAAATCCAAACAAAACTAAAGGAGAACATGGTTCCCTGTGTTGACTCTGTGGAAATATAGCAGGATATTCTAAAACATTGTGATGGGAGAAAAAACAAAACAAAAAAAAGAACCAAGTGGTTTTACCCTCGTTTTGCACATTAAGAAGAGGTACAAAGTGACTAAATTAGTCAAGAAGAGTCAGGCAGTTTTCAGCACAGAAAAGAAATGGGTTACGAGGGCTCATTGAATTCCTTAACCAGCTGATAATTCTACTGTACTGAGGCCTGGTGATTGAACATGCAAATTATACATATATATCAAATTATATATATATATCTATGTATCTATGATCACTAATTGGGAAATGCCCACTTAGAAAGTAACAAGTATTCTCAAATGGAGGAAAAAACACAAAACAATAGGGCTGTGAGTCATCATAAAATGCTATTTTTCTATTAATAATATTGACATCTCTTCTCTTGCTGTTTCTGTCTCTTCCTGTGCATTAGGTACCGTTTAGCCCCTGAGCACAAGTACCCTGCTGCGTATGAGGACTGTCTTAACGCTACCCTCCACTTTATGAAGAATATCGAGCACTATGGGGTGGATCCTGCCCGCATAATTGTCAGTGGGGACAGTGCAGGGGGTAACCTGGCAGCTGCGGTCAGCCAGACCCTGGCAAGCAGATCAGACCTCCCCAAACTACGGGCGCAGATCCTGATCTACCCAGGCCTTCAGGCTCTGGATTTCAATTTGCCATCGTATCAGCAAAATCGGGCCGTCCCTCTCCTACTCAGAGAACGTGCTGCTTTCTTTGCCTTGCAGTACCTAAATGGAGATGCATCGCATGTAGAAGAGGTCTTGGAAGGCTCGCACATTCCTGCAGATGTTAGGCTGAAGTATAGGAAATGGGTGAGCGCAGATAATATCCCTGAAGAGTTTAAGATCAGAGGTGTGAAGACGCTTGCGCCCACAGATTGCATAGCTGAAGTCTACGAGTCAGTGAAGAGGTTCTGCGAGCCCAACCTGTGTCCATTGCTAGCTGAAGATGCGACTGTTCACCAGCAGCCCGAGTCCTTCATCCTGACGTGCGAGTACGACGTGCTCAGAGATGATGGTCTGCTGTACAAGAAGAGACTGGAGGACAACGGTGTCCCAGTGACCTGGTACCACATTGAGGACGGGTTCCATGGCATCATAAGCCTTCATGATTACTGTGGGTTTTCATTTCCAGCTGGAAAAAGGGGACTGGACAGCATAGTTAACTTCATAAAAGGCTTAGAATAGACATCTTACGTTCCAGGAGTCTATTAATGCCTCAATCTAGGAAAATATCTTTTTAGGATACTTAGTATCAAGTGTTGGATGAGTAATCAATCAAGGGCAGCCATTAAAAAGGATAAACAAGGTTCACGTGAATCTTATTCCAGTTTTTGGACCACTGAGTGTTAAAACCTTTCCAGATGCATGCTTGTTCCAGGCTGAAAGCTTTTATCTATAGCTATTGCAATAAATAAGAACATTGTTTTGACCTCACATCCTGGTTTGTCTCTCTCGTTGTAAATACAACCGGTTTGTAGTGTGCAGAGATGGCGTGTGATGAGCGGGTGTGTGCAGTGTGCTGGTGTCAATGTGCGTGGCATTAACATCACAGTGTTGTGAGGCACGAGGCACCGACTCTAAACTCCGTTAAAGACAAACCTCCAGCTCACTGCAGTGGAGCGGGAGCCACTGTTTGCTCTGCGGCAAACACCGTCATATAAACATGCCTAGAATGTGGGCAGGGGATTGGCAGTCACCGTGGAGACTCCAAACACAACTGGTTCTAAGTCAGAGTAGATGCACAAATCATCTGTGTGTCTGAACACACAGCTGGCGGAGGTGGAGCCCCTTCCTGCCCATTTTTAGGGCTGGACTACTGACTTTTCACCTCCAGAACTGGACAGTGCTGCTGGTGAGACCAAGTATGAGTGCGTTGGAAATAGATGGACAGGACTGGTCGAAGCTGGAACCCAAATACTCCACTAAAGTTCTGATTGGAAACTGGCTGGAGGAGAGGAAAAGGGTAAGATCAGGAAAGAAAGAACAACAGAGTGGATCAGAACCAATACTCTAGGGATAATTTACTGCTGCACTGAAGAAATAATTGGGGTAATGGTTTTCCATAGAAGACACCCTATTTCTTAGTATTCCTTTAACTGAGCTGTTAGGATCTGTATTGCAGAGACTACGGGCTGTGGCATACAGTAGATCTAGGAACAGAGAATTTGCCAAACCATGATGACTTTTCAAGGGCTGTGTAATATATTGATACTAAGGAATCAATTCAGATTTGTACAATGGCTGATGATACTAGCTGGCTTTATCATTTGAGAAAAAGTATGCAACACAGGCTTCTGCTCAAGCAAGTCCTTTTAGAAAGCATGGATGAAGCAGCAGTGCAGCACACTTGCAGAATGATCAGATTGCCCCAGCTATACTGAGTGTTGTCTGTCTTTCTAGTTCATAAAAGTCAGTGAGAAGCCCAGCAATAGCACATACAGAAAAGACTTCATTTACTTCCTGGATCACAAACCAGACCAGACATCAAGGAGAACCTTTATGAAGAGAATCATGGTATGTCAAAGAAATGCCCTAGGTAAGGCTGTGCATGCCAGCAGGCCAAACAGCAACCATTTCTGCCCAATAGTTAAAATCTATTTTATATTCTTAAATGAGTATGTGTAAAAGAAGGCACCACATCCCAATGGCTGGTTTAGAGAATCTAGAGCTACCTCATGAGAGGGATCAAAGTAGGATCCCTTCAGAGGGAGAAAAGAAGCACAGGTCCTATGATCATCTGTATCTCCTCCCATCGTTAAGCAAGAATTCACAAATGGCTGTGGTTGGCCCCAGATCACATCACCAATGGCCAATCTGACTCAAAAGCAGGCTAAACTATCTGACTGTTTTGCACAGGCACCAGCAGCAGAGCTTCCTATTCCTCTCATTCCAGGGCCTCCCGAAGCAGCATTTCTTCACACATCACGAGGAGCCAAGCACCCGAAGTTTAGTATCGGATTATGATGATAGCTACAACAGGCACAGTCATAACGTTGTGCTGCCTCCCCTCCGTACGTGGGACGGACACAAGATGGCCTGGATTCCGGAGAAATCCGATTTCCCCATTCTCGGTAGTTTTTGTTATTCTTAGTTCAAACAAATGCAACACCATAACGATCAATGTATATAGCCTGAGAGTCAGGAAAGTGCTTTAGGTTTCAAAAATCTTCTGAAATGAGATCTTATCAATATTGAATCATTTCTTGTTTCAGAACCACCCACCAACTATGGCCTTCTTGAGCAGCTAATGAAAAAATGGCACAAGGAAGAAGCAGGAGTGATGAAGAGCGTCTACGCCGTTTCCTATGAAAAACCACCAATTTCTGCTTTTGCTGCTCGGCAGCCTAGACAACCGGCTACAATTCACGGATTTTCCTCCGGCCAGGGTCAGCTTCCCCATAATGTTGGTACAACACTGGACTACGAAGGGGCTCAAAAATATCTAAAAGCTCTAGGCCAGCTGGCCGGAAAGGCAACAAACTGACGCATCGCTGTAAACTGTTCATGGGGATTTCAAGTGCTACTGAAATACAGGTTGTTGCTCATATACTTAAGAATGGTCTAATCCATGCAAAAGGAATGAGAATTACGTTATATGGGTGCAATTAGTTAGAAGTTGCTGGGGTTTGTTCAGAAGTGCAGTTGTCTGGAAATGTTTCTTCAACAGAAAATGAAAACAAAATTCCCATCTGTCAGTCTCTAGATCTGTCAGTCTCTAGACAGGGAATATTTTCAGTAAAAAAAAAAAAAAAAAACAAAAAAAAACACAAGGGACAATCCTAAAAGAATACTTTGTCCTCAGCTGTTATTTCTTTTTTTTTATATACATCCTGTTAGTATTTCTATAAGGAATGAGGAGAAAAGAAGCTTGTGTTCTTCTGAATCATCTATGGATAAGTACGCACATGAAAGGGCTGGCTATGTTAGCACAAGGTGAACCAAGGTTTCTCCCAGCATGAGCAGTAAGCAGGCAGACCTTCCTCGCCCTTCATTTCACTTACTAGCAGATAAGCTGCAGAGCGAGCTACGTTAGCTGCCCGGGCATTACCAAACAGTAAATGAAGAGAAAATTTCCCTTCATTTTGCTTTTAATTTGCTGACGTGTCAGGGTGTCAGACCCACCTTGATACATTATTAATTAACAGAAAGCCTATAAATGACCTCTATGTAAAGTGTTGACAAAAGTACAAATACTATGACAGTGATGTGAGGGTTTTGCATTTAAACTGTATTTTATCCCCAGAAGAAAAATTTGTAAAGTTCATCTGCTATGGGTCTGAGGCAAGTCTTTAGCAAGTTAAAGGCGTCAATGAAATATATTTGCAATTATTGCAATTACTTCAGTACATATTTCTTCATCAATTTGGATTAAGATGAGCAACTTAATTTAGTTTTAGTAACTTTTTTTTGAACTTGTTGAATACTTAGTAAGTACTTAGTACAGCAAGTTGAACACTTTGTACTTAGTAAGTACAAAGACATGTCTGTGTAGAGCAACAGTGGCATCTGTTGGCAAAATCAGTATTTACTGATCTTTGTGCGACATCCCCAAACCTCTGCTATAGGTGCAGGATCCTCAGCTTGTTGCACAAATCAGACAGCAGCTAAAAATGAGCACTGAATCTCAGCCAGCTACTGGCACTGCGTTGTAAAAAACACTTCATGTCTGAAAAAATATGTTTAAATAAGGTATTCCTTACAATAGGGTGAAATCTGGCAGGTACGTCAGTTCTTATATCCACAAATTCCATCCATATTCACTTCATTGCCAATACGACTCCAAGTAGTATTTGTTACCCACGTGCTAATATTACTAAAGCAAATATGAATCAGATATGCATCTTAATAGCTAAAGAAAGCCCACATAGATCTGGAATAGAGTAGACAATTATGAAATGGTATTCATTTCATACAGCTCTATCAGTTTCCTTAAAAATCTTCTTATCAATCATTTATACATATGAAATATTCATAGTAAATGCAACATTTATGACTATTATCTACAGTGCTTCTAAAAGCAAAGCTCACATATGGAGAGAAACGACCAACTTAATGCACAGGGAATTGCAAGCACCACCTATGAAATCTGCATGAAGAAAGTCACTCGGAATCCATAAGCAGATTGGGCAGGCCTCCCCAAGCACAGGCCTAATCTGTTCAATTATTGAGCCATTTACAAGTAAAACACACAACTAGGGTGCCCAAAGGAACTAAATCCTGCCAGCAGACTGAATGAAATGCATTTTCATGGAGGGCTTCTGCAATATAAAAATGCACAACTCCACCAGCCCTGTCAGTTGTGATTAATAACAGCCAGTAGCAAAGGATCTGCTCTGAGCTGGTTAACTGATGAGCTGCCTTCGCTTGAGCAACACTAAATACGCACCACACACTTATAGCTAGCTTTGTGATACTGCAGCTTCCACGGCTGTTAACTCCTGTTGAGACACACAGAGTTAGGACTTCTCCATCTCTCAATCTGTGTTTCATAAAAGTGGAATCAAACACTGGCTGAACAACCAGCAACAAAATGTGCCTCCTGCATATCCAGCTTTTGCCAATAGGGAGAGGGAAGCATCCATACACCTTTTTTCCCCGAAAAGACCATTCTACATTTGGCATCCCTGCACTGCTGTAGAAAATGCAGTTAAAAATGAAGGAATTTTATCCTTCCTCCAGTCTACAGTATTTCATAGATGCTACTTCTTGCTGTGAGTCAAACAATGCTGTTTCTCCCAATGGCCTTGGTTAACTTACTGCTGGGATAAAGACTCCTTCAGTAAAAAAGAATAGGTCTGTATCGAATGCAAACACATTTCACAAGCCCCTCACATCTCTAGCTGTTACAAGAACATTTATTCACTCAAGGTGAAAACACTAAAGCAGAGGTTATCTTCTCTGTGCCTTACCATTACCCAGAGATCATAGAAAGTTATTCATCAGGTATTACCAGTAAATATCATCATGCCATTCTTTAAACACAATGATTTCTTTGAACAATTTAATAGACAGATAAACCTCAGCTTTACTTCAGACATTTTAATATCAGAGCTTTGTGGTCACTTGTGACTGGAAAGCAAGAGTCCACCAATTTCTTCAATTTTTCATGCAGTAAATAGATGTTTTGATACGACTGTCTTTATGAAAACATTCCAGACAGTCTTGATTGTGTGAAATCAGTCTCAGACTTGAACTTTTGTGTCATTAGAAAGACAAGGTGGAAGTTCAAACTGATGCACATCTCTCAAAGCAAGCATATTTCCTGCCTTGAAGGAGACTGATGTCACCCTGGATGAGCTGCATAAAAAAGAAGCTAGATTCTTTGGACTGAGGCTCTCAGTCAGGGCTGGAATTCAGACACGGAACAGTGATGCTGTTTGGCAAGTTCTGCAGTGACTTGGGCCTGTGCATGCCAACTGCGAGGTAAGGGTGGTCACAGAAACAAAATGGTGCCAGGGAGAAGAGAAATGGGATATCAACAAGAGGTTATTCCCACGGTCAGGGGGCTGCTTTGGAAAGTTAGAAATATGCCCTAGAAGGTGCTTAAGAAAAGCTGTCCAATAGTCCATGTGCAGTTAAGAACAGTTTCACTGGTCTCAATTCAAGCACAATTCCCACTACGTTCTGCCCTTCACGTTTCCAGGACACCCCTCCGATCTTAAAGGCATTTATACACAATAGAAATGCTTCAGCAAGTCATGAATCTGATCCATGCTACATACTTTCCAACAAAGACATCACTCTGACTTTTTTTTAGTCTTGTTTTCTTAAAATTTCAACCCTATTCAAGCTGAAAAGGCTATTTGTACGGAAATTACTTTGTAAAGGAGTAACACTGGCATATTGGAGAGCTGCTCTAGAACAGAATTATTTTTTTCTATATGCAACTGTGAATAACTCTCCAGACAGCATATAATGGAAATAATTCTGTAGTTACTATGATGAAAGCAACTCTGAAGGTCCTGAGTTTTATTCAGCAATGACCCATAATGGGATTGTTCCATAAATAATATACAAGCTCTTTGGGCGCTATAATGTCTGCTAAGAAATGAAAACTCTCTAGGCACAGTTATTTTATAGGGAGCTGCTCTTTATCAGCACATACTTTACTTCTCTTCTTCCCCTTGCAACACTGCTCAAGGATGTCAGGCTCGTCAAGCAGGATCTACAACACTCAATACAGAGAGCGCCTCTGGCCCAGATAGCATCCAGGTTCTGGACTGGTTAAACACACCAGCAGGATTTTAAAAATATATTGAACAAGTCACTCCAGTTCTTTAAATAAAAACTCAGGATTGGCTGCATAAATATGTACTTATCTTCTCCAGTGCTGTAAATATATAATTTAGGCTGCTGTCTCATGACATATTTTGCGTCTAATTTAAGGAACCGCATATTTGGACTAGAGGGCCTGGATGACTGTCAGGTAAATATTATAAGCTGTAAATTTTCACAGTAGATTTACACTAAATTTAGTCTGCACTATATTTAAACAGAACATTGACCAGATGGTAGCCTTTGTCCTTGACAGTGTTTGGACTCCGAGATAGTTAAGGGTCCCTAGAGGAAAGCTCCTGGAGTCTCCCTGAAGCCATGAATAACCACATTCTGTCATGGCAACTGTGACATCCTCTATTTGAGGGCTCAAGTCTCTTCGGCTGGCAGGGAGCCCTGTCCTCCTTCGTTCACCTCAAGATGGGGAACACTCGTGCCATCTTAGGGAGAATAACCTTCAAGGCTGCGCGGTGCCTGGGCTTCCTGCGCACCGCAGCCTGTATGTAGGAAACTCTGGGGTTTTGAAAATGAAACAATTCCAAATGCTTGAAGCAATACAGAGACTGTGGCTCTGCACATCAGCAGCTGCTGATGCTGCCCACGGAGTTAGGATTCTAAATTAAACTCTTCATTTTGTGATAGCTACACACACGCTACAAAATCCACCAAGCTGTACAGGCGAGCCTACATTTTTCTTCCACACCCCCCCGAAGCTCAAGATCTAAAAGAGCCTTTAATTACATTCTCCCTCTTGCTGGACATCCCTCTTTCCCTCAGGATTCCTGACATTCCATGTATCAGTAATTTTACTTTTAAGTATGATTTTAACGCAGTCTGGTAAAAGAGTAAACGCTAAAGCAGCCACAGCCATCTCCACCATGTATATCACTGCAGAGCGGACGGACATTGTTCATCTCTGCTGTTGCTTACTGATACCAAGAGCAAATCCCTTAATCCAGCCGTGGGAGAGCTTCAGGCCTAAATCCTGCAATCCACCACTGCAGGCAGCGTCACTAAAACGCCACGGGGTTCGAGCCAGCTTCAGGCCGCGCGCAGGAAACAAGGGCACTGAAGACATGCAGGGGCCAGACAGCAGGTGGCACGCGTGCTCGAGCTCGGCATTCCCCAGCGCTGCCATGGCGTCTTGGGCCCTGCCCTGTGAATCCATGCGTTACACACCACCTGCCGTCACCTTTCATCCTCGGTGCCGCAGTATTTGCTCCTCGGGCATGGTGGAACCTGCCACTCAGGCAAGACCTTGCGGGAGAAGAGCTGGAGAAGCCGCAGGGGCCTTTTGGTCCTTATTGCTGCATTTCAGCCCCTCGACTAAACCTCCTCTCCACTCGAGTGCCTACCAGGGCTGTCCCACTGTTTTGCCACCACTGTCCACCTGTGTATGAGACCAGCATTAGTCCTGGTGCTGCCCTCTACTTTTCCCCTCTATTAATTAGTTTTTGCTCTTAGCTGGTCATTTCACAGAAAGAGTCTCCTTATTTTCTATTTATAGGGAATATTTGCCAAGCCACCTCAGCTTGCAGTACAATAATCTCATAATGAGCAGACAAAAATATCTTCCAATTAATACCAAATCAGAGATTTGCTGCTTTTTTTTCTCAACCTTTTTCAGGAGCTGCTAATGAGGAAAATGAAAATAGCATCTTCCAGTGAACTGGTGACACAGCCAAGGTGTGAAAAGTTTAGGTATTACAGCAAACATTGCACTTCCAAGTCCCCACATATCAATGTTGTGAATGGAAAAATGTCAAAAATGCCTGTGAGGTTTGAGACAGCTTTTTAAAAATGATCTGAGCAGTGTCACCAAAAACCTGAAATAACAGGCCAGCATTTTATCAAGCTGGAATAAATCTCATATTTTTACAGTGAATGTAGCTTTTTCCCCCTCTCACAGATCTCTCCATGGAAAATGGTAACCATAGTCACCCATGGGCACCAAAGGCTTTGCCACCACAAATTTGATTTCAGACACATTTTCCTTAGAGCTTTAAACAAAGTATAAGACATGTTTGAAGGAGTTATTTAATCACTTGGCCTTCCCATAGCGTGACATGCCACTCAGGAAACAAACTCCAAGGACACATGCCTTTAAAAAGCAACCTTTAAAAGAGATGGCTGTTGATGTTACACATCCGCCCTCAAACATTCGGTCCTGGGCCTAAACCTGTGCCAGACCTTGGGCATCTACCTATGGAAGCCATATTCCGTCATCAGCTAAGTATATTCACACTGCTATAGGGGCGGAACATAAAAATCCTGCAAATGTTTAATTGCTTAGAAGGTAGCAGACTCCAATATTTCTGCCTTTACACACGCTGTAACTAAGGTTATGCATTCCCCGCACTACTGACAAACACAGTAATCACAACTTGTTTGCATTACAATTAATAAAAGTAATAAAACCTAGTTAGAGATTTACTTGAGCTATTGTAAGTCTAAAAGTTTTAAGAGAAAGTCTAGGAAAAAGCCAAGGTAATAATCATACCTAGTTTTTAGATAATTGAATAAAAATATGTCTCACAATGAAGCAACCTTCACACCCACCAGCATGATAAAATTGTGTCATAAAGCTAAGCCATTTAATCCTTTCTGGTTTTAATTTTGCCAGTTGAATTACATCATAAATAAGTTGGACAGGAATATCTTTGGGGCAGGGACATTCACCTCCGTGTTGTAACATGCCCTTGGATTCTGAACATATTGCAGCCAATAGGTAAAGGCTAAGATTTTCAAAATAAGTGTCTTTAACCGGCAACTTGCTTTCTTAGTCCATAAATTGACTGTTCCTTCCTCCAGTTTTGTTTTATTAAAAATATAACTATAATCTCCTAAAGTGAATGAGTATCAGAGGGGAGGAGAGCCTCACAGTTTGAAGATCCCTTTAGATGGAATTTCCAGCAAATACATTTCATCAAATCATCATCATCAAAAAAAATAGCCTAGGAAATTTTGCTGATAGTTTTTCCTTTGCAATTTACAGTAGCATAATACTTGGCTGCATATAGTCAGCCAAATGTTCCATGATTTGGGAATGTCCCAAGCTTTATTTAGAGAGTTCTTGATATTCTTTTCCAGCACATCAGCATTACTGCAGTAAACAGCAGGTCTTTCATAACCTTGCTGTGTGATCCCTTCTGAAAGTCACACTGCAATCAAATGTACTGGGCTTTCGTAATAGTAATTTGCCACACTGTCAGAAATAGGTTTATCATGCTGCTGTCATTGGTATCATGTGAACATCACTCAATATGCCGTGCCCTTCAGATGAAAGCCAGTGCTCTGAGCCAGTGACACAGAAGGGGGGAGAGACAGAGAGGAAAGAAAGGAGAGTAAGAGAGCATTAACCCTTCGAGCCAAGGACAGCCTTGGTTGGAAGGAGCAAACTGCACAGCTATGTACATGCTGGGGGCAGGTACAAGACGTGGAAAAATGGAAGTCTGCGTTCAGAAAGGAAGTGGGACTCTTCCTTGGCGCCTCTATCCGAATTACGATTCTGTTTGGGCATCAAAATAGTGAAGAAGCTGAGTGTTCATTTTGGGGGCCAATTTTCTAGTGTGATTTGTAGTGTTGTCAGGGAGAAAACTGGGCTGGCATTTGCAAGAATTCTTCACTAGCTGCTGTCTAAGCTTGACTAGTTGCTCTAGTTTTTAAAATACATTTGCATCCCTTCTGGATTTCGTTTCTTACAGATATTTTCCTGAGTATTTCCCAATTACAGCTATGAAAAGTTTTAGAGATGTAGGATTCACAAAGATGGTTTTACTTAAAGCAGCACGAGATAAGTAACATCTGCACGGTGTTCTCACCTGCACTCACACTGTTGCAGCGGCACCCTTCTCAAAACACCTTCTCCAAAAGCCAGGCATCCACTAACCTCCAGTCCTATCTCCCTTTGTAAAGACTGTGTCAACCAAACAGGTATTAGAGAATTATAATGTAGCTTAAAATGATCAATGCAACTCGATTGTGCAAATTCTTACAGCAAGAGGCTACCAGTCTGGGCCATCAACAGATGTGGGTACTGTTAAAGATTGCAAAAAGCCTATTTCTATTTAGCAGATACAGAAAGAATATTATTAGAGTTTATTAGAGAATATTATTAGAGTTCAATTCAATGAACTCTAGCAACAAGTATTATCTATAGGCTTAAAATTAGAAGATTACTTGGGCAATAGATTAGATGCATGTGTCTGTAGTGAATGCATCTTGGTGGTTAAATCTTTGACTTTCATAACAGTTCAGGCTATTTCTAAACAATACGGGAAATAAAGGAAAGAAGAGAAAGAATTTACTGAAACAACAGGTTCTGGACAAATTATAGTGGTAGTGACTATACTGCTTCAGGTTATATTTTTAAACTTTTTTTTTTCCATAGGAACTCATTTCACACAAAAGATTTGCGCTCTGGTTAGACAGCACAAGATTCAGGAGTTTCAAAAATGCAAAAATTATTTGGATACTCCCAGTTTTTAGCACTTTCCAGACGGTATATGCTCAGTGCTACCTGAAGGTCAAAGCCCTGAAGGGGTCTCAAATTGGCCACTCAAAATCCATAGTTACTTTAGAAAGTGTTTTTTTTTTTTTTTTTTTTTTTTTAAGTGTTCATTTCATAAGTTGCCTGAGACATCTGCAGATTTTCTTTAGATACTTTTGTGAGTCTGTCTTTTAATGATTTAGCAAAGTAACACAATTCAACTAGTGTCTTTCCCATTGGCAGCTGCCATTCAGTGCAGATGTCTCTTCCAGTGACATTTTTGTTGAACTTAGGATAGTCCAGCTGGCTAGTAGTTCTATATTTGAAAAGTCTGATTTTCTAAGTTATTCTGAAAAAAAAGAAAAAAAAAATCCTAACTAATACATCTATGATAACAGCTTGATATGACATAAAGGTGATCTTTATGATCTTATTATCTAGTCTCAAGAAATTTCTAAATTTGCCCCATGGAAATTTCAGGCTCTGCTTCTGTCCAGCCACAAGAAAATCTCTTCCCTTATAAAGATTGCATAGTCGTTTTTCCTTCACAAGGAAGGAACTCTTATTAACCACATACGAAGTCACTTCTCTCAGCAGAATTGTATTTCAAACATTGCGCATCTACTAATAGGGAAATTCACCATAATTGTAGTTATTTGGTGTGTTTTTTTGTGCCTGCAAAGCACAATAACTAGCTTGCTTTTACTATAAAATCAGTATTTCCTGAAACTGCTGGAGGGCATGGAGGTAAAGGAACAAAATGCAGAAGGTACCTGCTCGTATGACATGGACAATCAGCTTGAAACGCACGGCAGGGTCTCGCACAGGAATTATTCATTAGCAGTGGCCCACGCAGGTGTACGGTTACTTGCAGCCTTCTTGCTCTCCCACAGGAAGTCTTTTCTTCCGATTGTTATAGAAATCCCTTCAACGAGGTTGTCCAGCTCCTTCTGATCCCAGGGTAGATTAATCCAAAAGACTGAGTGCCGGGGCAGTGGCCTGGGATTGTGTCATCGTGTCTGTAGAAATGCATTAACCAGTTGCACTGCACCTAAATTCAACAGAGACAAAGGAGCACTAGACTATCAAAGTCTGCGCTTATGCTTCTTTGAACCTTCTTTTCTCTTTGATATTGTATCTGGAATATTTATCTAGTTTATATTATATTACCCTTGGGAAGGTAATTTTTCTAAAAGCAGTAATAAGGTAATAAAAGTATTTCGCTTCTCAGCACACCTTTTTACAGTGAGCTCCAAGTGTTTTACAGAGCTTGATTAAAAATTAAGCTTTGGAACAGCCGTGTCAGGCAAGTAAGTGGAATCCTACCTATTTTACAGATGGTTAAACACAGCACAGAAAGGTTAACTGCTGTGTCCATAGCTGCCTGCTACGTCAGATGGGTCATTAAGTCGCTATTGGGAGTGGAACCCAGGAGAAGACCTGAATATATAATGGGCTTATTGACTTGGCAGTTGAGACACAAAAATCAGAGGAATAGTGCTTTCAGGTTCACTAAAGTTTAAATAATTCTCTTTTTATGACTGTTTAAGTGAAAACAAAAAGATTATTTTTTGTCAACCAAAAACTTAAGTTCTGCTTCAAGTGAAAACTTACTGGCTGCTTTAAGCTCTTTAACTTAAATTATGGTCAAAATCAGAAAGAAAACTAGAAAAACTTTTTTTTTTCTGAGATAATTCAGATTTGGAAATAATCTGTTTTTCTGGTGGGAATTCTGGCCTGGAAAACTGGCTGCTTCCTAGGACTGGCTTAAAGAGACAATGCTGGCGTAAAAAGCCAGATTTTTTTTAAACTTGTAGTGTCATATAATATATTTAATAGAATTAACACTCAATTCTATGCTATGTATGGAAATTCCTTCTTTCTGAAAAACAGCACAAGATGCTCTCTCAGAAGACAGGACTTTTGCCTTCAGAGCTCCTTTTCTGACTGCTAAAACACCACGCTCCCTGCTTCGTGGCTGTCTACAGATTACCTTGAATTGGGAATTTAGGACACGTATTCCAAGTCATGCAAAGGCCGCCTCACAATGCCTGCCAGAGCAGCAATGGGAGGAGGTTTCTCTCCTCCTGGACGCCACGTGGAGCCGCTGCGGCTCCCAGCACCGCATCCCTGTGCTCATTGGGGCCGTGGTCCTGGTGAACGGGCACCAGGCACAGCGAGCAGTGCCACGGAAAGGGAAATTGGACTGAGCGATTGAGTCTATCATCCAGCTGGCACACACAGCAGCTGTTACTATTGAAGTCCTGATAACATTTCATTTATTTTAAACCCCCGTATTACAGCTTTAATATCACATCCATTTTAAATCACTTCATCTGAAAGTGACAGCAGCGGGGAATCACCTACTAAGACCAGCAGAAAAGAAGAAAGATGAGTCTTACACTGCGGTTTCGGAGACAAAGATTCTGCAAATGCTGCCTCAAGCCTGGCTAATGCAATCTGGATTACAGCCCCCTCCGCTGCCCCTATGGCCAACATATACGTGTCTATAGCACTAGCTCTGACAAGCCTTCATTTTCCCCTGTGCGAAGGCAGCTCTGGTGTCTGGCTGGGGTCGCCTGTGCAGCCTGTTTTCCCCAGCAGGCACCCGCACTGAGACGGGTTACGATCCTCCCGGTCCTGGTGGGAGGAGATGACTCACTGTCTGTCCTATTAGACTAGAAGGAGGCACCTTGAAGCAAGGAAACGGCTTTGAAGCGCCAGTGTGCTGCACACAGCAGATGGCTGGACCAGGCTGAGGCTACAGACACTCATTACAAATCCATCAGCAAACTAGGACATAGATGTACAGTGATTAGCAGATGGGGATAATGAACTTAGAACGGCAACAGCTATTGGCGTAGCAAACGCACACAACTGCAACACGTCCTAGTCAGCGGGACCAGGTTCTCCTCTCTCGCACTTGAAAGCAAGGTGCTAAATTCCAAAAGAACCTGCAAGAGCCACAGAGCCTCAGAAAGCACGCAGCCCATCAATAATGCTACCTCTAACCCCATAGAAAACCAGCAGTTCCCCTCCAATATAAGAGCAAAAACTCAAGTTCCTGATGTTCACACGGAGCACCGCTGCCAATGGAATGTTTAGAGAATATCGAGCACCCACAGCAGGATGCAGGGTCTCCATTTGCTGGGCTGTAACCTCCTTGGGCAATCAGCATAGCGCAGATGTATGAAGGCAAATGGAGCCCAGCCAATACATAGCAGGTAAGGACCAGATCCCACATAATTCAATAGTGAAATCAGAACTGAGGTCAGTGTACATCTGAAAATGTTTTTCTTGGAGCTTAGTCTCGGTTCAAGAGAAAGCAACTGCTTCCTCTGCTGCACTTAGATACAGTCTCACAAATACCCCGCTATTCAGTGCCGAGTATCACAGGATCACTTCACTGCCAAGATTTCTGCTTTAGCATCAACATATTAATATCAAGATAACAGAAACTAGACATAAAGTGGTTCTGTAATCACAATAACTATTTTGAAGCTAACTCTGAGGAACTGGCCCAAGCTGCCTGCTCCACTCCATCTTTGCTGCTCACTTTACTCCAAGCTTTTCACTTTCCACAATACAACTAAGACGCTGCTCTGAAGTGTTTACTCCTATGTTTTTTGGCAACTCAAAACAGCAAAGAGAAGCACCTGATATGCTGCTAACCTGGTGGTGCACAGTTCCTCGTGACTTTATGGAGCTGCAGGTGGCGGTGAGATCTGGAGCACCGGAACCGAGAGACTCACTGTAATTTGGGCATTTGCTTTGAACAGGATGTGTCTCCTGTTGCTCTCCACGCCAGCTCAGAATCCCGTGGGTTCTTCCCATTTCCACTTTGCAACCACGCAGGGACGACCAGTCAGTATAAGCAAAACTGTGCTTTTCTTAGTCTGCTAATGAGTTCCTGCTGTTAGTGATTCATATTACCGGACCACACAGATAGTACCAGGCTGGGATTATGTTCTTCTAGATGCTGTCAAGATATGAAGGTATAGAAATCAAGGTAATACGGGAAGAAGCAGGCAAGATCAAAGTAGGAATACAATTACAACCTCAAATAATGTTATAGAAAGACAGAGCTGTGCAAATCCTGTAGCCACCTAGCTGTGGCACTTACAGCAACCGTGCTGGGTCACCTGGAATACCTGGCTCGATTCCACACTGACAAGGAGTCTCTCATCACTCCAGTCAACATGGTTTCAGAGTATCGAATTCAGTCTAAGAAGGGAATTGCTGATGTGAACGCTTTTTCCACAGAGGCTTCTGGACTGTGGGCATGGTTATTAAATGTTCTAACACTAGAGAATGATTAAGTAAACAAGTAAACAATGCTTTGCACTTATCCAGTCTACGCATTAATTTTAAACAGAGTCCAGATCACATAATACCCTGTTTTGTTCTTCTTTAAATGCTTCTTTCAGTGTTGGAAATACCAGTGTAGCACTGATCCTGTTCTAAGGAAGGCAATGGATTAAATGCTGTATTTGAAGTTTGTCCATAGCTATTTTCTACAGTTCTATGACCAAGTTGCTTGGCACTCATGTTAACAGATGGGAAAGGAAAGAAGTGCTTCTGTTGGCTTATGAATATTACAGGCTGCTTGGCACTCACAGTCCATGGCAGATCTCTCTCTCAAAAAAAATTAATTTCCTAAAGTATATTTCTCATTTCTTTCTGGAAACCGTACATGAATATTCAACATTTTAACATCAGATTCACCATAATGTATGACAGTGACTTACCTCCACAGCCAAGTGTCTCCGTTGCCACTAGAGGCCGGTAGATATAGGTTACACCACAAATCAGAACATGGTTCAATTACACCTTGAAGAAGAATGGTCGGATTCAGAAAGTCTCCCCAAACCTGCTCCTTTATTCTGGGGGCCATGGGTGTCAGTTTAAGACGTGCCAGCTGTCAGCCCTGGCAGCCAGAGCCATGCACTCATGTAGCAGGCAGGCAGCACGTGCTGAATCAGCACGGAGTCCTGCACGAGCTGCTCCATGGTTTGAAAGGCAGCACAGAGGGACCACTGCTAGGGAGGAAGGGCCATCCCAGGCTCAGCATCCCCGCCAGGCTGCAGCTGCTCCGCTGACGCTGGCTACAACGGTAACAGTTACAGCAAGCTCTAGTACTATTATACACAAACGCTTCTCCTTGTTGCACAAGTGTACGCAACCCTACCACACATACAGACGATTACAGACAAAAGAGGAGACCATTTTTGGTTAGGACTAAGCACGTCAGGGCACATTTCAGCTGCCAGGGTACAGTGGCTTGCTTTGTACCGTATGTCCGAGGAAGGCAAGCAGTGTGTTCCTATTTATGAGTTCCCCAAAACGTCCCTTCAAGGTTCTTCCCCAAAGCCTTTTAATGCTGCTCCAAAAACTGAGCCATTCCTATTCACAACGAGTAAGAATCACAGCCAGAATGAAGCCAGCTCAAAGATGAAACTGAGGATGAGAGGCTAGGTCTGGACAATTGCTTCAGGTGATCTTTGATATTAGATCTTTGATCTTTGATTAGGCATTTTGGTAAAGCAGTGTGCATGCTTCTAGAAAGTCACAGGCTCTATCTCAATTATATTATGCAGATTTGTTTTCTTGCACATTTTTTGGATCCTCACACATACCAAGATCCAGCATTTCATCAAGGAAACATATCTGCAGGCAATCTAACAGCTGCTTCCTGGCTCTTGGAGCCTGCCACGTTTTATCTGGGTCATGCACGGTATCTGTTCTTCCCCTTGAAGCAGGTAAAATGTCTGCTCGTTTCATGGTGGCACTGCACGTTAAAGCTGCAAAAGTTATGCCATTTTTGAGGGGAAATTGTAAACGAAGACAAGCTTGCCCATTCCCAGGACCCTGCAGGCAGCGCTTCTCAAGCCAGCTCTGTGTCATACAGGCAGCTAAACTCCACTCTTCCACTTGGCACTGCTGGAGCTCCCCTGTTTCTAATGGGGTTAGGTGCAGTGTGCGGACAGCGGGCACATCCACGGGAGCATCCTCTCACGAGGAGACTTTCTACGTGTTCATGAAGTCAGCAGGTGGAGCCAGGTTAGCCCCGAGCTACTCTCTCTATGGAGTAAAGCTGCAGAAGCAGCACAAGCAGAAAGCTGCTTTTTCATCAGCTCTGCTCATGACAGAATCTGCTTTCAAAGCTTTGCAGGGGATCATCGGGGTGATCACTGCTTGGGCAACATTCTAAGAGGGGAATAATTTACTTCAAAGATTACACAGGATAAAAAAAATCCCCCTAAGAACTAATATCCAAGTTCTATCTCATTTGCTGTTTCCGTGCTGAAACATTCCCTGAAGTTTGGTAGGACAAATCATTTGGCTATTTGGACACAAGTTTGAAGCCATAACAAACCTTGCAGGCCAAAAAAACCCATGACCCAGTTTCTTGTTCCGTGATTGAACAATCTGCACGTCTCTAAATATAAAGCTATTGATAACATATCCATATTTGTTGCAGGGGGAGCATACTGCATGAACTGCACAGAGCAGCAGCAAAGTCGGGTATTTCTATCCACACTGCAAAAACTTTCAAGTGATCAGAGAAACAGGCACAACATATCCACAAACAAACAAACAGGAATGCCTGTGTTGTAATTATAAATATATTTGTGTTATTTATCATCATGGCACTACACAGTGAAAATCACATCATTTCACTTTTTCCTTGAAAGAGTAAGAATAGCATAAGATAGCACTGATATAGCATATCCTTTTGCTGTCCTGTTTAATTTAGTTTCAAAGTGTTTTCAAAAATAATAATCTTATGGTAGCAATAGAGTCCAGTTGAATCAACTGTACAGCTGTCACACAAGTACGAACTCTGCTCCTGCTTTTGACCTCAGTGTGATGCAGACAAGACTGTTGTAGGACTAGCATTAGGCTCACTGTTGATCTTCTGCTACGACATACGTAATTGCACATAGACCAGGACAGCGCGCTCCCTACTGCATCCCTCAAAGCACTTAGAGTCATTATGAGCTTCCTTTTACAGGTAGGGAAATTGAGGCACAGACCAAGTGATTTGCTGAAGGTCATCTCGCTGATCACTGTTAGATGGGGACAAAACCCACATGTTCTGATCCTGATCTTGCACCCTACGCGTGGCACCGTCCTACCCCTCACTGCACCAAGTGAATCCACATCCATCCACCTCGACAATTACCACTCCGTATAGATACAAGAGATTTGGAACTAACTGGCCACAAAAGTTCGTTCAGATTAACTGGGAAAGGCAATATTATAACCAAAGAGCATTTTGCAAGAAATAATAGCATTGAGAGTAGATAATAAATGCTACTTTCTATCAGATCTAATTTAACTATAACAGCTTAGAGTCCTTGGACTGTTCATCACTACCTGATATACTACCTTAAGCCCTCATGGCTATTCTATACAATATTTTAAATACTCAGCAGTTTAAAAAAATATTTCCATTACAAATATTTTAAAAATATACTTATCCTAAAAAGCTTTCCATCGCTATTCCAAAAATCTCTTGTAGTAAATGTCTATTTCATTTTAACAAAAATAACTACCATTATATAGAAGAGTTCAAGTGTTGACAAGTCTCTAATACAGTCAGAATATCTTAGGGCCAGATTCCACTCTTGTTTATACAGCTGACAATCTGGAGCATGGTATTCGTTTCAGGCGCATTACTCTGGTATAACCAGGAACAGAATATAGCCCTTAGTGTTTTAAAATGACTAAATGGACTGGATTTTGCAATAGTTGCTTATGCCTAAGAATAACAGAAAGGATTTCCTTTACTGTATTGCATTTAAAATGAACGGTATAGTCAGCACTTGTGCCACGACCATGAGAGGCATCAGCAGCTGCAGCACTGCAGTTCATGAAGCAGATCTGGAACAGCGCTCATTTATAGAAACTACTTCTTTTTGTCTGAATGATGCCTGTAATTACCTTTAAATTGAGGGTGAATGAGTGCAGAGAACATTTGCAGAGAGAAAATCCCAATCTTCCTAAAATGCTTTCTACAATTCTAGAAATCATTGTAACATAACTGTTATTCTGAGAGTTGACCGAGTTTACTAGAATTTGCTAGAATACTATTTTTCCCTAGGAGGCTATTTAAAATTATTTCCGTATTTCCATCTGAAACAGCCGTATATAGTCAGCACTTTGCAAAGTACTTTTGCAATGATCTATTGAGCATTTATGAGAATCTGCAACTGATCAGAAGACGCTGGAAACGATCATTCTTTCAAAACACTGTAACTAGTTTTTGACATTTCCCCTTTTCCCTCCAAACCCAAATGTAATGCAGTATTTGATTAAGCATTATAGCAATCAATCCATCTCATTGCATCAGGTTACAGGTGAGCAGAACTAGAGAAGTCTCAGATGCAAAATGTATTTCTTACCTATGACCTTCCTGAGATTAGATTCAAACTTATATGTTGATTTCATTTCATTCACATTTAAAGCTTTTACTCTGTTTTTCCTAAAATTTGGCCATTCATCTAGTAACTTATAAACCAAACAGAACTTAAGTATTTAGACTGAGTTCAGTCCTCGCTGTCATCTTCATCATCATCGTCATCCTTACTAGGCGCACACCTTTGGAAGCAGTGCACTAGAGTTGCTAGGAAGAAGCTCGAGAGAATAGCAGCAATGGAGACCGCGACTCCGGAGAAGATGATGATAAACAGGTCCGTCAATGACAAACTAAACTTGCATTCACTAAAGCTGACCTCGGATAATTCATTCAGAAAGATTCTTCTATTTTCCACAGGCAGGGAACACTGGATTTCATGGAGACCTGCAAAAAAGGAAGAGAGGGAAAAATCAGGAATTCTAATGAATCCTTCTGCTGCTCAGGACAGAGACCAGCTGGCTGAAGAAAACAGTATGAAGAAAAGAATTATGTCTAGATTCATGAATTTATATGCAATTTGGGAAATAATTGAACAAAATCTGACATCCTCCAAGGGCTGTTACATACGTCCCCCAAAAGGCCTCTGGTTTTGCCTGGTGTTTCTCTCCTTGATACTGACCTTCTACATCTTCATACTTTCTATACTGTCTTTTCCTAGGTGCAAAAACAGCCTTCTTATTTTGATTAAAGCCACTGGTTAAGTTTGGTGGGTACTCACTCAACTCTGACCTGCTTCCACCTTTTCTCTCTGTGTTATAAGATAAGCTGACTGGCTGATATTAATTCTCCATGCATTATTGAAGGAGCTGAGTTCTTTAGAGTCAAAGCAGGTAAGTCCAAACTTAAAAACTAGCAAGATTATAGTTTGGAATTGGTCCGTAAAAGCAGATAATTCACTGCATAGCCCCACTCTTCTATGCACAGCAATGGAAAAAAAGAGTAAATTTTATTAGTGGGGCTTGCGTGGAGCAAATAATGCAATGAATGAGCTCTGTGGAGCTGATGGAAAGACAGCTTTTATCTTGCTGCTGAGGATATGAATGTAAGAGGGAAATACGAGCATTGCGTATTGATGTCCCGCGCCCTGCTCTGGTGCATTTGATCCACGCCTCCCTTTGTGTGCTCCCGAGCAGAGCAAGGGCCTGGTTTGGGCTCTGCATTCCTGCGTGTGCTCTGTGCGCGGGGACGTGTGTCCCATCCCCGGTTGGGCCAACAGTGCATCACTGTGCAAGGGACGCGTGACAAGGTTCCTCTCTGCCTTTGCAACCCCACTTACCTCGTGCCTCACTAGCTGCAGCACACGGGGCTTTATTATTGGTTTATATGTGGACTGTTACCTCCTGCTCAGATCTTATGTCTTGAGAGGGAGCTCTAGCTTGTTTGAGAGAGGGCTCAGCTCCTTGCTCTGTAGCCGCGGGGATCTGAATCCAGGTCATGGTCTCAAACCAAACGGATTAGATTTTTCTGCCTACTTTATTCTCTGGCACTCCAATGGGCCAGTTTAGCCTCAAGTTTCTGCAGAGTCCTTAGTCACTGAAAATAATAGATGCCAACAGGCAAAATAGGGAGTCATAAACCAGCAGAGAGGCCTTAAAGCCTCATATATATATATATATATATATATCTGTTTAAAATGCTCCTGGAACAACATTGTTTCATCTGCTTTCTTCCATGGCAGCCTCATATTCTTCCCGTTATTTTAGGTAGGTTATTTTACCACAGCACATGCAGAGATCCAACATGGTGCATTCCAGCCGCCCTGTTACACACCCAGAGCAGCCTGCAGAAGTAAACCCAGTTCTGTTCTTTACTTGGGCAAAAGGTAATCCCAGGGCACCAGGCACCCTCTGCATGAGCAGAGCGGCCTACATAAAGTGATGAGGATTAATTATCGTGTTGTTCCTCTGGCTGATTCCAGCACATACAGCGGCTCAGTCAAATTACCTGTGCCCATACACAGGACGTCTGCAGGACAAGATAACGCCACTTAACCCTGGTGCCCATGCACAAGCGTTGACTCCCGCAGTGGCAATGTCTTCTGCAATAGCTTAGATGTTTTTTCTGTAAAACTCAATTTCTCTCTTAAAAAAAAACCAAAACCAAAATCAAATTGGATTCCTGAAAAAGGGCTCTCGAGGAGCTTGATATCTAAATTTTGGCTGCAGCAAGAAGACCTCCAATGAGGCTGTCTTTGTGGACTCCACAGCTGGGAAATCTGCTTTGGACACCGACTTCCAAAAAATACCAATATTAGCTGTATTAGTAATAGCTTTCTAGCATCCAATGATATCTAATGATGTGAGATAATGCAAATGCTCCTGAATATATACACTGAAATGTATCAGAAATACATCCTGAAAAACAAAGCATTTATGGGTTGTCTGAGAGCAGAAAACAAGTGGGTTAAATATATATGCGTTCATTATGTCTATACGAAAACTGTGGAAAGAGTCTAATACGCTATTTCAACTTTTCTGGGAAAAGTAAACCTGATATTTGCCCCCTTTAGCTGCTCTCTCGTGTCACATAGTTTACAGAGACTCGAAGTGTTTAAATGTGATGTTTTATTTCTTGTATGGTATTTGGCCTCCAGCTATAGCTCTCTTCAGTCTACTTAAATGCTGTCACTAATGTTTTAGATGTATTAATAAGCAGTGAGAGATGCACTGGCTCTGAAGAGAGAGAAAATTTCATCAGAATCTGCCTCAGGGTATCAAAAAACACGACTAAAAACCCAAACAAAACCCCAAACTGGAGCCTTCGACCCATAAATCAACTCTTTAGCAGCCAAGGGCCTCAGAATTTCACCGATTAACATGAAGAAGTATTTGACAGTTTGTCTCAACACCTAAATATAAGTTAAGGCTCAACATCAGATGCCCACACCTGCAAATTCTGCTTTTCCATCGGCAAATATGTGAAAGAAGAAAGTAATCCAAGAAACCTTAAGATAGGAGGAACAGAATGAAAAGCCAGTGGCAATCAAATAAGCAGGATAGCACATTATATACTAACATATGTGTGTATATATAGAAACAAATTTGATGAGCTTGTTGGGGGAATCTGATTTCTATTAGGAATTCCTGTCTGAACAGAGTGAAAGCTGCTGCATGTGCGAGACTGTTCTGCCTTCAGTTCCTTCCTGCACAGCGGGTATCCGTTGTGTCCCAGCGATGGGTGAGCACGGGCGCGATGCTCCAGGAGCAGCCGAGCGGCTGCGGCGGCCACAACAGCCCGGCCTCGTTAGCTGCAGCCCGCTCTGCTTCCAAATTAGTGCAGGAAATTAAGGCAGGCTTCTCCACAGAGCAGAGGAGCAAAAAGGTACAGATAAAAAGAATTAAGACCTGAGGCCCTACAAGTGTCAGCTGTTCCATTGACTTTCAATTGAGATAGAAGGGCAGATTAAGCTTGTACTCACATGTAATTATGGTGGGGTTTTTGCAGCTGATGTTCACCATTTTCAGGGAGACCACAGGGGCTATGGGGAGGGCCTGGACTACTAAAATGTTCTATTTGAGTTACAGAATGAATGTGTTTAGAGTATCTGAGACTAGAAGGAGATTATAAAAGATGGCAGAGCTAGAAAAACCTGTTGCATGAGGAACAACTTTCTGCCATTTCTGCTCCTTTCTAAGCCACTTTGAGCAGAAGACACAGGACAGCGCCCAAACCTTGAGGTTCCTGCAGCGCCCTTGGGCTTTTCACATGTGCCCGGGGTCACCGATGAAGTGGCTTTCGGTCACCGCTCCACATTCCTTCCCCCCTCAGCAAACCCAGGTTATTAAATCTGCCATTTAGAGCCTGGGGAACTTCAGTCTGTCATGGAACAACTCTGCCTTGTTAATCACGCCACATTCTCCAAGAATGTAAAGAGAAGAAAATCCCCGGCCCTCTTCCATTCTGCCATTTTCCATTAGCGCAGGCCGCACAATGCAGAATAAAAGCAAAGTACGCAGCCAAGATAAGTGAGCTTTTATCTTGGGCTCAGAGAATATGTCCCTATCTTGGTCTCTCGCAGCGTTTCCAGGCACAATGCTCGCTGCCCTACTTAGCTGGCAGTGCTCGCTGCGAGCAGCCCGTGCCTGCAGGCTCAGCAGCACTGGAGGAGTCTGCACCAGGAACCCAAGGGAGCCGCTCTTTCCTTCCCTCCAGGGAAGCGGCACCATCAGAAAGGCCAAGCGAATGCTGCCCTGGACTAGCATAACCAGGCAAGTAGGAAGGGGATTCGTTCCTAATGGGTTACACATTTTGACATCATTTAAAACCTGCGAAACACAAGTATAAAATGCAATCAAATTGCAATGGTAATATTTAATTTTACAGCAACCTCTCCAAAGTTGCTTTGAAAGGCCCTTCGCTTTCAAATGCCTTTGAGACACACTTTCCTTTTCAGGGGTAGTTTTGCCCTTACTTCCTTGAATAATGGTTTTCTGTTATAGGAGACAGTATTTTTGTGGCAGTAGCTCAAAATATACAATAAAATGTTGAGTTTGCACACTCTTCTGCATGCATGCGCTAAACTGCATGAATTGCAAAGAAATTAGTGAAGCTGCTCCCAGGAGTAGGTCTCTTAGGTCTCTTAGGTCTCTTAGGTCTCTTAGGTCTCTTAGGCTGTGGTGAGGGGAAAACTTCTGAGAAAAGAAACCAGCTGGAATTATTGGTACCTCACCTCTCTGTCTGCCCCAAGCAAATCAAGCTGAATGTTTGGAAGATCTAGATAGACAGGTGATTTTTCTTTTAAGCTCTTTGGCTAACAACAACAACAAAATACCTCACTGGATGAGATAAAATACTATGAGAAAATCTCTAACCTTGCATGACATTGAAGAATAGTGCAAGATACCTCACTTGAGGTATCACTTGAGATTTCCATGCCTAATCACTTGAGATTTCCATGCCTAAGTTTGGATAAGGTCAAACACATTGACATGGCAGGAGAGAGACGGACTGGAACAGACTCTGAGTCAAAGGGAAGATGCAAGTTCACTAAAACAGATGGAAAGAAAGGCAGAGCCAAGGGTCAGAAAGGAAGAGGACATGATCAGAGTTCTTGCTTGCAGAGACCTTGCAGAGCAAGGAGCTGGGTGAAACAAGAGGCTGAAGAAGAGGTAGAGGGAATTTGGTGCGACAAGATGGGGACACAACTGAAGGATGTTCAGTGTGAGAAATGGGCAAGCACTTAGTTCAGACAAAGAGCAAACTTCAGCTACAGCACTGGGAAAGCAGGAAGACAGGTCCAGGCTTGGTTTTGGACGAGCGAAGACAAAAGGTGCAGCTGAGGCAGCCAGGAAAAAATAAATATCCCTACTGTCTTCTTTCCTAAATCGGCATGCTTTCTGCAGCTAAGATATTTAGGGCAGCCTAGATTAGTGTATTCAAAAATGCCTCCCAAGGTCACGAGCATAGAAAGAGCGTGAATAAATGATTGCATGCTCTGGTGATGGAGAAAGTAGGAAACAGCAATCTGAAGTGTCGTTCTGGACCGTGTTTCCTGCCTTTGCACCCGAACTCAGGGCAACGCCGAGGTGTGACCCTCAGCCTGCTCCTGTGCAGCTCTGCTCACCTTGGCACAGCCCAGGGCAGCGATTTCACCTCAGGGATTCTTCGTGTCCCCTGCAGCCCTTATGAACTCCAAGCACTCTGAGGGGCTATGGGATACACCAACTGTGAGGTGACGTCCAGGTAAAGCTGGCTTGAGAGGGGCTTTAGGGTCCACTGGGAAGCACGGAGAGAGAGCCCCTGAGCTCCTCAAACAAGGCAGTTTAATACTTTTTCCTCAAAGTTCATCCAAAAATTGCTGAAAGTGTCAGGATGAGTTGTCCTGCATTTGGGAAGCAGTGTTATTTCAATTTGAAAATAAACAAAAGCCTTAAATAAGCTCTGGAGAAAAGCTTCAGGTACAAGCTACCACAATGAAACCTTTCCAGGAAGGACTGACAGCTCCATTCTCATAAGACAGGGGATGGGGAGTTAACTCTTCCATGCAGCCCCACAGAAGATGGCTAAATTGAGAGAAAAGGCAGCTCCCCTTAAGGGACCCGGCACAGATTATCCAGCTTTTCAAAGGGCTTATTGTGGGAAATATTTGCCAGAGAGAAACCAAAATCTGGAAGGGATTCCGTTCTGGACTCACTGAAATTGAAAAACAAAAATCTCTCTTTACTACCTATGTCCATTTAGTCTATAAACCACGATTATTAGGGCTTATCTTTTATTTCCTAACTGGGAGGAGGACGGTGCTGCTCACAAACAACCAGCATCATTTTCAAGCACGTTGAACCGTGTGACAAAGCCCATGAGGATCCCTGCGGGCAGCACATTGGGATTATTGACCATTTGCCTCTCCCCCTCCAAGACACATGGACACAGACACATGGACTGCGCCGGCCGCCGGGCTTTACCTTTCTGCAGCTTGGACGCGTTCTCCTGGATCCAGCTGAAAAGATTGGCAAAGTCACAGTCACAGACCCAAGGGTTGCCCTCCAAGCGAATCGTCCGCAGGGAGGGAAGCGCTTCCAGGGCAGCCACGTTGAGGCTCTGTAAGTTATTGTCATTCAGTTCTAACACTTGGAGCTGATCCAGGTTCTCAAAAGCAGCCTCGTCCACGTCCACCAGGTTATTGTTCCCAAGGCTCAGTTTTATCAGTTTTTCTGCTGATTTGAATATCCCAGCATCAAGCTGTGTTAAATTATTGTAGCTTAAGTCTAAATACACCAGTTTGGTAGAACTGCTAAAAGTGCCCTCTTCTAAGGAGGTGAGGGAATTATTCCTGAAGTCCAAATAGACCAGATCTCCATAGAATATAAAGAAGTCAGCTGGTATCGCCTGAATGTTGTTATCAGCTATAAGAAGTTTCCGCACATCCAATGGAAATGGATTCGGAACACTGGGGAGTCCTTGATCCCGGCAATCTATAGTGTGGTAGTCCATACAGCTACAGACAGCAGGGCAAAAATGGCCCGTGGGCAGGAAGAGCAGGCAGACAAAGAGAGAAGAAAACAGAAGGCAGAGAGGGAAGCATGGCAACATCGTCAGGGATCTGGAAGCCGCGCTGAGCCCCACTTCTAGGAGAAGGACATTTTGCTCGGCTGAGGAGCAGTGCCTGGTACTTGTGTGTGTGCCTGTATCCAGGAGATCACATATCATCCCGATCCGATAGCAGCCTGCAGAGGGGGAGGGAGAGGATGGCTGAAGGGAAGAGGGAGGGAGGCACACACACGGATTTACACTGTCACAGAATCCTAATGCCGGAGAGCGACAGGGAAGGCGGTGATTGGGCAAACGCGGGGCCTTTCAAAGGACTCCCTGGGTACTGTGAGCTAAAAAAAGCCGGGAGCCTGTCTGCATATTTGCCACACATTCCAGCAAACCGGAGATCACACCTGATCCTGCAGCTCCTGCAGCAGCAGAGCAGGCTTCAAGAGACCTTCAGGTAACCAATCACGAGAAAATCAGTTCTTCTGTATCCTTCATGCCCCAACACGTACCTACATCAAAGCAATGAGCTGCTGACCAACAGGCAGGCGAGGGGCACTAATAACAGTTTTCTCTTTCCTGAGCCTTTTTGGGACGCTTCCCCAGCCTTCAGTGACGCGCACTTCACACTATTTACATGACACTTACCTCTCAAACAAGGAGGTTAACCTGGTGTGGCCAGAAGGAATGGGACCTCAAAGGAGAATCGTTTTCTGCTTTACCGACCACATCAGTGACGTTCTAACGTGGCTTTGGCAATGCCTGCCAGCCCAAAGCCTGAGCTGTGGCTCAGAGCGCAGCTAGTTTAAACTGAATAGATTCACCTCATCATCAGGGGGTGAAATATGTGAAACCAATGTGCCTGCCCAGCAGAGCAGAGATGATTCTGCAACGGGCACCTGTGTTCAGGACACGACCCCACATCCACAGCAAGCACCGTCCTTTGCCAGCTGCAAGCTCAGCTTACAACTGCAGCCCCTGCTTTGTGCACATCCTGGCGAGGGGCGGGAGTGGCACTGCAGGGCTTGGGGCACGCAAGGAGGATGATGGAGGATTTCCTAAAGAAAAAATAATAGTATTGGGTACCCAGTTCCTGAGAATTAGAGCCAAGAACCTCAAACATCTGCTGCTTGCTCTATTCATTCTCTGGCTATTGCTTATTCTTTACCTCATCTATTTCCCCCATCGAATAGAAATTCTCTTTAATCTGTTGGAAGCATCATTCCTTTCCCATACATTTCAAGCAATAACAGCAGGGAGATTCAGCAAAGCTTTCTACCTGGAATGATACTAAAGCTCTACTTGTTCAATCTTTTACTTGCATCACTAAGAATAACCTGTGCTACCATAGGAAGGGGTTTGCCCGCTATCTGCTGAGCGCACAGCACCCTCTTGTGCTCTGCAGACACGGGCCTATGCACAGCTTACGATAAGCTGCTACTCAGTAGCTTGTCATCAGCTATTAGCAGGTTCTGCTGAACTCCTGCAGCTCACCCACACTCAGCTGCAGCTCTTCCTTTTCCAAAAGTGGCTTCTAAAGAAGCCCCGATTCCTCCATGCAGGAAAGATACGATCTGCTCATCCATCAATCCCCTTCTCATCCAGAAGCCATTACCTACAGGAGCAAGCAAAGCTCCATCCTGAAAGCTGCCCGCCCTCATTCATAGTTGTGAGCAGCTAATTGAGCATGGTTTGCTGTGAAAAGTTATTAACTCATGCTTAGGTTTGCTGAATCCAGGTCCACGCTGTGGCCCAGGCTGCTGGGCCAGGTGCTTCCTCATTATCCCACATCAGC
>JAUBOD010000265.1:224508-236926 GCA_032353885.1 Nothura maculosa | reverse complement strand
ATTGGCAGCGGCGGCGGCGCGGGGCGGGGCGGCGGCGCGGGGCGACGGCGGCGGCCGCCATGCTGCTCACGGTGTTCTTCCTGCGGCGCGACCGCAGCGAGCTCACCTTCTCGCTGCAGGTGGACGCCGACTTCGAGCTGCAGAACTTCCGCGCGCTCTGCGAGCTCGAGTCCGGCATCCCGGCCGCCGAGAGCCAGGTGAGCGCCCGGCCCGGCGCGGCCCCGCGCGGGGCGGCTCCCGCGCCGCCGCGACCCCCGGTTTGGCCGCCGTGGGGGGGGGGGGGGGGGGTGTGCCCCCTCAGGGCCGGTGCGCCGCCCTTGGCCGTCCCCGTTCCCCGCGGATCCCCGTTCCGCCCTCCCTGGGGATCCCGGCGGGTATCCCTGTGTTTTGGGGAGCCCTGGCGGCTCCCGCTGCCCCCCCGCCCTCGGTCTCGGTGCCCGCTGCCCCCCCAGGCCCCTCCCCGTCCCGTGCAGGGGGTTTCGCTGCCGCCCGCGGCCTCCCCTCCCGGCCTTGTCCCTGGAGCGGCTCTGCGGGGAGCCCGGGGCACAGCGGGGCCTGTCCCCATGGGCAGGGACCTCTGCCCGCCCTGGGGCTGCGAGTTCATCCGCCCTTGGAGCCGCTTCGGAATTGGGGAGCCGGGAGCTCCCGGCCGGCACGGGGAGCTCGGGGCGCCTCGCACAGGGGTGCGAGGAGCTGGGCCTGGAACGGCGCTGATCCCGTCATGGGAAGGGCTCTGGAGCAGCCTGTGGTGCACTCGGAGTGCCTGGCCTGGATGGGTTTATTATTCACCTGGAAGCACTCCTGGTGTTCCCGTGATTCCTGCCCGTGATTCCTGCCTGTGATTCCAGGCGAGGGGCACCTTGGCCAGCAGGATGGTGTCGCCCCATCCGCTCTCCAGGTGAGACAGTTTTGAGCAGCTCGAGGCTCTTTCCGGCGTTCCCGACGTTTCCAGGCTCTTGGCTGTGGTGGCCGAGCCCTTCCCAAGCCTTGGATGACACCCTATTTTTCCAGTCAGTTGAACAGCGTCGCCGATGAAACCTGCGGAATCGGCCGCCCCAGAGGCTCCCTGCGGAGCAGCCTCTTGCCCAAGCGCCGGCCTCTTCCTTAGGCTGCCTCCCCATTTGCCCTCACTCCTCTCCACTGAATTTTACTCCTCTGGCAAGTGGGATAAGAGGTTCTGGAAGGAGAAGAGGTCTCATTGTGCACCTTCAGTGGGTTTCATACGTGCCAGGAGCAGCGGCAGGTGGCACCGGCCTGTGTTGGGATGGGAGAGCTGGAAGGAGTTCCTGAGCAGGGGGTCACCTCGGTGTTAATGCAGTTTTGTCCTGGTTTATTAGAATTATAATAGTCCTGGCAATTAGAAAAGGAAAGGATTGACTAACCCATCTCCAAAGTAAGAGCTGGAAGTTAAGGGCATAGGGTGTTTCCTCTAGGAAAAACACTCGATAATCCTGTTAGGAGGAAGGAGGAGAAACACATCGAGGTGCCTTTGTGCTGGGCTCCTGTGTGTTCCCCTTGGTTGTCGGTACCATGGCCAGCGAAGGCAGAGAAATTCCCTGAAATTTCCTGCCAGGAACGGCCTCCAGGAGCAGGAATGTGTCCGTGCTCATCCCTGCATCCCGAATCCCGCTCGGGGTGTAAACACCTCCTTGTGCCGAGCGATCCCTCTTGCATCACTGTAGTGAGGCGGCCCTACATCTATTCCAGGATACTGAGGGGTCATGTGTTTTCTGGCTTGTTTGTGCTGTGAATTCTCTTCCTTGGAGTTGTGGCTCTGCTGTAGTTAAACAGCTACCAGGTTTGGTGGTTACATTGGCCACAGGTCGGCTTTTCCATAACCCCTCTGCTTTCTTTCTGTTCGCCCCTCTCTTGCATTATCTCAGTTTCCTTTTTTGACCCTTTCTCACCATGTATTCATTACTCCTTTACCTACATATTCTACCTGGTGAGCTTTGTAAAGTGCTTTTCTGATAAAACATAAAAATACAATTTTCCAAGCTCCTTGCACGGAAGGATTTTGTGTAACCCATGCTCCAAAGACAGGTGCCTTGGGTTCAGTCCTTATATTATATTTACCAAACTCTGTGCCTTACTACAGCGTATTTCCTTCAGTAACCAAGAAGCCCCCAACTTCAGAGGTGCGACATGGGGCTCGTGTCCCAAGAGAGAAGATGTATTTAAGAGCAAGGACCGAGCGGAGCGGAGTAGAGCAGAGCTGGGGGTTAAGTGTGTTAATCGGCGAGTTGTTCTCGCTCGTCTCTGAAATTAATTCATGGCGCTGCCCTTTGAGGTGAGAAGCGGAGCCGCCGTGAGAAGCCGTTTGGAGGGGAGAGCCTTTAGCAGGGCAGGAGGCGAGAGGTGCTGCGAGATAAGCGGGCGGTGATAAGGGCAGCGGGAGCGCGCGGGGTGGAGCGGGGCCCTCGCTTGCTGCGGGTTCAGTTTGGTGCTTTCATTAAGTCAGATTTAACTGATCCTGGATTCAGGGTGATTCGGGGCTTGCTGGTGGGATCTAGCAAAGGGTCCGTGTGTCAGGTAAGGAAGGACGTGCCATGTATCAGGTAAGGAAGCTGTGACAATTGCTCCTCAAGGGATATAAACAGCCTCTTACGAATCCTGCATGTCCCAAGAGCCAGTCTTGAGCCAGAGGTGAGTTACAGCACACTCAGATGAGTTGGAGGTGGCCTGTAGGCATCCCAAGAACCCTCCAGGGATCTCAGCAGCACATTCTGCTGCTCCCACCAAGTGTGGCTCTTGTGAGTCAAGAGATAGAAACTGAAGTGAGACAGCGCAGCTCTGCTGAGGAGCAATGGGTTGGGAGTTGGTGCCTGTGCTCGTTCAGATTTGACGTGTTTGGTGCTTCTTGTTGTTGTTTTGCTTTAAAAGAGGGATGTTCCTGCTGCTTGAATGTTATTTCTGTGACAGCTGATTTCTTGATTGGGATTCCGTGCTCCATAAGGAGGAATCTGCCCTATGACATTGTGGAAAATCTCCTTAGCGAGTCGGATCCGGGCACCGATTACCTCCAGAAAAGCTCATGCCGAATACGAGACTGTCTTACAAGTTTGCTTTTGAAAACATCGAAAATGTAGCAAAATTCAATTAGCCGAGTTGAACAGCACAGGGGATTGGGGGTCAAGAGTGTATGAAGTGCTAATGGATGCCCGGTGCTGTGTGCTTGATTCGTGGGCTGAGGTGGCGCAGGAGAATGTCCCATTAATCCAGTCTCAACAAGATGAGAGGTAAGTCCCCGCTTAACCTGCTTAGCTTGTGTCTGCCCGGAGAAGCAGGATCAGGATCTGCGCGTGCCACTCGGGCTGGTTCTGAGCTTGCTTTCGCTGTGGTCCCCCCGCGACAGAATAAAAAGGGGGGTCATTCACGGGGACTCCTCAGAAGCTACCTGAAATAATGCCAGGAATGTCAGTCCGAGTCTCCGGTGGCACAGACACTGTTTGCCGTAATGCCCCTCGCCCCGGGATGCACGGAGCTGCATGAGGCTGCGCAGCCCCGTTATCCGCGGGAAGCGGCTCCTGGCCGGAGCGCCGCCTGGAGTCACAGCCCATGCAAACAAGGGCTTTTGGTCGCTGTTTGTTCTTGACCTGTGGCAAACCTCTCCTGGCCTTTTCCAGCCCAGAAACGGGGGCTTGCTGAGCCAGGCAGCAAATGGGCAGTCCCATGGTGAGGCCTGAGCGGGGCAGGCTGAGCCATCCAGTGCTTTGGGTTCCTGCCACTCGTAGGGGCCTCCTGCCCTCATCTACCCGCCCCAGGGTGCTGGGACAAGGCACAGAACTCCCCCTGCTCAGCAGATACTGTTTCGGAGATGCCCGATACCTATATTTAGCAGGAGCCTTCTTTAAGGAGCGTGTCCATCTCTGTGTTGTGTTTCAGCTGAACTGGGACAGTTTGGGGGACAGGAGCCCGTAATCTCGTGATGCAGGTGTTGGGTGCAGCACAGGAATCCTGGTTTTTCATCTGCAGCAACTGCCTGTTGCCATTTCAAGGGAAACACAGCAGTAATTCGGGGCATTTAGAGGTATTACGGATAAGTTCCCAAGAAGATTGTTCATTTTTATTTCAATAAGTTTTTATAGTTTAATCTCTGTACCCCTTGTCAAATGTTCTGTTGCGATAATCTGACTCAAATAAAAACAATATGTATTTTATGCTTAAAAGAACTTGTAATGGATTGCCTGGGAGAACCTCTGGAGCAGTATTTGCCTGGATCAGGTGCCTCCGAGTCCACATGGAGTTAGTCACTGAAATGAGAAGTTGTTGAGCAAAGCACTGGATTTCTGGTAAAACTGGTTGTTCTGGGAAGCCAAGTTACGCATGAAGGCAGAGCTCATGGATCTATAGGTGATCTAGTCCTACATCTACCCTGATGAGCACTGTGTGCATGTCCACGGTGGAGTCCTTGGTCAAGAGGTGCTGACGTAGAGGGATAACGCTTTAAGCCATGACTTGGGTAATCGTAGAGCTTCAGGTGACTAGAAATATGGGGCAAATGCACCTCATGCAAGGCCGCCCTCTCCTTAGCAATGTTGCTCTCCATGAAATCAACCTCTCTTGGAGCTGCTGGATTTTGGAGCTACTGGATTTCTGTAGGATTAATTTCATGTGCTTGGCCAACACTGGGTGTTGAGGTCTCTCTGCCTGAGCTGCATTGGCAGGGCCCGTCCAAGCCTGATGGACATCTTGGATGGAATCGCTGATGTCCTCAAGTTTGAGGTGGCTCCAGAGCAGCACCTGGAGCGCTTTCCCGAAGCAGCAACCCAAGAATAAACGGCTTGGAGTTTTGCTTTGTCACCCGGGCTGCTTTTCACTGCCCTCTCTCCACGCACAGATTGTCTACGCAGAGCGCCCGCTGACTGATAACAGCAGATCCTTGGCCTCCTATGGCCTCAAGGACGGCGACGTGGTGATCCTGCGGCAGAAGGAGAGCGTGGAGCCGCGGCCGCCCATCCACTTCCCAGGTGAGACGGAACTTGGGAGAAGCGTCTCGTCCTGGCATCCCAAAGCATCGATGTCGCAGATATGAACTCTGTCCCCTGTAATGCTGCGTAGGGCAGGGATATTGGGAAATGGCTAGAAATGAGGCAGAAGAGGTTGCTTTTAATTTAATAGAGGGATTGGCTACCTGATGAACTTTTTATTCAAGAAATGAAATGTTTCTGTTTTACTGAGGAAGGATAGGGAAAGGAAAATAAGCTTCTTCAGAAAAGGCCTGTGGCTTTTCCCGAGGCCCGTGGCTTTTCCTGAGGCTTTTCCCGAGGCTGCCCCTTCCCTTCCCGTGCAGCCACGCGCAGGCCGTGCAGCTCCGACCCGTAACAGGCTGCCGTGCCGCGTGCTCTGTGCCAGGGTTGTGCCATGTACCCGGGGAAGCTGGGTTGAACAAACCCAGCCAGGCTCCTCCAAAGCCCTAATGTGTGAGCGGAGCCCTGCCTCTGTGTTACCTGCTGGAATTTGTGGCAAATCCCTGCTCTAGGAGCATGCCTGGGAAAGAGGCAATGATTCCTGGCTGTAGGGAGGGCTCGGGAGCAGCAGGTGAGGGGCTGATGCCCCTGCCACAGCTGGGGGCTTGGTACCTGCACTGCAGCTCTGCAGAAATGCTAGTCCTGACTTCTGTTTTTTAAAATCTTTTCTGAGAGATTCCAAGTGCCATAGAGACACTGGCTTAGCCTTGTGACCACTCTGTGGTATTTGCATTTGCAAAGCTGGAAGTAACTGTGATTCCATTGCTGAAAAGAAGGCAGCTTATAGAAATGTGTGCTAGCATTCCTAACCTAATCACCTGGCATGTGGCAGTGTTGTGGTGATGCCTTCCGACATAGAATCATAGAATCATAGAATGTGTAAGGTTGGAAGGGACCTTAGAGGTCATCTAGTCCATGATGGACATGGATTTCAACTTAAAGACCTTTTCAAATATTGCAGCATTACAGAATCCCAGAATCTTCAAGGTTGGATGGGAGCTCTAGGGATCATCCAGTCCAACCTTCCCGCTCCAGCAGGCACACCTGGAGCATGGGGCACAGGGCGGCATCCAGGCGGGTTTGGAGACCTCCATTGTTCCCTGCTTGTCCTTTCCGTGCTTTTTCCCAGTGCTTTGCTTTTCCCAAGCATAATTGCAAATAGGAACTTTCCTGTTCCCCTGCAGGCCTGCCCCGGATCGACTTCAGCAGCATCGCCGTTCCCGGCACGTCGGCGCAGCAGCAGCGGCGGCCGCCGGCGCCGCCCGCGCGGCCCTCGCCCCCGGAGGCGCCCGCCTTCCCGCAGGGCCTCGACAACCCCGCGCTGCTCCGCGACATGCTGCTGGCCAACCCCCACGAGCTGTCGCTGCTCAAGGAGCGCAACCCGCCTCTAGCCGAGGCGCTCCTCAGCGGGGACCTCGGTGAGTCCACTTCTCTTTGGGGTTTCTACCAGCACGAGGTGGTTTGGAACCTCTTGGAGATCCGTTCTCCTCAAAGGCAGTCGCAGCTGGTCAACTTGCTGGAGTGTTCGCTGGCAACGCGCTGATAATGCTGATAAAAAGTACGAGCTGGAAGTGCTGAAGGCAGCTTCTCCCTCAGCAGGACCGTGTCCAGCTGCAGCTTTGCTTATTGGTCTCCCTTGGCTTTTTGAGTGTCCTCTGTTCCCCACTGGGGAAGATCAGGTGGGCAGAGGAATCGGTGCTGTGAGCAAGAGCAGCTCAGCTTGTTCTCTGCACTAATTCCCTGAATTCACCAGTTCTCGGGGAATGCCCAGAACCACCCCCAGGCCTCCATGGAAAGCAAGATGCTGTAATACCAATTGCTAAAGAAGCAGACTGGAGAAAAAGAGAGGAAAAGGGGTGTGTTTCCCATTGCTGGATGGTTTAGGGAAGAAGTGCCTGGTTTCTTGAGGGAGTTTTTCCCAGAGCAGCTCTGCTGCCAAGTTGTCACAACTTAAAACACTTGAAAATTTTTATGTGACGTGGTCACACTATAGCACAGGTGAATCACAGTCCGGTGTCCTTCCCTTTCCCTGCAGGTGAGTAGCTGATCTTGCGGCCTCGTTCCTCTGATGAAACGTTGAACTCTGGGACAGTGTTTTGGAACGAAGACGGAGCGGTTTCAATCCCTAAAAGATGTGTTTGGCAAGCTCGGGAAGCTAGGAAGCTATTTCAGATAGGAAATGTATTTCGTTCAGTGTGGAGAGTTGAAGGAAGAGGAGGAGTTTCTAGTGGGAGATCTCCTCCCCACACACACATTTTTGAAGATATATCCGAATGATTTCTCCCTTAGATGAAGCTACAAGGGACCGTGCATGGATGTGGGTGGCCTCTTGCATGTTGATTCTGACTTGAGCTCGTATCCATTGAGCTGAAGACTTCCTCTGCCTTCTAAAGGTTCTCCTCACCCCTTGAGCTGTCTGTCTGTGGCTCACAAGAGACATTCCTCACTTTGGGAAGAATGTGCTGACGTTGGCATAGAAAATAAGTGAAGCTCAAGCTAGCCAGAACCGGCTCACCTGCCAAGCTTTAGTGCTAAATCTGCACATTAAGCTTTGATCCAGGTGTGCATTTTTGGCCCCAAATTGCTGCAGTGCCATGTTAGGAGAAGCAGCTTTATCTGGCTGCACTGTAAGCGGTTTGTGGGCACAAATCCAGTTGTGCCCTAGCTCGGATGTCCGAATCCGTGCGTAGATTCCAGCCACGTCCTCGTGCTGTGTGCGATGCAGCACGTTAGAAGCACTGAAGCCCAGTTAAACAAATCCACATGCGGGTAGTGCCTTCCTGAGCAATATTTTCCAAAAATGAGGTTTTAAAAAGCCGTGTCACTAGGAAGTGTGCCTAGATTTCCTGAAGCAAGCGGCCCTGCTTGCTGCTCTTGACTCCAGGGGTCGGAATTCAGCTTTAGGGCCTGTAGTATCCATCTCTTGGCCCATGCTGTTTGAGTTTGAAGTTATTTATTTATGTCTATTTGTTTTACGTCTATTTATTTTGTCTGTTCATGTCTGAGTGTTGCTTCTGCTCCTTGCCAAATCTACAGTTGTTTTGCAGGGGTTGCTGAGCGAAAAGTATAATTCATTTTTGCCCTCATTTCTCCCAGATGTAGATCTTAGAGCTAAGAGATCTCACTTCTATCTCTGTGCTGCTGAGACTGTTCACTCAAATGCTTTTGCTTCTTTACAACCTGGTGTAATAATTGCTGCATCTCTAAAATGCTTTGATAGCAGCAAGCAAAGGAAAGCATATTACTGTTATTGTGCCTGTTTGCTCCTCAGTGAAAAGGAGGAGGTCTGAAGACTTCTCGAAATGCTGGTGTGAGATTCAAGCTAGAAGCTTGTGTTCAAGTTCTGCTTGCAGAATTTGTGCCCTGAGTGCAGCTTGCCTGCTGGTTTTGCAGATGGGCTTTCCAGCTTGTGTAGGCACTTTGCAAATAGTGGGGTCTTCATATTTTCTTTTATTCAAAAATGTGCGTAAGGAAATACTCACACAGCATCACTCACACAGCATCACTATGTTCGGGTGTCGGGACACAAGGAGAAATACTTCCATGTAGTTTTCCTGTCACCTTAGCAGGTTCTCGAGTCTTCAGAGGAAGCCTATTGCAACTGCTGCTCATTCTGTCCCTGAGTGTGTGCCATTAAAAAGCAAACAAGCCAAAAAGCTGGGTACACCAGGAGTTAATTTAGAGTGATTTCCAGTAAAAAGCATTTCTGTGTCTCTTTGTTACTGCAGAGAAGTTCACCAGGGTGCTGGTGGAGCAGCAGCAGGACCGAGCGCGGCGGGAGCAGGAGAGGATCCGACTCTATTCAGCCGACCCTTTCGATCTCGAGGCGCAGGCCAAGATAGAAGAAGACATAAGGTAGCAGGTCACGGTCACACACGGACTCTTGGAGCTCTTTAGGGAATTCTTTTCAGAGGGAACCTCCAGCCTGGTGCTTTTCCCTTGCAGGACACACAAAAATGTGTTCAGATGCTGCCTTAAGACAGAAATTTGCTTGTGGGGAGGTGTCTGGGGCTCCCTTTGCCTGTGGGAAGTTTGGGAACTGGGAATCCATAGGCACATTCCATCCTTGTGGATAAATCGTGCATGAGCTGCAGCAGCACTGCCCAACTGAAATCATAAAGAGCACAGAGGGAAAGTGCTTGGCAGAGATGTTCTCGAGAGATGATGCTTAGGTGCCTTAGACCTCTCTTAAAGCTGAGAACTGGCCCTTGCAGGGCTCTAAGCCCAGTTCTTTGCTCAGCAAAGCTGTTCTCTTGCTTATTAACTGGGTGATTCCAGACTCTGAACCTCACTGCTATCTAAAGAGTCACGCTAGAGAAATGATGTTCTGCTTGTTGGCACTCGCTCTCCTGTGTTCCAAAGGTAATTGCACTTCTTAAATGGACTGATAAATCCTTGAGGCCGATCGTGGCTGGTGTGGTTTTCCTCATGGAGAAACGTCTGTCCTATAAGGGCTTGTAGCTGGTCAAGACTGAAATTCATTTGTGATAAGAAAGTGAATTCTTGCATTATGACTGACAGGGATCATGAATGCAGGATAAATGATTTCCATTTATGCATTATTTTTCAGCACTGCTATTTAGAGATGGCAAAATTCCCAGGTGCAGGAGCACTTTCCGTGCCTCAGAGGTGGAGAACTGGGAGGAATGAAGATTGGGAAGGTTGTGCAGCAGCTATAGAACAGTTTGGGCATCTCACAGTGCTCAGATTTCACACGCAGCCCTTCCAAGCCGTGTTTCAGTTTTCCCATATTTTGTAGTGGAAGCAGTGCCAAGCAGAGAGAGAAAAAGGGGATAATACTTTTAACAAGAAGACTTGAACTGAAGGACCACCATTCTAATAGATCTTATTTAAGCTTAAATACTAAGAGACAGTCTAATGTGTGGTTCCTCAAATTGCTGCATGTGTATCCGAAGGCAGTGGACGAGTGGCAGCGTAGCAGGGGGCTTTAGTTCCCAAGAAAACCAGGTCTCTGATCCTGCTTGATTTTTGTGTGTATGTGATGTCTGCCCTCTCCCCCCCTCAAAGGAACCCTGTCTACCCATCTCGTTCTGGGAAGATGACTCCAGTCTACGGAAAGGCAAGAGAAGGGTTTAGTCCCTGTCCCCTCCCGAGAGGGCAGTCCAAGTTGTTTCCAAGCTAGAAACCTTCTTTTCTGGATCAATGAGCTGTTCCAGATGCAGTCATTGCTGATCCCGTCACTCTCAAGATTCCTGCAAGCTGGCAGCAGGGTTTGCGAGGTCTCCTGTAGGGCTCTGTGCAGCGAGGCCTTGTGATGGCCACGGTGGTGTCTTCTGTGCAGATTTGCTGCTCTCCTTCTGTCCCCGTGCCTGCAAAAGACGAGATACCAGGGAAATGTGGGAGATTCCAGCGCTCCGCTGCTGTGTGGGATTCCAACACTGTAGCTACTGGCAACATCTTCATCATGTGCATGGGGTGCTTCGTTTCAGAGTGACTAACTAACACGCAGTGTTTCTGCCACCCGTCCTCCTGGTTAACCCTCTGAGGACAAGCAGAAGGCCGGGAGGTGCAAATGGCTTGGGTGCTGAACGCTGCAGTGCAAGTTGGGAGACCCTGGAAGGGTTTTTCCTCCTGGGAAATGACCTGGTAGCTGTGAATGAAGACCATCACTGCTAGCGTTTCCTCTGCCAAGGCTGTATTTAGCTAAGGAAGAAGTCTGTGGTTGAAACAAGTTGTTTGTGACTTGTTTAAACTACTGATGGACTGGAGTGGGTGGGATTCCCAGAGCTGTCTGCAGCTCCAAAGGATGCTCATGAAACTACTGGTTTGCTATTTTTTTAAAACTTTTGACATTATCCTCCTTTTTAAATGTAGGCAACAAAATATTGAAGAAAACATGACGATAGCAATGGAGGAGGCTCCCGAGAGTTTTGGCCAGGTGGTGATGCTCTACATCAACTGCAAGGTCAACGGGCACCCGGTGAAAGCCTTCGTCGACTCAGGTGAATTGCCCACGGCTTCACTCCTTGCTCCATACCCTCCTTTGGCTCATTGAGAGAGACAGGAAACACTCCAGAAGTTTTTGTCTGAAATATTTTCTTTCTGTCCTGAAGTCTGATATGAAAGGATTTTTTTTTTAAAGCATCTAATTAAAATTTGAGAGCGTTCTGAATGTTTTGGGAGGCAAACGGAGCAAATAGTTGAGATGCTTTGGGAAGCACTGCACATGAGTGATTGAATCCTCTGGGACTGGACAAAATTTCCGCTAGCTTCTGGTTGCAGTGCTAGAAAGGTCCCTGCCAAACGTGTGGCTTCAATTTGCAGATGAGTAGATTTTTGCCTACTTTTAATGCTCTTTTTCCATCCACAACTTCAACAACTTTCAAGGGAAAGTCCTCGGTTATTCCAGCTCAACAGCAATACCTCCTTTACAGTCAGCGCTCATCTCTGGGCATCCACGGGGCATAAGTGGCAGATTCCTAAGTCTTAATTGTGATTTATGATTCTGATTGTCTCGTCGGCAGGTGCCCAGATGACCATCATGAGCCAATCTTGTGCTGAGAGGTGCAACATCATGAGGCTGGTGGATCGGCGGTGGGCCGGCATCGCCAAGGGTGTGGGCACACAGAAGATCATTGGCAGGGTGCACTTAGGTGAGCACCGAGCTCCTCCTGGGGCAGCTGTGCTGCCGTTTGGGCTTCCTCTAATTTAACACCGTGAATGATAGAAACTCCCACAGAGTAAGAAAAAAGGGCATTGGATGTATGTTCATTTGACTTGGGCATGGTAATCTGGTGTCCGTCCAGCTTAGTGCTGGACTTAGCCCTTTATTATCTTAACCCTTTAGTTGAGGGGAGTTTTCAGCTCCTGTGGGTGCAGAAAACATGTGGATTCTGCAGGAAAAGTGTTAGCCCATGGGGTGGTAACTGGTCTTCCTTGCCTTTCAGCTCAGGTTCAGATTGAAGGGGATTTCCTGGCATGTTCCTTCTCCATCCTTGAAGAGCAGCCCATGGACATGCTGCTAGGACTGGATATGCTGAAGAGGCATCAGGTAACACGAACTGCTCTGAAGCAGTTACTGGCTCTTCCATGTCAGTCGTTACCTGTGGCATAAAGGCCATTCCTGTGAATCTCCCAGAATTTCTGGAGCGAGAGCAGTGGGCTGCCTTCCGATCGGCTGTGATCTCTGTCACCAAGCTGCATGGGGTCTGGCTGCCCCCTGAAGTTTTTTGCTCAGAGCAGAGATGCTCAAAGCTTTGGAACAGAATGACTTGTTACAGATGAAGGCATCTTGTGTCCAGCTCTGGGCTCCCCAGGATAACAGGGAGGTGGAGCTGCTGGAGAGAGTCCAGCGCAGGCTACGGGGATGATCAGGGGCTGGAACATCTGCCCTGTGAGCAGAGGTTGAGGGAGCTGGGGCTGTTCAGCCTGGAGAAGAGAAGGCTGAGGGGGGACCTGAGCAGTGTCTGGAAATACCTCAAGGGAGG
>JAUBOD010000265.1:210487-220584 GCA_032353885.1 Nothura maculosa | reverse complement strand
TCCAAACCCGCCTGGATGCCGCCCTGTGCCACCTGCTCTAGGTGCCTGCTGGAGCAGGAAGGTTGGACTGGATGATCCCTAGAGGTCCCTTCCAACCTTGTAGATTCTGTGATTCTGTGATATCACTGTATACAAAGAGGAAAGAAACCACCTGTTTTCATTTGTACCCTGGGTCTGGAGCCTTTTTGCCACCCTTATGGAAGAGGAGAGGTCTGAAAGATGTGCAGGATGATTCTGGCTTTTTCATACTTAAATTTTGTCAAGTTGTGTTAGTTGCATGAAACAAGAATAAAGGAAATAAAAACCCAAGGCAGACGGGCAGATTCCATCCACGGTGCCAAACGCAGACAAATGCAGCTGTACGGACGAGCACGGTTAGTCAGCTCTTCCCAGCACGCCTGTGGATATTTTATTTTATAAAGAAGACTTAAGATAAAACCCAGCTATATTTTAAAGGCCACTGAGTTTGAAGGCCTATGGGAAAGGAGAGGGAAGCAGTAAAACAAATCCCACAGGACCAAGTGTTGGATAGGGAACGCTTGGACAAAGCAAATCCTGCACACTTCAATAGCAGAGCATGTGCTGTTGCAGCAAAGGCCCTGCTCGTGTTTTAGTGAAAACATGAGACCTGATAAATCTGCCCAGACTTATTAGCAAAATAAGTTCACCTCTGTAGTTTTTCCTGACGAGCAGGGTTTGGTGCTGTCGACAGAGACATGGAATTCCTCTGCTCCATGCAGAGGAGACGATGAGCTCTGCTGGACTCCTGCCTGTTGCTTTGCTTGCTCTGCTCTTGCCTCGGGCAGCAGTTTCTTTTGGGGGTGTCGCTGGCATCTGTCACCCCAGGCTCTTTCTCCCTCCGCTTGCAGCAAGCTGAAGTCACTTGTGTCCTCTTGCACAGGACGAGGCTGGGAGCAGGACTGGGGCACTCTGGTGGTGTCTCGGGTCTCATTTCCCTGCAATGGGGCTCCTGTTGTTGCCCTCGGAATGGAGGGCACACTAGCATGGAGTGGCACCTTTTGCCCCACGTGCTGTACCAGGCATGCAGCATCACCCACAGGGCACGTTGAAAGTTCACACAGTGCAAAACAGCGTTGCAGTTATTCTATTACAGAGAGATTTTTTGACGTGATGCACTGAACATGATGAATTTTCCAGGCACAACAGCAAGCAGAGCTCTTTTTTTTTTTTAAAAAAAATGAACAGGAAAAAGTTCCTGCTGCGCGGGGTGCTCTGGGGGAAGGGCTCCTGCTGCCCAGGGTGCTCTAATTACAGACAGCTGGGGGAGGAAGATAAGGAATTGCAGGACTATAACCATGCATGTTGTGTGTGCTTGGAATGTTAATGCAAATTTGCTGTGTTTGTTTCCTAATCCAAACAGAACATCAGAAGCCTTGATGCATGTAGTGTGTGTTTACTGCAGCTGGAGTGGGCCACAGACCAGGTATTTATAGCTGCCACTTTCTAAACTTTCACTCCTACCTTCACGCTAGCAGCAGCAGGGCTGTCCTTGCTTTAAATTATAGTGCGGAGAAACCCGCGTGGGGTGAAATTATCAACTCCTTGGCTTAAAAACATGGGAGAAACATCTGCCTTGCTTGACCAAAGACAATGAAATGTGAATTTCTTAGGAAGGCTGGAGTGCTTCCTCCATTGGCCTTCATGTCTTTCCTGCGCTCTGCAGGCATCACTCGTTTATCTAAAGCACTTCTGGTTCCTTAACCCAAAACAGAGTTGAGTGGAGAAGGCAAATTTCTTAAAATTGCGCGGCAGTTAAGGGCAGGCACGCCCAAGATGGACCAGCATGAGATGCTGCTGATGATAGTATGTCCTAAATGGAGATTAAAGCAGATCTGGTGAACCCAGACATCATTGTGCTGCTGTACAGAATTACTTAATTAAATTTATTGTTGCATCTGTTAATGCAACAGAGCAGGGGTATGTCACAAATCCCACCCCCAAGTCACCATTTCTGTGGGTTTTTATGTGACAAGCAAGTGTGAAGACTTTAAAAGGTAGGGAAATAGTTGCTGGTAGTAACTTTCTAATGGCTTTAATTTACTGAGCAGATGCTGCTTAACCCGTAATGGCCTCGTGTATAGTTAAACAATTTAACTAGTTACCTTAGGAAAAAATAGCAGTAAATTGTGCATGAGCTGCCATGCGTAGCTGTCTGCTCTGAAGTGATCCAGGTAAGTCCTGAGGTTACTAATTCCTGCGCTTTGCAAATCTTGCACTCTTTGTGGATCTTGTTAACCTGAACATGTCTGAATTACATGAAAATCTGAATTACATCTGAAAATCTGTATATGGGCTCCCCAAATTGTTGGAGTGCTGTAGTTAAGACCTCCAAGATTACCCACGTCCATGGAAGTGCTTCACCAGAGGCTTTTCTCCAAGACGCCAGCGGGCAGCCAGTTTCTTTCCACACAGCAACGAGCAGCATTAACCTATAAGCAAATAGAGGGAGTGTCAAGTGTTTTATATCAACAATTACACTGCAAGCTGACACAATCTCACAGAGGATGTTTGTTGACCTCTAGATATCTTGCTTTGTAATCACTGCTTACCTTAAGATATCACAGAAAAATGCAAAACAAACAACTGCTCTGACTCCTACTTTTCTTTGTTGGCATTGTCACATCTGCCCTGTTATTGGGGAAAAAAAGAGATATTTCCTCACTTGTGTTCTCACTTTAGGCAAAGGCTGTGGCTGTAAGAGAACCTAAAGTTATTTAAGCCTCAATAATCCACTGCATAGCATCTGTGAAGCCTTCCTCTCATGTACTAGCAAGCTGCTGGAGTGTCTTTTCTGTATCATGAAGCATAGATCTTGCTGTCCTTCAAAAAATAACTCTTGAAAGTGAGATTCTGGGTTTTCATTAACTTCAGTGATTCTAGATATATTTGCACACTTAAGTTTAAATTCCCTCTAGTCGTGAGATCAACAAGCACCTTGGAAGTGGCTCCTTGTGTCCTGCTATCAGTAGTCCAATGTCTGCAGCTGGATGCAGTTACTGGATTTCCCTTTAGTTAGTAGCACTGTAGGCAGACAGACAACTCTTAATAACTCGTAGTAAGTGGAGTGGTGCTCTGCTGCATAATTTCCCAATGAACATGATGTGCCAAGCTGATACACAAACTATCCTTTTAGCTTATATTCCATAGACAGAAATACTTGGAAAAAAAGGTGGTCTCATACATCTTAACTGCTGCTTTCTCTTTCTCTATTCATAGAGAATAGTGACAAAGAAACTACCTCACTGGAAGAGCCCTCGTTACCAGCTTCTGATGGGTTTCGCAATCCAGTCCAGTCTTCAGAACTAAGTTCCAAGCTCTGTAATCCCACCAATCAATTACTTGATCGTTCCGTCTCTGCCCCTGCTTCAATCTGCTCACCCATATCTAGCCGCGCAGAGCCTGCTGATCCTAGAGCCGGGAAGTCTTTGGAGCCTTCGGATGAACGCCAGGTAACCCCAGGAAAAGGCCGTCCTCTCTTATTACAGCATCTTTCCAGTAATGCTGCTTTGGCAAGTTGTGCCCGTCCTCTTCAGGCGGAGGAGGCGACCTGCTGCAGCCCAGCTGGCCCATCACAGAACACGCTCAAAGAAACGTCTGCTGACAGTCTAAAGGAATGTGATGAAGAACAAGGCCATGGCCAGGAGCCTCCTTCAGAAGTAACACCAGGAAACAGCTTGGCTGACACTGCTGCTGAGCACGGGCAAAATAAACAGGTGCCAGAGCAGGAGGAACTAAAGAACCGGCTTCCCGGAGACCATCAGATGTGCAGAGAACCCCCGAGTGAACATCTGGAGGAACAGAATGAGACAACTGACCCAGGACGTCCTGGCAGCGTCGCTGGGGTTGAGAAACCTGCTGTGGAAGGAGAGCATTGCAAAGACATGCGTGCAGAGAACCCCCCTGCAGCAACGAGAGGGAAGGGGCTGGGGAAAGCAGGGGTGCCCTGCGTGAAAGGGGGGATTCCTGCCTGGGCCTCTTGGAGCCGTACGCACGCGGAAGTCTTCATGGAAGTGGATGTGGCTGAGAAGTCCCTGGTTGAAGCGCACAGCTCGGCAAGCAAGGAACGGCAGGCTGAGAGTGGAGGGGTGTCTGATGTCAGCCTGGATGCTCCTCCTATGGAGGTGGAGTCCATGAAGTCTGACTCCTCCTTGAGTGATCCGGTTGCTGTTTGCGATGTGCTGCAGTCTGGAGACACCAATGAAATTAATGCAGAGCGTGAGTCGCTTGATTCAACCTCTGAAAACAGCTCTTTGCCCTCCAGCATCCCTCAGCTGGACACCAGCCCCGGGGCATCCTCGGAAGAGTCATGTTTCTCCCTCGCATCAGCCTTGAAAGAGCTCCACAAACTCTTGGTTATCAATCGCCAAGGAGACTGTAAAGTCCTCGCATCCGAAGAAGTCTCTCGGTTGGAAGTGGTTCACAAAGAGCAAGCAAACCAGGAGGCCCTTCCCGAAGATCAGCATGAAGATGCAGAGCCAGCCAGCCAGGAACAAAGCTGCTCCTTCACGGAGAGCGCTGAAGGCAGCAACGCGGAGCAGCGCTTGGAGGAGGCACATGGTTGTGGAGCAGCAAGTGTTTGTGTCATGGGTGTCGGTCACCCGCAGTCAGCGGCCGGGCAGGGGGTTACAGACGTGCAGGAGCCCTCGGGTAGGAGCGACCTCCTCGTGCTCAACTCTGCTGACCAGCAGCAGAGCTCGGAGCAGACAACTATTTCAGCAGGATGTGATGGGAACCCAGCAGATCTGCCTTCGGAGCCCAAGGCATCTGATTCTTCTGAAGCTCCCCTGAGTGAAGATGTGTCTGAAGATCCTCAGCGCTCGCTCACGGCACCTGGTCAGAGCAGCTCCCCGGCTCCCCAAGCCCCATGGCCATCAGAGGGGTTTGAGGAGCCACCACTGCACCCGCCTGCGGGCCCTTCTGAACCCCCCTGCACTGCTCCTGCTCCTGCGCCGCCCGCCTTCCCTGCGGCCGACGTCCGTCGGATCCTCCGCGCGGGCTTTGCCATGCGGGAAGCTCTGGAGGCTCTGCAGCAAGCAGAGGGCAACGCAGATCTTGCTCTGCTCATTTTGCTGGCCAAGAGTATTGTTGTTCCTACGTAACCGCAGGTGAAGGAGCTGACTGGAGCGGCTTATCTTACTCGAATTGTACATCATAAACACAAGCAGAATGTTGAGCCAGATTTTCTTGAATTATTTGCAGCCAAAGTAACCTGTCTCTTGTGTTTCGTTTTTTCTTTTTAGATTTGGCCTTTTAAAAGAAAGCAAATATCCTAGCATTGTGTGGACGGGATAGTTTTTAATTCATGTGATGCGTACTGGGTGAAAACGAATGTTTCTATTTAAATGCACAATTTTAGAAGAAGCTCCAAGCTTACCAATAAACAGCAGAAGCCGCTAAGATCAGCACAGCCGCCCCGTCCAGCAGAGCTGCTTGCCGAGGGGATTGAAGCCGCGGCCGGAGGCAGGACAAGGGTCCGCACCGAGGCCGGGCGATGCTGCCGCATCCCAGTGGGCTCTTCCCGATGTTTGGAACCGGTTTTAGCTCTCCGGTGCCTTCTACCCTGTCGGTCTGTGACGCTGACAAACAGGGTGGCTGCTGAAGGTGGGTAGGTGCTCACGGGTCTCGGGCTGGGTAAGGCTTTGTGGGCGGCGTGGCGGGTTGTGTCTGTTGGTCCAGCGTGTGTTTCTGTGGCACACACGGAAAGCACGTGCCTGCGTTTGCCAAATCCTTTGCTGTTGGGCCAGCAGGTTCAAGTTTACACTAGGGAGAAGAAGGGATAGAACTTGGTGCTATCACAAACGAGAGATGCGGTGACTTGGAAGACGTGCCGGTGTTAGACGTCAGCGTGGGGAAAGGGAAGAAGGGGATATTCCCAGTGTTCTAGCCTTGCCCAAATCATTTTCCTCTCCCCATATGAAGGAAGAAACTCGTCCACCTGAGGCAAATATTTACTGATGAACTTGCTGAACAAACACTGTGTGTTACAGCCTTGTCCTCCCCCGTCCGTCCGTCCCCTTCCTGCCCCTCAAAGAACAAACTCAGTTTTAGTGGATGCCTTCTGAGCACTGAGCAGGGGTGTGAGGAGAGAAGGGAGGGGGAAAATGCTTTGCACTCGTTTATCCATGATTTGGGGAAGAGCAGCCTGGCCACTGTGCCCGTGCAAACTGCAGGACGCCCTTGGTGGCTTGCGGGGCACCCGTTGGATGCCTCTTCATGGGGAGGGCTCAATGACAGGGTCTGGTCAAGGTTTGCACCCGTCGTGGCCGGAATTAGGTGATTTTTGGTTTTCAGGATCAAGTGATGGCCTTGCTGAGAGCCCTGCCTGAATAGGACCCTCCAGGGCTCTGCTCTAGGAAGCCCTTTCCAGGTGTTTTGGGTTTTTTGGAGAGGGATGAACTATTTGGTGCTCTGCACAGCCTCAAAATACTGCTGGGGCCAGGAAGGGCAGTTGAGCCACAATACCAAGTCTGAAGTGGGAACTTTGGACTTAATCCTCCTTGCAAATCTCAAGTGGCTTTGTGCAAAATGCTCATCTCTTGCGTTGAGCTACACCTGAAGTGATAGCAGCTAACTGAAAACCCACTGCATTTTGATCGTGGTTTTCATTTGTTACCATTTTACCAGGCCTGTTCCTGTGTTTCTGTGTTTGCCCATTTGTTTTCCCTGCTGCTTGGCACATGTGCCTATGTGTATGCTAGGCTGTTTCACAGGGGGGTGGCATTTGAGAACACCACAAATCTACTTTAATCTCTGAATTTACAGGAGTTTCTGAGCTCGGTGAGATTGTCTTAGGTGCTTGAGTAGCAAGAGATGATGTGGAGCATAAAACAGCTTGAAGGCATTGCCTGGTCGGGTAGAACTTCCAATAAACCCAGAGCAACAGGAAATAGCACCAAGCTCAACTGGAGATACTGAGCCAGGAGCACAGCTGCTTCCCCTGCCTGGCAGGGGGCCGGGGTTGTCCAGCGCTGAGATTCTTCATCCAAACAACCTTCAAAAATCATCCAAATGTTTAATCCAATCCAGCAAAACCCCATTCTGTCAAGAGTGTGGGGTGCTGCAAGAGTACGAACTCCTCAGAGCTCCTGCTAGCGGATTTGGGAAATAAAATACATGTTATTAGACACATCCCTGCCTGTACGTGTTTCGCTCTCCAAAGCAGCGGGTGGGATGAAGCTCCCAGCTCGGATGCAGAGGATCCTCTGTCTGCAGAGCCGGAATCTCGTCCCGTTGGATCCGCAGCCCTCGCTGAGGTGTCCTTGGAGCTGCGTTTGCACCCTTAGCCTGCAGGTTAACACACTGCCAGGTGATTTAGAGCATCAGAAGGTAGCCAGCCAATGTTACACCCTTTTCCCAGATATCCATAATGTTTGTAGAAGCAATCCTTAATAGCTAGGTGAAAGCTGCTTTGCACCAACCTGGTTAAATTTACGGCCACATGTAGACATTGCATATACAGCATTATGTAAGAGCTTTAGAGCGTCAGCGAGTTTGCTTCAATAGTCACTTGTGTTCTTTGTCCAATTTACTTTGTTTTTGGGATCGACCCTTCTGCCAAAGCTTTACTGAAGTATTTACCAATACTGCCAGAATTTCCTGAGTAACTTTCTCTGAACTGCTTAAAACAGAAGCCTGACCCCCTCCATTGACTGATATTTGTTTTCTGTTTTTTAAGTCTGTTTTATAAAGTTAGTCCAAGCCTGGTGATTTGCATCTCAACTTCCCAGAGCCTTGCTTGGAGTGAAGGGCTATATGCTGATAAATTAGGAGATTTGGGGCTTTTCGGGATCAAGATTTGGCGAAGTGCAAGGAAGTTCAGGCAGCAGTACTTAAATAAAACACTATGGAGGTGCATGTAGTGAACACTGAATCCCAACGTGCATCCTGTGGCACATCCTTAGCAGCCTCTGTGCCTGAGAAAAGAGATTCCTGGTTGGCTCCCATGCAGAGCTGGGACTGCCCCAGGTACCGGGATACACAGAGTGTCTTCCTAGTGGAGCTCACCCCAAGCCCACCTGGGAGACAATTCCCTGAGGGATAAATGTGCCCTGGGATCCTTCTGCTCCTCTGGTCCATCACTCTTCCATGTACTGACTGTCACACAGCTTAGCATGATGATTTGTAGCATCTGCCTATGAAAAGTCTTTGTGAAGCAGCACACAGAGGCTGCTGCTTAGAGATGCCCCTGCCTGTGGGGACCTTCCTGGGTCTGCAGTTTATTTCTGGATATTTCCTGAAGCCCTTATGATCATGGACCTTCCTAGAGCTTTCTAAAATGTACTCTTTTCCTTAAAAGACACCGAAGGGATTTTTCCATCTCTTGTTAAGTGCATGTTTCTCTAACTGGGACTCCAGGTCATTTTTAGAGGTGAAGATGCATTTTTGACTTTTAGAGAAGGGGGGAACATCTGGAAGTTTCTGGACACTTAAGTCTGGCAAAAGGAAGGAATACTTCTTGGGGATGGGCTCTGGCATGTTTACTTGCACTGAGCAGAGCTGAGCTACGCTGAATTATTGTGACAATCTCCCATCTTTTGGTAACATTCAACCTTACGCATAGACACGTGGTTCCCAGGACTGTTAACCTTGTACCCCTCAATGTGCTCCCTTCGCTCTGTCTTTGTGTCTTTCTCGAGTCCCTCGCTGTCTCCTTTCCTCAGAAGTAAGCAATATTTATGTATATTTGCTGAATGCTTAACTTGCAGAGGAGTTTTGTTTGGCGCTAGGCCATCCACGGACAGCGGGAGGGGCAGATCCTAGAGGTTTCTTCACCAGACTTGGACTTCTTGCCAAACGGCTCCCCCTTAGAACTCGGACAGGAATTTAAAGAGAAGTCACCAGGTCTTTTGCCTTCCTCGCTGAGGTGGCCATGGGATGTGAGGTTGGCTGGGTGTAGACCGGTCCCTTCTGAAGCATTTGAGATTTCTTCCTGCACTCTCTAGATCTAGCTTAGCCTGTAATCCAAATGCAGAGCGGTTTGGGTTACTCTCTGATGCTTTTTAGCTTAAGAGTTTTACAGACTCCTTAAGGAACTTGAGGGAATCACTACTCAGGAATCCTAAAGCTGGTGTTGCGTTCGTGTCATTGACTCCTTTGGGCTGAACGGAGCGCGGTTGTCCTGGCGGGCGGCTGACGGGAGGAGTGGTTGTGTCCGGAGATCATGGGATGTGGTTCTGCCCAAAGTAATACACACTTGATTCTCTTTTTGATTTTGTTTTTTAATATCGGGGGACTGTTTCTCAACAAAATTGATGTGTAAAAAATTTGATATTTAAGGAAAAAAATAAAAACTTTATGATAACATTGCTTTGTTGGTCTGTGTATTTCTGACATCAACATCTCTGCATTTGAATCCTTTTCTGTTTTTTTTTTCCAAACCTCGGAGAGTTTTGTATCATAAATGTTGCTATTTTGAACATAATGAACAGAAATCTAAGCTTAAGGCTAGTGTTGTTTGCAGGAGCTGCAAGCAGGAATGAGAAATGCAGGAGTTTCCCTTCTACAGGAATAGGCTGTCGACTCCAAAGTGGAAAGGTGTTAGACTACAATATAAAATGTAGCATTTAAATTAGCACAGCATTGTGTTTGCTGCAAAGATGAAGTTGCTCCTCACACACTTCCTATGTCGATATCTCACTGCCAGAAGTCATTTTTTGTGGGTTTGGGTTTTTTTTTTTTTTTTTTGAGTGGGATGAGGAAGGCCTAACCTTTCCTTGTCACATAAAAAAGCAGATATTTACATGCCTTAAAAGCATTAAAATAACTGCAATTAAAATTTTATATAAATATATATAATTTATAACAAATTCTATGCAGTTAAAAATAACTTTAAAATCCTATTCCTTTATTTATAGATCATAAGGCACTCGGGCCTTGCCCATTCTGCATTACAGGCCTCTTGAGTGCGAATTAACTACCCAGTTACGGCTGCATTTACATTTAGGATCGTCCTAGCCGATGTGAACTTAAGTCGCCCAAAAGCAGTTCAGCCTCTTGGAATTACAGAATCACAGAATCTATAAGGTTGGAAGGGACCTCTAGGGATCATCTGGTCCAACCTTCCCGCTCCAGCAGCA
>JAUBOD010000265.1:192505-202865 GCA_032353885.1 Nothura maculosa | reverse complement strand
CCCTCCATGTACCCTCACACACCACATCCCCCATGCCCCACGTCGCCCTCCATGTCCCCTCACACCCCACATACCCCCATGCCCCACGTCCCCCTCCATGTCCCCTCACACCCCACACACCCCCATGCCCCACGTCGCCCCCCATGCCCCACGTCGCCCCCCCATGCCCCACGGCCTCCGGGGCAGTGGGGCAGCCCTGGGGCTGAGCGGTGCCTGGGAGGACATCGCTGGGGAGCTGCCCCCGGGACACCCCCATGGGGCATTGAGGGCATGTGGGGTGTGAGGGGACATGGAGGGGGGCATTTGGGGTCACCCTCCAGGGACACCCCCATTGGCACCGCTGCTTGGAGCCCCTCGTGACGGAGATGGCGCTGGGGACATTGGGGTGCCCCCTGCACCGGGAATGTGGGGCTGGGGACCTCCGGGACACCCCTCCATGCGAGGGGCAAAGGGAGCCCTCAGGGCCCTGTGCTGGGGCCGCTGGCCTGGGAACAGCGCTAGGGATTCCCCGTGCTGGGAGCGCAGGGCTGGAGCATCCCGAGGGATCTCCCTGCTGGTGACGTGGAACCCGGGAGCCCCGGTTGTCCCTGCGGGGCGGTGGATGCACCGCGGGGCTCTCCCGCTCCGGAGCGGCCGGAGGCTCCTGTTTCTGTTCCGAGCCTTGAGGGAGAGGAGCCTTCCCCGGCGCGCTGATGATTCTGCAGTTCCCAGGGTTTCCGTTGCTTTGTGGAGTAGGAGTTTTCCTATGGTTTCCAGTGTGTTTCATGGATCCATCCGTGAAGGCTTGTTGTAGGAAGCCTTTCCCAGATCGATTCCCTGGAGCATGCAGGGATGGGCTGATGGTGCTGCGGGATGCAGGGGGAATGTGCAAACCCTTCCCGTCCCTTCTTCTGCTCTGGTCTCGCATCCCGCCGTCCTCTAGAAACTGGGAATGATCGTCTGTCTACCCGGAATTCCCGGGATGTTCGGCCTGCCCCGAGCTCTGCGGTGCTGAGCTGGCTTGCCTCGGTTTCCCCACAAGGAGAAGGATGCGCTACTTCCCTATGCAGATCTCTTGGATTTCTTGGATATAAGTTATCTTGCTTCAGAAAATCCTTGGGGATCCTTGTTTGGGAATGCTATGGAAGGAAAACGTGGTGATTTTGATGTCACCCTTGACTGAGAATTGCCGTGTGCAGCCCTGCCAACACCTCTGCTCCACCTGGATTCATCCCTGCTAAGCCTGGTCTGGGGCAAGCAGCAAGGAAACCGGCGGGATTGCTTGGTCCTGCCTTGCTGGAGCTTCTGCTGCCCTAACTTCAGTTGGAAAAACGAGGGAAAAGCAGGAACCTCCAGGACATCCATTGCAAAACCCAGTTCAGCTGCATAGCGAAAGCCCAACACCGACACGCTTTGGGATAGAGCTCTTCCTTCGGGACACGATCCCTCTCAGCTCTAGGGTCGCATTTTTTCCCTTTCCCAGCATTTCCCACCTGATTTCAGCCCTCATGTCCCCGAAACCTGTTTTCTGTGGGAGCGGGAGGTTCACGTGGGTGCCCAACCCCGGCCTCCTCTTCCCAACCCTCCTCCCTCCGCCTCCTTCCTCCGGCTCTTCTTGAGTAACTGGTGTCGGGAGGCGCAGGGAGTTTTCCAAGCGCCTCCTTTCCCTGTTTCCCGGCCGTGGAGGCCGTTTCCTTTGTGCTCTTGGTGTTATGGTGAGTTTCATTTATGGAGGGGAGGGTTTGTTGACGGATTGGTGGGTAGAATCCGCACATTCCGACAGGGAAAGAAGCATTTCGGGCACCCGACACACAAGGGAAGCTCTGGAACCTCAGCAGAGAGGCCGGTTTCTTTCTTATTTTCTTCCTATAGGGAAATATAACAGGGTAGAGCATTGGCTTAGAAAATAGTGATGCAAGTGTGTTTAGAGGGGGTAATTACACCCCAAAGAGTACCTTGAATTACCTAAGGATAATTCAAGGAACAGAAACACGGGTGGATTTGTGAGTGGGAAAAGAGGTATTTTACAATTCCTTCTCCAAGTGCCCATAGAGGGTCTTTGTGTGTTGCCTTGTTGTATTCCGATGACTGCTGCATCCTGATGATGTGGAGCAAATCCCTCCTGCATGTGGCACCAGCAGGAGCTCCAAAACTCGCTGCTTTGTGGCTAAAGACCCTGAAATTGTGGAATTCTCACGAGCCTGGGAACTTCACAGCATCCCTGCTGTTGCCCGCAGAGCGGAGGGGTCAGGTCCTGCACCACGAGAGGCAGATCCAGAGGCCACCCGTTGTCCCCTGTCCCTGGAGAGGTGACGTGGTGGCTTTGGGACGAGCCTGGGGGTTCAGGGCTAGCGGGTTGAGCCCCTGCTTGCTCCAACAGCCATGGAAATGCTCCTGACACATCTCTTCCCTTCCGTCCTTCCCGTGCTCCAGGCACGTGGCGCTCTTCTGCATTTCCAACGGGCGCTCAAGGGAATCGTGAGCATGGGCTGAATTCCCGTCTATCCCCCGCATCCATCCCGGCACGGTAACAGGCAGGGAATGGTGCGTTTTGCTCTGCTCGTGCCAACAGTGGGATCGCTGCTGCTCCCGTGGCTCTTCCTTTCCCCTTCTCCCCCTTGGCCTGTCCTAGCTGTGACCTGCACCCTGCTTTCTGCCAAGAGGAGTCAGTTATTGTGGAATTATTGTGGAATTATTGTGGAAATGGGATTTTTGGTCTGGATTTCTGAGTTTCCTGGACTTTTCAGCAGGTTAAGGAGAGATTTATCAGTATCCTGGCTGGAATTTAGCGGCCAGAATGGCAGGTCCTTAACCAGTTCTCATCATTGCCAGTTCTTGCAGCAACACAATCGTTAAGGAGACCTGAATCCATGATTTTGGGGGGCTCTTCCCCATTTTTCCGGCTTCCCTGCTCAAGGACACACATTCCCATTCCCATGAACTGTGGCGCAGCTGATTCCTGGTGCGTGTGAATCGGGTTCTGCTGCGGGAGGTCTTGCCAGGAGGGCCGGCTCCACTTCCTTTAGGCTTGGCTTTGGGAAAGCTGCCACCTCTTCCCGAGCAGCAGTATCCCTGGATTCTCTCGGTGCCTTTTCCGCCTGTCCCAGAGCACTTTTCAGCTCAGCACAAGCCTTTGGGCTCCAGCCCGGCTCCCGGAGCTTGCAGGTCCTGCTGCAGGCTCCGAATCCAGCACTTGGAAGCCAGAAGCCCTTTGGGAACGCCGGCTGGAGCACTACGGAGCTTGTAAGTCAGCCACAAGTGCCCAGGGAAGGTTTGGGTGCTGCGAACACGCCGCCGTCTGCGCATCCTTGTGGTTCTCCAGGGATTTTGGCAGGGTGGGATGAGCAAACAGCGCTGCTCGCAGGGAGCACAGCAGTTTGGTCTGTGGTTACTTGGGTATTTCCCGATCCGTGTCTTTTTTGGAATCCCTGATATCCCGACGCAGGCCTGCGGATGTGGCTGCGCTCGGTGTCTGCATCCAGAAAAAGGGGATCGGATCCTGCCAGTCCCTAACCTGGTGCTGTCTCTATACCCAGAGGAGGTGATTTCTGCAGAGCAGCTCTGAATCTGCTGATGGACAAAGCGAGGAGCCAAGGATGCCCAAAGCTAATGCTTTTTAGGGGAAAAAATCCCCAGTTTGTTCTCATGCCGCTGACACGAACCCTTCTGCAGGAGAGGAGCTGTTTGGGCGGCCGCCCTGCAAGTGCAACCGTGTCCAGAGCCCTCGGCCTCCGACGGCAGCTCCCGTGTCCCGGAGCCCTCGGCCTCCGACGGCAGCTCCCGTGTCCGGAGCCCTCGGCCTCCGACGGCAGCTCCCGTGTCCCGGTGCCCTCGGCCTCCGACGGCAGCTCTCGTGTCCGGAGCCCTCAGCCTCCCCCGTCTGATTTCACCAGCTTGGCAAGCGTGACGTGGCCCTGGAGTGACTCCAGCTTTCCCCACTGACGGGATCCTGGCCGGAGCGGAGCAATTGGAATAACCGCAGAGCAAAGGAGCTGGATGCAGAGAAATAAAGGAGCGTGGGCAGGAAGCAAGTGTCCAGGCAGGGAGCGCTTTTCCAGGGATTTGCAGGCTACCGGCTCCCTGCGTTTTACCACCTCTCTGCCTCCCGTGAAATGTGTTTTCCCGTGGTGCCGGTGACCTTTCCGCCGGCCGGGAGCGCCGCGGGATCCCGTTTCCCGGCACGCGCCTGCTCCGCCTGCTGCGAGCTTCATTGCTTGGAAATAATGAACCCCAGCTGAAGGAAAGCCCTGGAAAAGCCCACGGAATATGGGAGCTGACAAGCGTGCGCGTTCCTGAAGATGGAGCCTTTCCTGGGCTGGATGGCCCAGGAATCAGCTCAGCCAGTGTCTGGAGGCTCCGGGCGCCTGCGTTTCCAGATTGAGATATTTCATGCTCCATAAAAAAAGCAGGAAAGACACGAGATGTGGGCAATGTGGGCTGGATACGGGCTGGAAGTTAAGGGCTGAGGCCAGGGGTGCCCCTCGGGACTCTTTGCAGAATAAGGAACATGAGCTTGGAGCTGGAGAGCTGCTAGGAACGGGTCTACAGGCCGGGTTTACTGAGGAGAGATGGAGACCGTGGATGGTGCATGCGGCTCTGGAGCCTGGGGCTGGGTGGATGTACGGAAATACCGGGAGGATTGCAAGCAACTCCCACAAGAATGATCCATGTTGGAAGACGGGCTTCCCAGGCGCGCTGCCTCTGCTCGGCCGGCTCCGTTTATCCAGGAGCGCCACGTTGAGCCCCTCACGGGAGTGCCCGGCGAGCACAAAAGGGCATTTCCGCCTCGGTGCTGAAAATCCCGGAAAACCCAGAGCCACACAAGGTTCCTTCCATCTCACTAAGGGGGTTTTCCAGGTGATGCTTCAAGCTCGGAGCGCTCCCCAGCCGCGGGAGTGCGTGTCCCCCGGCAGCCGTTCCGTGTTGGGAAGGGGGAGTTTTGTCCTTGGCGCGGCTCCCATCTCCTCCTTCCCAGGGTGTTGCTCGGATAACCCTCGCTCCTGCACTCCTGCGTCTGGAGGAGCTGCTCTTTTCCAGACCTCGGGAAGGACCTGGATTTCTCCTGGAAAACGACCAGGATTTCTCCTTCTTCAGCTGGTTGGCACATGCATTCCACCTAGTTTTCAAGGAAGTAACAGCATCTTTAAACAATTTCTTGGAAATAGCAAAGGGATGCATCAGAACTAGCGCTCAAACCAGGAAGAATCCCTTCCTGTGGATATTTGGTGGAAGAAGCAGGGAAATACGCGCTCCATGCATGGCAGGGATGCCGAGGGCACTCATTTGGGCCACTGCTGTGGCCACTGCGACGACCACTGCTATGAGCAGCCCCCAGGTCAACGTGGGGAAGCAGAGAGCCCTATGTGACATCGGGCTGCAACCACTCGTGGCATCCCCCTGGTTTGGGAGCGCCGAGGAGACTGGCGGATTGCCCAGGGATGAGTGTTCCCAACCTAGCGCTGCCTTCACGCAGCTTCCCATGCTTGCCTCCCTCCGGGTGCTTCTGGCTTCAGCCCGGGTCGTCACGCAGGTATTTCAGGGCTTGGTGGATGCGTCACCTATGGAGAGCTGAGAAAGGCTGGATGGCCACTGCCCAGACGGGTTGGATGTGCACCATTAGGGAGGCCTGGGTTTCAACACGTTCCCTTGTGCTCCGTGGCTGTTCGCTGGTGTAGACACCACGTAGAAATGCACGGGTAGGTCGGGGTGGTGGGTTGGGAGCACCCATGGGCGCTGCTGCTCTCCAGCATGGAATGGGCCAACACGGACACCTACACTGTCATTGCTTGCTGTTGGTGCCAAGCTGATGGATCTTCTTGGCTTTCCTTTGGTGAGGAGGTCTAAATGGACGGGCTGCCAGAGCATCTCTACATATATACACGTTGCATGGTCCCATGGCAAGCAGAAAAGCTGCCTGGCCCCTTGTAGCCATTGCCCACAGTGCCCACGGCCAGGGTGGAGCTGACTCGTCGTGCAGGAGGCTCTGCCCCTTGCGGAGCAGCTGAAGGTAACTCTGCTCTTTGGAGACCTTCACAACGTAGGTCCTTTCATAAGGAAAGACTTGGCTTTTTCGGGGAGCACAGAAATAGATCTTCTGGAAGTTTGCTGGTGCTTCTTGGTGCTCAGAGACGTTGGGATGAGGCAACCCGCTGGTTTTGCTGGGGACGGGACATGTGATGAACTTCCCCTGGCAGCAGGAGCGGAGCTGCCGGTGAAGCAGCCGGCCGGGGAGCTCCGCTGCGGCGTCGGAGCGGGTTGGAAGCTGGGAACGGGCTGCAGGGAGGGCTCTCACAAAGGCCGAGATGATCTATTTTGGGGAAGGAAGGAAAGAGAAAGAAGAACCACTTCTACTTGCTCATCCCTTTTGCCTGCCCGGCGTCTGCAATGAGCAAATCCTCCTGTCAGCGGCCAGGACACACCGAGTTTTCTTCCAACGTGACCTTGCGGAGGAGCGGGTGCGCGTGGAGCCTGGTTGGAAGCCTGTGTTGTGAAAGGAACTCATGTTGCAGAAGAACACGTTTCTATTTGTTTTTTTTTCCTGCCCTCATTTCCACACTCTGCAGAAGAGCCGCCTCCTCCCCAGGGCTTGGAAGAGGAGCCAGGACTCACGTCCCGGCGCGGGGGAATCCAGCCCTCGCTCCAGCCAGGCTTTTATTTTATAAACCACCTCATTCTAACCAATCTGTGGTTTTTTTCCTCCATCCGAGAGCATCCATCTCCTCCAAGCCAAGGAGCTGCTCCAGGCTCAAGATCAGAAGTCCTCTGAGGTCCCCTGTGTCTCTGTCCATCACTTGAGGGACACGGCTCTAAGTTATGGTTTGTTCCTCGATGCAGGAATGCATCTGAGCACTGGCATCAGGTGGCTCCTGAAACCATTTGTGGGTAGTGGGGTATGAGGGTCTTCTCCTCCCACCACATCATCTCCCCCAGACACAGCCAAAGACCAGGAATCACAGGTGAACCTGCAGGCCACTGAACCCAACCTGTGTGGCACGTTTCCTGCTCCAGGGAATTTACCACCTTGCTTGGATGGTGTTGGCACAGGCAGAATTGGGCCATGAGCTCAGAGGAGGGGATTTGGCCCTGATTCCTGCAGCTCAGCAGCTCTTTCCCACGTAAGGGACGGGACCAGCTCCCTGCAGGAACATGCCCGACTCTCCTCTTAGCCAAGAGCTGCCGTTCCCAAAGACATGAGACATCTTCAAGCTAGGAGGACGTTGGACCCAGATAGACTCATGTTTTTAACTGGGAGACTCTCTCTGTCTGTCCCCTTGATCAATTTTACACCCAGACCCATTTCCTCAAAGAGCTTCTTTGGTTGCAGTAGTTGTTCCAGAGGAGAAAGCAGCTTCTGACTTAAGGAGATAAGTCAGGTCTAAGAAACGGTCAGGTTTTACAGTACCTAAGCAGGAGCCTTTCAGTGCAGAACTGCGATTAGGCTACGGTATCCTCGCTCTTATCCGGTGCTTTGCCCAGGTCAGTCCTAAGGTCCTGCTGATAGCTCTGGTGCAGCCGGGTTTGTCCTGGTGACATGGGAGTTCGGAGCCTGACGTCAGGAAGGGGCCGTGCTTGGGTCACCGCTCCATGACTCGGTGCGGGTTGCGCGTTGCCTTCTCGTGGGCTCTCAGGAACTAGGACAAGGTGCTCTTTGTCGCTGGGAAGAATGAGGGATATTGACAAATCCTGCTCGGATCAGGGTAGGAGGGCTCTGCACTGGCTATTCCTAGGGAAAACCATGAGCACGGAGGGGCTATTAGAGCCTGGAAGGATTTTCCAAGTGTTGCACCTGGCAGAGGGATGAGGAGGGACAAACCTTGGATTCATGTGCAGAGCCTCATGGCCTTGCAGGGTGAACCCCAAGGCCTTTAACACATTTGCTCCGTCTTTGGGCACAGAAGAGTTTCCAAGTTGACGGTTGTTTTTTCCCAGAGCAGATTTTGGGATAGGAACCCACAGCTTGGCAAGGATACCACGCTGTTCTGTGCAGGCTTTATTTTAACCTAACTTTATTTTTAATCTAATCTTAAATGTTAGCTAGTGAGGCTTGGTGAGAACACAGAAGGTCACACAATCCGTGTCCAGGTGAGTGTTGCCCAGGCCCATATACCCCCAGCCAGAGCAATATCGTGTTGAGGTGACCTCCTGTGAGAGCAACCTGAGCAACGCACGTGCAAGGAGCTGGATAGATCTCTAAGCACCAGGGACGGGAGAAGGGCATGGGTAGCTGGGAGCGGAAGCAGGATCTGGCTGGAAGGGAATTTCTAGGATTTCTATCGAGTGACGTTTGGGGGAAACAGTTTGCGCTGCATCAAGTGTCTGAGACTCAGTTGTGAGCAGGTTGCAGGGCCAAACCGACCTCATCACTAACCTCAGTGTCCTCCTGCAGCTGCACACGGGTTAACAGGAACAAATCAGGCAGTCCCCATTTCTAAGAAGGCAGCAGCTCCACTGTGTGAGGCCCCAGCAGCACTGCGGCCTCACCCCAGCAGAGCAAAATCATTCAGACCAACGTGTCTGCCTTGCTCTGAGCTGCCTTTGATGGCTAAACCGCTGTGGGGGAGACACCAAAAATCCTGCCCTTGTGTTAGCCATGAAGGAGAAGCTTCCCAACGGGAAGCTGGTTCAGCTCGGAAATGGGCACCAGTCTCTGAGTGAAGTTCCCCTTGGGTGTCGTTGCCTTTAGAGTCCCATAAAAGACAACTGCTGTTCCCTGAAGGCGACTTGTGTCGCAGCTTAGCAAGCCGAGAGACCCAAATGCTGTTTCCAATGCCCCTTGTGAGTGCGCAGGTGTCTCCGACTACCTCTGTGGTGAGCTGTAGAAGGTCGTTTCAAGCATTTCCTCTTCCATTTGCAGCTGCAGAGCTACTTTGCTGCTTGTGAAGATGAGACCCCGGCCATCAGGAACCATGACAAGGTCCTGCAGCGGCTCTGTGAACATCTGGACCACGCTCTGCTCTACGGGTGAGTGCAGCCCAACACGTTTTGAGCCCATAGGATTTCCTGGTGGACTCTCCGATGCTTCTCGTCATGCTGACATGTCCATAGCCTGTTGCTGTGCCTTGCCTAAGTGAAGGGAAGTCATGTAAGGAATAACTGGGATGGAGATAAAGAAGCCTTTGCTTAATCCTCTTCTGGGCCTCTCTTCTTGCAGACTGCAAGATCTTTCCTCAGGCTACTGGGTGCTGGTTGTTCACTTCACCCGCCGGGAAGCCATCAAGCAGATAGAAGTGCTTCAGCACGTGGCCACCAACCTGGGGCGCAGTGAGTATTTGCTGCCATTGCCACTGATGACAAACTGGCGTGGGGACATGCAGCAGGAGACCCGGGCGGGTTGTGCTGGTCACATTTGGGGCGTGGGGCTCCAGGCAGCCCTGCAGGGTTAGCAGGCAGCTCAGTGCTCGATGCTGCTCGCCCTTTGTCGGGCCAGAGAGATGGGAGCCTACACAATAGCACTAAAAATACAGAACCAAAGTGAAAGGCGTCCTTCTAAAGATGAAAAACTCATCAATCACAGTTGCCAGTTGCAGGTCATTTGGTCATTTGGGTAGATTCTCTGGAGATCTACAGATAAATCTCTCTGCTGCTTCATTTTTAGGCCGGGCTTGGCTGTACCTAGCCCTTAATGAGAACTCCTTGGAGAGCTACTTGAGGCTGTTTCAGGAGAATCTAAACCTGCTACACAAGTACTATGTCAAGTGAGTATCCCGGCTTGTTCTTGTTTGGACTTGTGGACATTGTACTCCCTCCGTTTCAGAAGGAAACTCCCTATTTGCCAGTGGGAAACAAGCAGTTGATCAGAGTCTTATCTTTCCTTATGATCATCACAAGGGTCCTGGAGGTGCAGGCTCCCCCTGTCAGGGGGCCTGAAAACTTGTTTTCTATTCACTGCTTCTACTCCCAGCTCTACCTGTACCTTTTATATTCTGTGTTTTTCAAGAAGCTGCTGAACTCTGGGGCTGTTTGCACCATGGCTCGGGACATTCCACCAGGACTGGGGAAAGAGAAGGGTGTTTGTAGCTGTTCCTTCCCTTTCCCACTCCTCTAAAGCTCTTCTGTATTCTCCATGTTGCAGGAATGCCCTGGTTTGCAGTCACGATCATCTGACCCTGTTCTTAACGCTGGTGTCCGGGCTGGAGTTCATCCGCTTTGACTTGGATCTGGTGAGGAGCAGGATTTTTTATCTCGCCATCTCGGAGCAGCGGCGACCAAGAGTCTGAGCCTCTCTGTGCCCGTTTCATAGAATCATAGAATCATAGAATGGGTAAGGTTGGAAGGGACCTTAGAGGTCATCTAGTCCAACCCCACTGCACACGCAGGGTCACCCAGAGCACATGGCACAGGCTGCATCCAGGCGGGTTTTAAAGATCTCCAAAGAAGGAGA
>JAUBOD010000265.1:181745-192405 GCA_032353885.1 Nothura maculosa | reverse complement strand
AGGTATTTATACACACTGATCAAGTCCCCCCTCAGCCTTCTCTTCTCCAGGCTGAACAGGCCCAGCTCCCTCAACCTCTGCTCATGTTTCCGTGCAGGATGCTCCTTACCTGGATCTGGCGCCGTACATGCCGGATTACTACAAACCTCAGTACCTGCTGGACTTTGAGGAGCGCCTGCCCAGCTCGGTGCACGGCTCGGACAGCCTCTCTCTCAACTCCTTCAACTCGGTCACCTCCACCAACCTGGAATGGGATGACAGCGCCATTGCTCCGTCCAGCGAAGGTAAGCGGCCTCCGAGGCCTGGGGTTTTGTGGGATACAACTAGAGCTGTGGAGTCAGCACTGCACATTCCTACTCCGCCGTTGGCTGAACTGTTGGCCAGACCGGGAATGGAATGACGTGCGAAATGATGGGCCAGAAGAAAGGAGGAGAGCAAAGAGAGATCCTGAAGTTTGTCTTTGAAGTGCACCTCCACGGCCAACAGAAAGGAGAGGGCAGCGCTGCACTGGGGTTTGAGCTGCAAACACCCTCTTTACACCTCTCTCTGCTCTCTACCTGGAAGGAGGTTGTAGTGTGGGCAAGGTTGGTGCCTTCTCCGAAGTAACTGCCGATAGGACAAGAGAAAATGGCCTCAAGTTATGCCAGGGGAGGTTCAGGCTGGATATCAGGAAGAAAATCCACGCAGAAAGAGCAGTCAAGCATTGGAGCAGGCTGTCCAGGGAAGAGGTGGAATCACCGACCCTGGCAGTGCTCAAGAAACGTGCCAAGGAGGCAACTGGGGACATGGTTTAGCAGGATGGTGTTGAAGGGTTTACGGTTGGACGTGATGATCTTGAAGGTCTTTTCCAACCATAATGATTCTATGATTCTGTTTTACCTGAGACAGCGAGAGGAGAACGTGCTATGCCAGTTCCCCAGGCCATATTTCCATGTGTTTTGCAAAGACTGGTGAATCTTCCTCATGGAACGAAAGCTGGGCCCATATCTGAGGGTGAACCCCATTTTGGTGCAGGTACACAGGTCTGTAGGGGAGCTTTTTTAAGTGCTTGTTCTGTAGTTTAGGGCTCCATACACACGAGAGATGGAGGGGAATACTTTTCCAAAGTCTTTGATCCATAACTGCAATCTGAGAAAGAGGCTGCCAGTCCTCCCAGAGTTGCTGTTTTATTCTTCATGCATCTTTTCTTGAGCAGCCTCATACGTTTTTGGGCTTAACTCCTTATCCACATCAGGGCTAGGATGGCCTGGAGGTTGTTCCTCATGGACTGAGAAGAAATCTGCCTTGCATCTGCCTCCTTTCCCTCCTCCAGGCTGGAGCAGGGAGCTCTATGGTACCCGAAGCAACGTCACAGGAAGGAACAGCCCTGCTGCTGCCCCTCTGAGCCCACAATACCCTTGGCTGTTTTTTTTTTTGGAGGAAGTTGCAATGAAAGCAAGATCAGGAGGCTCTGGGATAGGCACAGGGATGTGTTAAGTTGATGCAGGGAGTTCAGGACTGAGTCCACATACAGACAGTTTCCCCTGAGACAAAGGTCTGGGCCACCTGGAATCAACAGGCTGCCTTTCCTCACCAAAACTAACTGGTCATCCATTCTGTGCAAGGTGGGAACTGCAGCCCTTAAAGACACTGCGCAGGAGCAGGCAGGGAGGCAAGATGTAGACGCAGGGTTGGGCACGAGCACCGTTTCAGCCAGGACACCCTGCACTGCTTTGTGCTCATCCGTGGTGTCCATGCTCATGTGGGACGTGGTGCGGAGCCACCACGAGGGAGCAGGGAGGCACCGTGGTCTGCCCAGGTGTGCAGAGCTCACCTATCAAACCGTGGTGGTTTCTTCATGTGCCTTGCGTGTTCCCTCCCTCTCCCAGCCAACTCCCACGTGTCTTGGCACCAGCCTGTGGGCAGCATCTTGGATAAGTTGGAGACAACACAAGGAGCTCAGCCCTGAAGGACAGGGGATGGAGCTCTTTGGTCCCCAGAGGCTTTGCAAAGGCAGTTGTTGCACTGCGTGTTGCCCCGCTGTGTCTGGTTCTCCTGCTCCTCCATCAGCAGAACAGGTCCTGGTGCTAGTCCATCTACCTGTCGGTATCAATGGGCAAGGAGTGTCACTTGGGATGGTCTGTGCTCTCCATCCTGTCCAGAGGGTGGGCAGGAGGATCTGAGGAAGGGATCCAAGGGCTTTTGGAGCTAGAATCTGGTCTCAGCGTCCTTGTGGTTATTCCCTGTGTCCGGGCCGTGGCTGGGTGTGTGTCTCAGCTTCCCTGTGTGTAGAGGGGACACAGAAACGCTGTCCCCAGCTGTGGCTGTGTCAGGCTCCTTAGGGAGGGCATTGCTGCCGTCCTCCCCGCTTGGCTTGTGGGGTCTCCCAGCCTTCCTGTGCCCTTCGGCTTCGTTAACCATCCCACTGCTCAGCGTTTTAGCGGGAGCATCCTGATACCTTGGGAATGTTGGTGGAATTTGGGGTGTTCAGCTCACAGGACAAGATTTTCCCCTTAATCAGACCCTTGGTTTTACAAACATTAATGAATCAAACATCACAGTAGCTGTGGGAAGTGGGGAAACTGAGGCACAGAGCACCAAAACTGCTTCTCAAAGGGGTTCCCTATGAGAGCAGCTGGGGCTGGATACACCAGCATTGAGTGACTCCATGTTTGCTTCCCAGCAACTCACTCATCCTCCGCCGGTCCCGTTGCAGCTCCCACAACAGCAACATCCATCGTGCAGCTGGATCCCTTTGCATCCATGTTCCCTAACTGTTTTCTCCTGCGTTTCAGACACCCATGGAAGGTTGTTTCATTTCTCTCCCTGACTGTCCCCCTCCCCAGTCTCACCCCTCACGCGCTCCCCTGTCCCCCTCCCTCCCCACTACCTGTGTTTCTAATCCTGAGTTTTATCCTCGTTTTTGTAGATTATGATTTTGGAGATGTCTTTCCAGCAATGCAGTCCATGCCCAGCAGAGACTGGGAAGGTGGGACATACTCACGTGTTACAACCTCTTGGTTTTCTCTCTGCATTGCTGCTATCCCGAAGCTTGCTGCATGCTCCCCACTTCATTTCCTAACCAGCAGGCACCACGTGCCGATGGAATTCGGCAAAGGCAGAAAAGAGATACAAGGATTCCCCCTAACTGGGAGCTGGAGCATCTCGCCAAGACACCATCAATGTTTCCTGAAATTTGGACTGTGATTGGGCTCCAATTGGCTTTCAGAGCCAAGTGTATGTGCCCACATTAGAGTAATTTGTCCTCAATGATTTTTCCTTAGTAATTTATCCATGGGAAGCTTTGCTCCTGCACTCATATCTTTGTAACCAAAATCTGGACACAGCCTTCAGTCCGAGTCGCTTCAGCCATCCCACCCAGATATTTGGGGCCATTCTGCCTGAATTCCACGCGGATGGTGCCAGGCTCTAACCTGCTCCTTCTCACCTCCTTTCTTGCGCGGCGCACGGAGCTGTTCCCGTTGTCCCGGAACGGCGCGAGCGGCCGGCCCGGCACCGGCTGCACCCCGTGCACCGCGGTCACCATTGCACAGCTCGGCCTCCCCTTGCTCCAGGGCTCTCCCCATCCACCGGGAAGGGCGGGATGGAGCAGCCTGGAGTGTCTCTTGGCTGCTCCTCTGCCCTGCGCTGAGGGCGAGCGCCAGTGACCTCCCTGGCACCCAGTTCACGTGTCAGGTGGAAGATTCAGGCTGAGCTCCCGATGGAGCAGGTGACGTTGGCAGCAGGGATGTATTCCTTGCCGTTTGTCCATAGTTATTTTGTGTGGAAGGGCATTCATTTCCTAGTGAGTGGTTTCTCCTTGGCTTTGGGAATGGCGTTGAGGAGGAGCTAACCTTCCTTCACGTGGGATTTGCGGGCAGGTGACACCCGGCATGACTCCCGCAGCCCTCTCCTGACGCTGCCTTGCTCTGTTCAGACTAACAGGCTGCAGGTGAGTTGTGGGCGCTGCGCCCGCCCCGGCGCCGGCCCGTCACCCTCCTGGGCGAGGGAGCACGGAGCGCTCTGGGACACCCTGTCCCTGCAGCTCTGCCAGCCCTGAACCTTCCCACTTTGTCCCCATTTTGGGAAGGCACCAGGTTCCCGATAGCCTGTGCAGCCTCTCAGGGTGGCACCGTGCCCGTCTCCCTGCCTCCGTTTTGGGGAGCTCTGCAGTGGGGCCTGAGCCCCAACCATGTCTAGAGTTGGGAGCCAGGCAGGTCGGGCGTCCTGGGAGCTCGGGCTCTCGGGGCAGGATTCCTGGGAGCTGCGGCCTTTCCATCGAGGACTCCCCGCGTGTTTCTCCCGTCTCACCAAGAGTGCCGCGGCCCCGAGATCCAGCGATTCCTCCGTGGGGATGCGGCCGCTCTCTTCTAACCCGCACGCAGGCTCCCGCGCGACGGAGCTTTTGTTTCCAGGCTCTCTCTAGTGGGTGCCAGACGCCGAGCACGCTGGTTTCCCCGCCGGCCTCTGTCCCTCTCGCAAGGAGCAAGGGCTCTGCGGGAGCCGCTGCCCTGGATGGTGCCCTGCAGGCCCCCTGTGGCCACGTAGTGTCCCCAGCGTCCCCGGCGCGCAGCTTTGCTTGATTTAACATCCAGCTCTTCCTCTAGGGCTTCCTGGGCCGCTAGCTACGGGAGATGCGGACCCCACTTGTCCGCTCTTGTCTTTGCCAGATGGAGACCTCACGGACACGCTGAGCTGCCCGCGCTCGGAGGCCGCCGGCAGCAAGGCCGCGGTGAAGAGCCCCACGCAGCGCTACAACCCCTTCAACGAGGAGCGGGGCGACGCGCCGTCCTCCGCCGAGGCCACGCCGGTGCACGCGGCCTCCCGGGACAGGGCCGAGGCCACCGAGGGCACCGACCAGTCCGAGAGCTGCACCGAGCTGGAGGTCATCAGGTAGGGACGGAGCTGCCACAGCCAATGGGCTGTATCAGCTGGAATGGAGCTGTGCACTTCAGTTTTCATATTTCTCCACTTGGTGGCAGGTTTGCAGCTGTCTTGGCTCTCAGGTCCTCTCTTCCCTGTGCTGTGGCTGCCTTCCTTGAGCCTCCGGGGTCCCCAGGGGCTCCTGAACCCAGACAGAGAGCACGGACCCTGTCTGCACCCCAGGGCAGCCCAGCAGGGCTGGGCTTTGTGCCCTGGTCTCTCCTGGCAGCCTGGGGCACCGAGGAGAGATCCCTGCTCCCTACAGAAGGGCGAGCATCCTGCTCGCTTCCGAACAGGAGGGCTGCAATGCCAAGTGACCTGGCAGCACCTCCGTGCCACGGCCATTATTGGGTGGCCAAACACTTCCACTTAGTTGTTCCAGTTCCACTTCCAGGCCGGTTTTCCCAGGAAGCTGTTGTGCTGGAGCGGGCTCCACGCTGCATCTCCCTCTTCTGGCAGCTGGGGATAGGGCATTCCCTCTCCATATTCCCTCTCCAGGAAAGCAGCTTCCTGCTCAGCATCCCACTCTCAAACAGTGATTTCTCTCATGCCAGTTTTATTCCCCATCCCTTCGAGGATCCTATTTGCAACCAAAGGAGACTCAAGTTGTTGTATCCAGTGGAAGACACCTCTTTGCTCTTCCAGATAGGTGGAAACTCTCCGTGCACTGCAGCTTTTCTTTTTACTTTTTTCATTTTTTTCTGCCTTTAAAGTGGTTGACACAGAGCCTGGCAAATCCTGGCTCTGGCTAGAGAGGTGGCGTCAGATAATGTTCCTGATTTCTCTGTGCTAGGGATAACCCCCTAAGAAGACTGTTGTGGCAGGATGGGTCCCCCTTTCCGTATTGCAAAAGTCTTAAGCAAGAAAAGGCTGCTCGGGGAGGCTCTGGAGGTCTTAAAAACCCACCTCGGTGCCGCCCTGAGCCACCTGCTCCGAGTGACCCTGCTGGAGCAGAGGGTTGCACTAGATGATCTCCAGAGGTCCCTTCCAACCTTAACCATTCTGGGATTCTGTGGAAGATGAGTGACGTGTGTGTTGCTCTTTGTGCAGGTTAGCCAAGAGGAAGAAAGCGGGCAAGAAGAAGAAAGCGAAGCCGGAGGAAGCAGGGAACAGTCCTGCAGCCCCAGCAGCCGAGTCCAGCCCCCAGCAGGCCGGTGGCGATAAGGGGGTGAACGGGCTGAGTGACAGAGATGACCCTCCTGGAGTCGATGGTCCTGCTCCTCCAGGGGAACCGAGCCCAGGTGGGACAGAAGAGAGCGCTGAGCGCTCTGCCCTGGGCCCGCTGGCCCTGCGCATCCCCGAGATGAAGGACACGTCCATGGAGAGCGTGGGGCAGCCGCTGAGCAAGGTGATGGACAGGCTCAACGGGCAGCTGGATCCCGGCGGCTGGAGCGCCCCGCTCGAGCACCCCGGGCAGTCCTTTCGGAGCGGCACGCCAGGGGAGACTCCCGATGGATCGTCCTCTGGCGACCTTAGCGAGGGCGTTTCGGCCCCCATGGACTTCTACCGCTTTACCGTTGAGAGTCCAAACGCTTCTGCATCAGGTGGTGGCCACCATGACTCTCCAGGGCCTGGCCAACCGCCACATGTTTCTGGTAGCCTTGAGGCTCCTGAACAAGAAGAAAGCGGAGAGGGAGAGGGAAAAGCAGTTGGGGCAGTAGAAGACTCTGGAAGGGCGGCTGATGAACCCCAAGTTGGCCAGACAGAAACCACCGACCCGGAGGTTGTCTGTGAGCTGAAGAAGGAGCAGCCCAGCCCTTCCGCGAGTAGCGCTGAGGACTCCGGTGTGGAGGAAGGTCAGGGAAGTCCTTCAGAGCTGAGCCACCCCTCTGAGTTCAGGTGAGGCTGGCTTGGCTTAACGCAGTTCGTGGGGGCATTGTGGGAGCACAGAGAGCATCTTCCAAACAAAACGTTTCCCTTAATCCTCAGTTTGGCAGACAAAGCCTCTCCTTTGCCAGGATGAAGAAGATGCTCGAGGGGTAATGGTCAGGAGAAGGTCTTGTGGTCCTGCAGGTGCCCTAACATGCACAGGTTCAATAAGGACAGGATTACTCCTCCTGGGCTCTCCTCTGCTGCACATTTCCCTGTCCTGTCTTTCAGCTTCCCGTTGTCTGTCTTCACAGGGTAGACAACAACCATCTCCTGCTACTGATGATCCATGTCTTTCGGGAGAACGAGGAGCAGCTGTTCAGGGTAAGGCAGCGACACCCGGGCAGGGTCCTGGGCTGTGTTCCTGCTTCAGCCACGGCCAAAGGGCTCTTCTTCCCTCTCTCTCCACACAGATGATCCGCATGAGCACGGGGCACATGGAGGGCAACCTTCAGCTCATCTACGTCCTGCTGACGGATTGCTACGTGTATCTGATCCGGAAAGGTAGCCCTTCCCATTGGGCTTGTCTGGACCTCCGTAACAACCTGCAGAGCCCTTGTCCAGCAAGGATTTAACCCCTTGGAGGGCTGGAAAGCCAGGGGGAGGAAGGGTTGCCTGATCCCTGGCTTGCAGCCTGGCTTTGGGCAGCGTGGGCTGCTTTGCCCCCATTCACGAGGCTCTTTGTGTGTGTCCAGGGGCAGCAGAGAAGCCGTACATGGTGGAGGAGGCCGTTTCCTATAACGAGCTGGACTACATTTCGGTGAGTGCTGCCTTGGAGCAGCTGGACAGCAGGCCTGGCAGGAGCAGGAGGAGGTCGTGGGCGTTGGAGGGGTCACCTCATCGCTTTGGTTGCACAGGGATCCAAAGCCTCACCATGAAACCACGGGGGCTTTCCGCGAGGTTGGGCCTAACTTTGTCCCGCTTCCTGAAGCTGCCTTGTGTGTGGCGCAGGTTGGGCTGGACCAGCAGACGGTGACGCTGGTGTGCACCAACCGGAGGAAGCAGTTCCTGCTCGACACGGCCGACGTCGCCCTCACCGAGTAAGCCGGGACCGCGCGGCCAACGCGGCGCTTGCCCCGGGCCCATGGGGCCTCCGCCAGCACCGGGGGCTCCCGGCACGGTTTGGGAAAGGCAGGAAGCTCAAGGGACAGCCCCTCACTGGCCTGCAGCCAACAAGGGGTTGAAGTTTGCTCTGAGGCCACCGCCGAGCATTGCGGACAGCTGGCAATGCTTGGAGCAGTGTTGGAAGTTGAAAGCCCAAGCGCTGCAGAGGCTGCGGTCCCCAGTGTCCCCCTCATGGCTGGCAGCCCCGGGCCACCGACCCTGTGTGCCTTGTGATGAGCTGGCATGAGGTCTTGAGTTGCAAGGCCACAGGTCTTCAGTTTGGAGGTTCCACAGCAAGTTGCCAGGTCCGTTGTTGTGTTGCCAGCTCCAGAAGGTGCCCTGCTCCTCCGCAGGGCCCATGAGGTCACGCTGTCGGGTGCTGGGGATGTGTGTCTGTCTCCCGGGGTGCTCTTTCGGTTCACAGCTCACCCAGCTCCTTCCTGCAGATCACACTTTGCAGTCCCCCTTGATCTGCGGTTGATTTTCAGATCCTTCTCTCTAAAAAGCAGGACCCCAGGGCTGAGCCCCACATGCAGGGGAAGCCTTTGTGGCACTCCGTCTCTCCTGGCACAGTCAGCCCTGGCCTCACCAGAGATCTCTGTCTTCTTCTCAGGTTCTTCCTGGCCTCCTTGAAGTCAGCCATGATCAAGGGGTGCCGCGAGCCCCCGTACCCCAGTATCCTCACGGACGCCACCATGGAGAAACTGGCGCTGGCCAAGTTTGTGGCCCAGGAGTCCAAGTGCGAGGTGAGCGGAGCTGCTGCAGCCGTCACCGAGCGCGGGGAGGCCTGTGGGAGAACCCCTCCCGCTCACGTCTCTGCCCGTTTCTCGCAGGCCTGCGACGTGGTCGTGCGGTTCTATGGCCTGGTGCACTGGGAGGACCCGCTGGACGAGGCGCTGGGCCCCGCTCCCAACAGCTGCTCCTCTGCTGAAAACACCGTCACGAAGGACGGTGTCCTGCACTACAAGGCGGGGACCTCGTACCTGGGCAAGGAGCAGTGGAAGACCTGCTTCGTGGTGCTCAGGTGGGGCCCTGGGGCTGTGCGGTGGGAGCAGGAGGTCCTGGGGCAGGAGGTCCATGGGAGCAGGAGGTCCTGGGGCCTGGAGGGGCACCCAGGGACCCAAGGTGAAGCCCCCCGGCTCGGGCGCCGGCAGCGGGATCGCGGCCTCACGGAGAGCCCGGGGTGATGCGGGGTTTGCTCAGCTGGGCGCCCTCCCGTTGCTGATGGTGTCTCTCCTTTCCCGCAACTGCAGCAACGGGATTTTGTACCAGTACCCAGACCGCACAGATGTCACCCCACTGCTCTCCATCAACATGGGGTGAGTAGCGGGAGGGAGCAGCCCTCAAACTTGGGAGAGTTCGTGGGGATGAGAGCTCCTCTAGGTGACTGGGGCTGGTGGTGCCCCAGTCCGTGCTGCAGGTCCTTGGTGTGTTGGAGGCTGCAGGTCCTTGGTGTGTCGGAGACTGGGCAACAACAGCTCCCTGCTCCCTCCTGGCTGGATGTGGATGGGCTTGGATTTGACTGCAAGCCTCTTGTGGAGATGAGGCTTCTGCACAGCAAGCCAAGCCTCTGCTGGGGGATCTGACGGGCCAAGAGCCTCCTGCAGGAGCCGCACTGGGAGATGCCTGCAAAGCCACCACGTGCAGCTCCCTTCACCGCAATGCGCAGAGCTGGGGCCGCTCCTGGAGCATCCACGTGGGGTGCTGGGAAGCTGCTCCAAGCACTAGTGCGGATGGAAGCCGGGGCTGGTGGGGAAGGGGAGCGGTGCCAAGCTCGGGGACGGCGGGGGCTGCCCGCTCTGTCCGTTCTGCCCTGCTCATCCTCCCCTTGCCCTCTCGCAGCGGTGAGCAGTGCGGGGGATGCCGGCGCTCCAACACCACCGAGCGGCCCCACTCCTTCCAGGTGATCCTCACGGACCGGCCCTCGCTGGAGCTGAGCGCCGACAACGAGGCCGACATGGCCGACTGGATGCAGTACTTCTGCCAGGCGGTCTCCAAAGGGGTGAGCACCTCCGCTGCGCCGGGCCTGCCTCGGGGCTCGGCCTTCCCGCGCTCCTTCTAGTGCTGGCAGGGGGACTCACCGGGAATGAGCTCCCCAAAGTGGGTATGGAGCTGCAGGAGGGACCGGGAGTGATGACTGAGGTGTGCGACATCCCTCACGCTCCTTGCCGCCCACGCAGGTGATCCCGCAAGGTGTCGCCCCCACGCCTTGTGTCCCCTGCTGCCTTGTGCTCACGGACGAGAAGGCCTTCACGTGCCACGAGGACTGCCAGACCAGCTTCTTCCGCTCCCTGGGCACCGTGGAGCTCACCGATATCGCCACCGTCTCCACGGAGGTCGGCAAGGAATACTGTATCCTGGTGAGTGTAGAGCGCCGCGGTGGCGCCTGGCTGGGCCTGGCCTGGGCTCCGCTGCTCTGCTGACCGCCCTGGGCTTCTCCCTTGGTTTGTAGGAGTTTGCTCAGGATCGCAAGCAGTTCCTGCCCCCCTGGGTCCTCTATTTTAGTTGCACTACAGAACTGGAGAGGTTCCTCTCGGCACTGAACACTGCATGGAAAAACATCTACCAGGTGAGCACGTGGGGTGCAGCACACTTCTCCCGGAGCTGCAGGGCAAACAGGACCAAGAGAAGACTAAGAGGGGATCTTATTAACATGTATAAATACATGAAAGGGGACCTTAGGGAAGAGAGAACCAAGCTCTTCTCATTGGTGGCCAGTGACAGGACAAGGGGCAATGGGTGCAGCTGGAGCACAGGAGGTTCCACCTGCAGGTGAGGGGGAACT
>JAUBOD010000265.1:141772-153334 GCA_032353885.1 Nothura maculosa | reverse complement strand
TGTGGGAATAAAGACAGGGCCGTGGGTTTGGAGGAGCCGCTCCGTGGGTTTGGAGGTGTGATCGGAGCACGTAGGGGCCTGGGAATCGCTGCCCTTCCCGCTTCCACAGCCGCCCGCGGACACTTGTGGCTCTCTCCTCCGTTTCCCTTTTTTATGTTTCCCCTCCTTCCCGCTCCATGCTCCCTTTCTCCTCCTCCGTGCAACAAGGACGATTGTCACAGATAATCCCTGGGTCTCACGGAGGGCACGGGGCAGCGGACACTTAAATATCTGCCCAACAGGCGGATGGAATCGCACATCTGGGTGCTGTAGGACTGCGCTAGAACATGGGAGCGTGGGAGCCTCCCACATCCACTCCGGAGTGGGGGAAGAAAAAAAAAAAACAGATGGAAAATTACAGTTTTCTACTGTATGTCTTAGTCTCCTGGCAATTCGGGATTCAGCACAAGTCAGTTTGTGTCACATAATTTTGAGAATTTTGAGAAGTCAGTAGTTGAAGCAGCAGAGAATTCTGCGTGCAGGTCATTCCCTGCCTGCAGTACCAGGCCTAAGAACACAGTAGGAGTTAAACCTGATCCCAGGGCTGCGTTGGGCGCAGTACAAACTAGAGGAGAGCAGGACGTGGGGCTCGGCCGGCTCGGATAAAGTCCAGTAGGTCAATGGGGAGAAGGCCGCGTGCGGAGGCGGCGGCGCCCGCCCTGCTTGGGAATTACTCATACAATAACAAGGGTGATGTTAAAGCATATCAAAGGTTGTGCCTTAAAGAGTGTCCAGGGCAGCTTCCGAAGGAATTTTCCCGTCTGAGTTGCGGTGGGCGAGCTGCTTTCTTGTCTGTATGGCTCAAAAAATGTTTCGGATTGAGGTCACGCCAGTTTGTTTCAGCCTTGTGCTGCCTTTGCGAATTGACCAAAAATAATTTGTAGAAGATCTTTATAAAGTGAATAAACATGATTTTTTTCTTTTTTTTTTTCCTCCCCCGAATGGTGTATTTCATTTTGGTTTGTCAGTAGATTCCAAAATAATTGGTCTAATCCTGCTGGGCGACAGGAATGATGGCAGTGCAGCCTGGGCTCTCTGGGCAGGTTGCTGAGTCGGTACTGGACATTGTGTCTCCCTTTATCTGCCCTTTTGTACCCGTCTTTGCGAGTGTTTTGTTGTGCAAACACGCTCAGATCCTGTTCCTTGTGTTGTTTGTGGTGGGGACGTTTCCTCACCCATCCGTGACTCTACTTAACTCCATAACACACATTAAGTAGGGCGGTGTCAGCCCCATTCCCCACATTCCCATTCCCGGCTCCTCCCGGATGGGCAGGTGGACGTTGACCTCTGGTGCACGGTACCTCTCCAGACCGGAGCAGTGGCCTTGCTCTGTTCAAGTCCTTTCCTCTTGAGGAGATTCTCGGCGTCGCTTTATTTTCACTTGTTGTGACATGATTTTGTTTTAATTACGCCTTGCTCGTCCGATTCCAAATTCGAGCTGCTGTTCTGGTCGCAAATACCTTTCTGTTCCTTTAGCTCTGCCATTATAAATGCAATTTCATGGTAGGCTAACCAAAAGAGGGGACTTTGGTAACTCTTTGTCAAGTGCACATGGCCTTTTTGCTCTTTGGGAAAGCAGCTCCCCCAAACTGCTGTATTTTCACTTTGAGCAAGGTTTTCTTATCGTTTAAGAATGATTTGAGTGATTTCTCCCAGCGCGCTCTTTTTCTGCTGTCATTAACATCCGTGCTTTGTTCTGCCTTCTTTCCCCAGATATGGACGTGTCGAAAGCGTCAAAATCCTCCCGAAACGGGGGTCGGAAGGGGGCGTGGCCGCGTTTGTGGATTTTGTGGACATCAAAAGCGCGCAGAAGGCGCACAACTCGGTCAACAAAATGGGCGACAGAGACCTCCGGACGGATTATAACGAGCCAGGAACCATTCCCAGCGCCGCGCGGGGCTTGGATGATACAGTTTCCATAGCATCTCGTAGTAGAGAGGTTTCTGGGTTCAGAGGAGGTGGCGGGGGGCCCACGTACGGCCCCCCGCCATCGCTTCATGCACGGGAAGGACGTTATGAGCGGAGACTCGATGGGTAAGTTCCAAGGTTTCTCTAGGCAGGTATTTGGTATTTGATATGGTGAGAAACACAAACTCGTATCTAGGGCCCCCAGATGGATTTAAAATTTTGGGAATTATCTATGTTTCCTATTTTGGGTTGGAAACGGAAGTGATTTCTATCCCAGTGGCTGGTACCTTGTGGATCCATAGAGGATGTTTTCTGCAGCTGGTTGGATATCTACACTTGAAATGAGGTGGTTTTAAGATGGAAGATTTCCTTGGCCAGCACCGATATTGGAGTTACTCTTTTCTAGAAGTAACGATTCCATTTCTTGGATAATATTAAGGCCTTATTCGGATGTATCCCTACTACCAGATGGAGCTATATTGCTACAACCTGTGTTGAAGTCCTCTATGGAGTATCTGTGGAATACTAGAACCTAAAATGCTGTGAAAGCTTCATGCCTAGTTCTCAGCTCTCGCTATACGCAGTTTATATGTTAATTGGATTGTCACCTAAAATTTCTAGTAGCCTTTAATGATGCGGTCCTTTGGATCTACAGACAACATTTAGCCATGGGAATACGCTTGGATGGAGAAGACCGAAGGCAGCTTTTGATGTTTCCATTTTGGATCTACATCATTTCCAAGTGATTGGGATTATTCTTTCTGATGGTATTGGCAAAAAAGAGATGATGGACATTACTAAATTTTGGAAATTATAGTTTTGGCTTTTTTTTAATGCTGGGATGAGAACTACTGCCCTGAATGTATTGGATGGTGTACAGTCAAGACGTCAGTAGCCATGGGGAGTGGATTACTATCTAGCCTCTTAAAAAGCTCCTTGCTGCTCCGCATTAACCGTACGTTAGCTTTAAGGACGTGGCGCTAATAATGAGTTTTGTGGATACATCACTGAGAAGTGACTGGGCTGGATGGTTACAAAGGCGCAGAGAGGAGGATCCTGCTGGCCGGCAGTGACGCATTCCCTCATGCCGTGGCTGAACTTCTACCAGCTGCTTGATCAGACGTAGGGCTGCGAGTTAAAGTAATGGATCTATTCAAGAAAGAAGCCTGGGGGTTTCAGATCTGGGCTTGCAGTCTGGGACCGCTCGCTTCCAGTGGATTTTTTTTTGTCTTGCCACTAAGATTTTTTCTTTTTTTTTTCTTGTTGGTTCATCTAAAATATCATTTGACACCCTTGCCCATTAAGAAGGTGGATTTACCCCTGTAAGAGGGGCCCAAATTGGGGAAGTTATGTTCACAAATCTCTCCCTAGATTTAATTGGGAATATAGGTCGTGTTTCCACACTTGGAAAAGGTTGGTATGTCCTGCCCTGTGTATATTAGCCCCTCTCCTAACCCAAGTTAAACCCTTTTCTTTCCACTAACTCCAGTAGAACTTAGTACTAATAGATAAATCAAAAAAAAAGCACTGTAGCCATTAGATTTTCAGCTCTGCTAGCTCCTCTGTCTGTCTTCCGTGTCCTTTTTATGGATAAGGACTTTGTTCTGTTATGTCAGCTATAGCAGCAACGCTCGAGAAAATCCTGCTTGGTCTCTTGCCTCTACTCTCACTGATTAACACTTTATAGGATGCTAAGTGCAATAATTGCCGAAAACTGTTGATCTTGTCCCTTCAAAAGGCAGGGGGAGGGCAAAGCTCTGTGCTAGACACTCAAATATCTTCCAAAATGCCGTTGTTGCACCAACAGGAATAAAAGAAACAGCAACGATGGCTTTTAAACGGGGATATATGTTACTGGAGTTCGCTATTGCACTGCTTAAGTTGCTTTTATATACATATATATATAAAATAGGGAAGAAAAATGCAAGCAAGCCATGAGTTAGCTCTTTATAATGTCTGCAAAAGGAGCTATCATTATAACAACACGGGGTTATGTTTAGAGCATTAAAGATGTAGTGAATCACTGCAGAAGTTACTGGAGGAACTGCTTGATATATTAATCAAAAGATTGGAGCCCAATTTCCAGTTTATAGAGGATATCTGAAATACTTGTGCCGTTTTAAATAGCAGACAGGCTTGCAATGCAGGCCATGAGGAACTGGAGAGCACAATTAGGTTAGCAGCATCCAGGGGGCTGAAGTGACTGATAATTGTATCTGAAGGAAGTATCTGAGAATGATGATGAAAGGGTTGAACCGTCCTTCGTAAGAGGGATAATTAAATTTTAAATTAACTTTGGCCACCCTGATATATTTAGAAATTGGCAGGTGTTGTTTTCTAAGCCTTCAGAATATCCCTCCATTCCATTTTGCAGCTGTAATTTAGACACCCCATCCCGGTACTCATCTAAATTTAAGCTACTAAACTATTTGTACCGCTCGTTTAACTTCCCCTGTCAGATTTACTCTATGTGTATTTGAGAGATCACACTAACATCCTCAGAGCAGAGAAATTCCCTTAATTGACATGGGAAATGTTGTAAATGCTCGAGCAAAATGGGCCGCAGCAGCTTGAAATGAGGGTGCTTACAAGCACAGGAGAGGTGCAAATTATCTAATTGCAGTAACAGGCTCAACAAATCCGCTGAGAAGTCGATTTGTGTTCTTTGTGTAGGGAATTTAATGTCTTTTGGGGGCTGCACCCTTTTTGGTAGTTATAAATAATTGCAATTTCAGTACAGCGGCCCTAGTGCTCAAAACCTGCCCTTGGGTATGCAGCGTTCCCAGGAACTGAGGGTAGCAGCCTGATCAGAGCAAAATTATCTGTAAAGAGGCTAAAATAGTTAAATGATCTGAAAAGAACAGCACCAGGACCCTCCCCTCATTTTTCTGAGCTTCTCTGTGGGTAGTCCTGCCCCTTCTGAGAGCAGCTGCTTATTTATTTCTGGGTTGTGCTTTGCTCCGAGGCTTTCATGGCTCCAGCCCCATTTGGGATGCCGTTTTTGCCTAACGATACCAATGAGAGATGCAAAGATGTGCAGCGGCGGTTGTCCAATTTGAGGGCAAAAAAACCAAAAAAGCAAAAATGGAGAAAATGCAATTGCTTTGTTTAAAAACACAGGCGGTTTTTCTGGCTCCCTAAAATAAAAGAAGATAAAATATTCCAAAGAAAAAACACCCAAACTGCAATTAGGATTCTGCCCTGGAAAGGGAGACATTTTCCCATGCAACATGCTGGTCATGAAAGCCCCAATATGTGATTTTTTTTAAAAAAAAGATTGCTCAGCTTTTATTTTATATGAATATAACTTTGGAGTCGAGTATAATGTTTAAGTTTGTCAGTGTTTGCTTGATAGGTCATTGCTCTTTAGCGGAGAATCAGCCGCCAAATTAAATTCCGCTGAAGCGAATGTCTGCATGATTTGCTTTTAGTTTTGCCGGCCCCTTCCTGATTGATGAAATGTTTTTCCCCCCTCCTAAATGCAGGGCTTCAGATAACAGGGAGCGTGCTTATGAACATAGTGCCTATGGACACCATGAACGGGGGACGGGAGGATTTGATCGGACGCGGCATTACGAGCAGGATTACTATAGAGATCCTCGAGAGCGGACTTTGCAGCACGGGCTCTATTACACTTCTCGGAGTCGAAGCCCGAACCGTTTTGACGCTCACGACCCCCGTTACGAACCTAGGGCCCGGGAGCAGTTTACATTGCCCAGTGTGGTACACAGGGATATCTACAGGGACGAGATTACCCGGGAGGTACGAGGCAGAAGGCCCGAGCGGAATTACCAGCACAGCCGGAGCCGCTCGCCGCACTCGTCGCAGTCGCGGACGCAGTCGCCGCAGCGGCTGGCCAGCCAGGCGGCCCGGCCCGCGCGCTCCCCGAGCGGCAGCGGCTCCAGGAGCAGATCCTCCAGCAGCGACTCCATCAGCAGCAGCAGCAGTACCAGCAGCGACAGGTAGGTCCCGCGCGCTCGCCACGGCCGCTCGCTTCGGGTGGCAAAGCTCAGTCCGGAATAACCCCCGGGAAATCCGAAGGGAACGTCGTCGCCGTCGCTCCTTACTTGCCGTGGCGGCTGCCGCGTTGCGGGGCTGCTCGCTGCACTAACAGGCACCTGCAAACCCCAACCGTGGCTGCAGGGTAGTTGAATTAGGCTAGTTTAGCTAGTTTGGATTAGTTGAGTTGCTTGGGTTATGGCAGAAGCAAATTCCCAAGGCCTGGTTGCTTTTTGTAGTGCATGTCTGAAAATACCAGGGGAGATGATGTCTATTAAATCTCCAATTTCCCTTAATTCTGTATCAGCACTAACATTTAAGACACTGGTGTGTTGTCTCCTGCCTCTCTTTTCCTGCTTCCTTGCAGCAAAAATTAGAGAGTTGGAAGAGTAATTTGTAAAAATGTGAATTCCCGTGTCCTAGTGAGCTGTCCGTGTCTGAGCTGTGCGATGGCTGCAAGATTTCTGTGATTTCTGTGTTAATTCATAAGCTGCATACGGGGGACAAAGGCTCCCAGAGCTCATTGGGCAGTGCATTTCTTCAGCAATTCCAACACTCGTCAAAGCACTTGGATATTTAGTTTCTTCCTAGCAAACACACCCTAGGGGTGGAAACCAAGGAGTTATTGTGCCCGTGGATATTTCATGCTTTATTTGGTGAACAGTTCTGTTCTCAAGAAGGGTTTTGAGAGCTGGAAACATTTCTTTTTTCCTACCAGCTCTTTCTTAAAGCCCAAACCAGTCTTTACATTTCGGTTACCGCCTTGAATGGGACTTTGACACTGGTAACTGTCTTATCAAAATAATTATCCTCATAAAATAACGAGGATCTCAAACCACAGGGGCCCGTTGCGTTGGCATTGAGGAGAGTGTGCAGAGGTCAAGGCCAAGAAACAAGTTTCTTCTCTTTCTTTTCTGATTTTTTTTCCCTAGATGTGTAAAGAACTTTGCAAGGATTCGCTTCTTTCTTTTAGTAATTGTTTTCTTATCCCAGATTTAGAAATCCAGTTAATTTCTGGGTTGGAGAGCCAATGAAATTATGGGCACCCCTGGAGGGTTTGAGGGGACTCAGACTGTTTTAAATACTAGTTTATTTCAAAGTCTTCTCTTCCAGGGAGACCTTAGGAAATTAAGCCACCTTTTGTCCAAAGATTGAACTTTTTAAAAGTTAAATCGTGGCAAAGCTTGTAAAACTGCCAAGATTGCAATGGTCTCTAAGAAACGTAGAAAAAATGAAATATAAGATGCCCTGGTTACATTTAAGGTTTTAAAAACCTCAACCAAGGGAATGTCTCTGATGCTTCTCTACTCATTGGAAAAAAATAAAGAAGGAAGCCTGGAAAACTGGTACGATTGATGGAATATCGTTCTGGGGATGTCAAGCTGGGATGAAACGCGGTTGTGAACTAAAGATGCTGCTGGAACAAAGTTGAAGATTTAATTGGAGATCCGCGATGTTTGCTGTGCTTTCAGCATCTCATTTTCTTGTAGTTTCTAGATCCTGTAATGGAAAATTAGATGATACTCTGCAAGCAGTAGGGAAATCCACTTTTTTTTTCTTATTAATACAATAAATTCAGATGCAATAGAGCAAGTAATAGAATGTAGTGGATAATATCTTTGACTTTGAAGGATCAGAAAAGAGTTTTTACATGTCTATAAGCAATGGTTCAGCCAGTAGTAAATATTTCACCATATCTTTACCTTATAAAGCAAAATTTTGCCTGGCCTCAGGGTGTTTTAAAATACCAGTGGACTTTTTCATTTGTTTTGTTGCACTTGGAATTCAGTGATGGAAATACCCAGAATTGCTTGTTTAGTAAATTGTGAACAAAGTGGAGGCTTCATGTGTATGTGTGTATGAAAATGTTATATTTAGCTCTTCGTTGTGCATGTATTTAACCTGATTTTAGAGCAAAAGCTGCGAGTTGGTGGCTGTGCTGCACTCGTAGCCATGGCTCTGGATGGTGGCCGAGGTAAAGCCCATTTCTCACCTTGCTTGAGCTGCAGCCGTGGCGAGGAAGGCGGGTGGGTGGCTGCTTCCCGCACGTTTTCCCAGTTCGTTTCTCCTCCCGTGAAGGAGAGGAGCGGGAATGCTCAAGGACGGCATGTCACAAGGCAGCAGCAAAAGCTCCCAGACCCCTCTGGCCCTGTGGGATCCGTGGCTGCTGCGGAGCTACGACACGGAGGCTGGCGCGGGAAACGGGCACGTTCCCAGAGCAGGGAGCAGTGTGTGTGCACAGCCCTCCCTGCACTGCAGTGCACTCTGCTTGTGTCATCCCGGGAATTATTTACCAACTGGCTCTCTTTGTCCTGTTGTGAACGGTGGTTATCTGCAATAAATAACGCCCGAATTTGGGCTGCAGAAGCTACTCCCGATGAGAGGCGGCTCGGGAGCAATTGTCTGTTGGGCACCGTTGTGTAGGTGCTGGGAAACAAGCAGAAAGTTGATAAAAACGTTGGCTTTCTTCTTTGTGTTGTGGTTTCAAAGGGCTGTGTAAGCGAGATACGACTTTCATTAAATGGAGAGGGTTTTTTTTTTCCTCTGGACAATAATGTGCGGAATGATGCTCGGCAGATTGTTTGAGGAAATGAACAAAGGCTTCATTTCAGAAAGGGTTGTGGTTTGTCGCACTTGATCTCAGCTAAGCTGCATTTTAAATGTATACTCCGTTGCCTTTATAGGGGATTTGTAATGGGAACTGCAAAGAGTCATTTAGAAGATAAGACCAAAAAGAACACAGGGAACATAAACCATATTCTGTGAAGCAGAGCTTTAAATCTTTTCTGATATGAGAACCACTTAAGAAAAAGAAATGTAGGTGAAGAATGTAGGTGTGGGCCTTTCTGGAAACCTGAACTGCTTAGACCGTTGTGCAGGGTTGTGAGCAGAGCTATTTCTGGTGCTCCCCTTCTGTGGCCTCTTGGGAGCCGTCCACATGGGTCAGGCACATTCCCGGGAGTCACTTTTCCAAAGGCTGCAGCAGGAGTGACCCCATACGGATTTGAGACCTGCTCTTGGCCTTTGGGTGCTGTCGGTGACATTGCATGGGGTGCTCCCGGTTCAGCACGGAGACCGGGGCCTGCGGGTTCCTCCTTGAAGGAGGGGAAAAATAAACAAAATACAAATTGCATTTGCATTGACTGTTACCAGAAGCTTCAGTTCTTAGGTTTGGTTGTGCACCATAAATGGCATAATTAGCAAGAATATTTTTTGTACTGTGTCATGGAAGAACCGGACTCTGCATGAAACTATGTAATCCCATAGGAAAGAAAACAGATTTTGTTTGTGCCCTGCCCAGCCTACTGAAAACATACAACTCCTTCCCCCTCCCCGCTTCCCTGTTTTTTGGTAGAAATTGCACTTTTCTGGGCTGCTTGTAGAGGTGTTGGAAAGAGCTATAAAAAACTGGTTCTGTGCATTTTGGTTCTTTTTGCTTTTGTCATGTCAGGTGGCTCTGCGCACGTCTTGGTGCTCCGTGTGGATGTGGTTATTTTTAAAGCCTTGCTGCAGCAGAGTGTTGGATCACGCGGCACGCACAACAGGGAGGTGTTTTGCTCGGAGACGCTGGGCGTAGGTTGGAGCACCCTGTTGAAACGGGATAGCGACTTCTTGGCCAAAACCCTGGCAAAAATATCCCGTTCCTATCCCGTTTCCTAGAGGCGGAAGGGCTTTCTGGGCAGTGTTTGTTAAAGGGTGGGCGCTACATGTGTGTGTGTCTAAGTTTGCAGACAAGGGGCCTGAGGTTGTCTGTCTTTGAAGAGTGCTTATTCAGTTGTCTGAGCTCCAGCACGATGGGAGATACTGATTTACTAGTTAGCTGGCTAATTAGCTGCAGTTTGCAATGAAAACAGCGGCTTTGATAGGATTATAAAAGCAAATTCAGCATAGATGCAAATTAACTCTTTGCATCAGGAGCTAGGAGGATTTGGTAGCGCTGAATTAAAGCTATGGTAAAAAAATGGACGTGTTGAAGTCTAAGATGGATTGTTTTGGAAACGGTGACGGGCTCAAATGACAATCACAAACGGGCAGGGCTTTTATAGAAAAATTAGTGATCGCTTTTTATTCATTTTATCTGTGATTAAATCCTTTGTAGATCAACAAATAAGCTGCCGAAGGAAGGAAGGAGTTACACGCTTGTCTTATTTAGGTGTCTTAATATTGACATAAACTGAAAGAAAATATTGCCAAGAGAGTTTTAATGACGGCAGAAAAGCAGGTTCAGCAAAATCTTTCCATTTGATTTCATTGGGGATTTCTTTAGCGTCTAAACAACCAAAGTGAAAGTAGAAAATGATGATTTTCGTTTCATTACATAATGCAGACCTTTCCCTACCATTGTCTTCATCTCTCTTTTTTTTCCCGGGCAGTTTGTCTGTCAGCAAGCGATGAATCACTGACTTCAACTGGGATCTGGGGTTTTGGAGGGAGCCGAGAGATCCCTGTGCTGGGGAAGAGTTAAAAAACAGCGGAGAATTAGGTTAAATAAGCAGCTTTGTAACACTGTGAGGTAGGCTAGAATAATCCCACGTACATTTTGCACTGCAAACGCCACGTAGGGATCCCTCGCATGGTTTTAATTTCTCTGTACAGGACAAAAGGTTCCCCAGCTTAATGCTGAGCGTGTTCCTGTTTGTATGGGAAAGGGAACCGGGCGAGGGAAAAAATGCCCAGCGTAGGAAGCCTCCTTTGAGCTGCTCCAGAGCAAATCCTGCTCCAGAGGCAGGTGAAGCGTCTCCTCTTTACCTTTTGTTCGCATAAAACCAGGCGGCGCTTTGATGTTTTTCTCTGCAAAGGAAAAGGTGAATTACAGAAAGGAAAAATAAAAAGCAGCTGCCTCAAATAAGCTGCTTTTTCTGTTACCAAGTGCCGAGCGTTTTCACTGCGCTGGTTCTTATTCCCGAGCCTTTGCTGCAGCTCATCTAAATATAACCGAGACCATCCTCCTAAAAAAATGTTACCCTTGGGAGCAGATCAAGTTTCTTGAAATTGAGTACGGGCAGGAAAAAATCTTTAGAGGGGGGAGGTATTTTTGCTCTGAGGAGATGAGAGTATGAAAGCCCGCAAGCCTGCCCTGCAAAAAAGAGAGAAAGAGTTTGCAAGGGCTACGTGGGAATTATGTACGTGCTCGTTTGTGATTTATACGGCATGAGCCCTAAGCCGCCTATGGAAAAATACAGCGTTTTTTCTCTCACTACCTAAGGTCTCGTTGCATTTAGGGGGAGTGAATTTTGTATGCGCTCCTTCCGAGAGGAGGAAAGAAAAAGAAAAAAGCTGAATTTAGTCACTTCACGTTATGAGGGCGCCGATCTGCCCTCCCGCTGTGAACGAGGGCGCCCGCTGAGCGCGGGAAGCGGCCGGGGCTCCCCCCGTCAGCCATGAGCAACGCGCCTTGCGGCACCGCGCGCTCGCTTGGGGGGTTTGGATCCCCTCTCTCTCTGAGAATCAACCGCTGCGGGCTGCCCAACATCGGCGGGGCTGGGGGCACCAAGCCCCGTCTGCCGTGCGGGGGAGCACGAGCGGGGGAGCTGCAAGGGCCGCCTCAGCGCGGGAAGGGAAGGGAAGGGGGGGAGGCGGCCGCCTTGTTTGCGTCGCCAGAACCGGTTTGAACCG
>JAUBOD010000265.1:120343-137283 GCA_032353885.1 Nothura maculosa | reverse complement strand
GAGAGAGCTGGGGCTGTTCAGCCTGGAGAAGAGAAGGCTGAGGGGGGACCTGAGCAGTGTCTGGAAATACCTCAAGGAGGAGGGGGCGGCCTCTTTGCAGGGATGGCAACTGATAGAACTAGAGGAAACGGCCACAAACGGAAGCACCAAAAATTCTATGGGAACTTAAGGAAAAATGTCTTAAGAGTGAGGGTACCCCGTGCTCTGGATGACCCTGCTGGAGCAGAGAGCTAGACTAGATCTCTAGAGGTCTCTTCCAACCTTAATGACTCTGTGATTCTGTGTTTCCCCCCCAATGTGAGCAAATAAAAATACCCATTTTCGAACAAGATGCTCTGGTGGCTCTTGGGCCTCCCCTGTGATTTTGACATCGCCCCTGATCTGTGAATTCCCCTGCTGTGATGTTGCCCCAGCTGGGCTGTCCTGGTCAAGATGCTCCTCAGTAGGAGCACGCCGTCCTGCAGGGGCGTTTCCTAGAAAACAAAGATGGATTTTCTGTGCTATTAACCAGTCCGAATTTAACAACAGCAATGGCCTTGCAGAATTGCCATGAAAACACCTAAACCCAGGTGCAAAAGATGGAGGGAGGTAATGAGTGGAGAGAAATGCCATTTTATTTGCCCCTCTAAAGGAATTGCTCGCCCAGGGTGAGTGGTCAAGTGTAATTTGCCATGCTCACGATGGCGCTGCTTCCGCACTCGGAAATCGTGTCTTCCATTAGCATTCCACGTAAATCATGAGGCTGGGGCTATAGAAATGGAGGAGTTGTGCGAATCTCCTCCCTGTTTACTTCTCTTTCCCCAGATAAAGAGCTCTTGACCTGGCCCTACATTTACTAGCCATGAAAGGAGCCGGGGGTGGGCGCAGAGCTCGCGCTGGCCCCAGCTCGCCAAGGAGATCCCTGCTGCTGGAGCCAGTGGAACCAAGCGCTCTGCCTTCTATTTCCAGCCTGGAATGAATCATAATATCATGAGCTTGTTCGGAGACTTGCGGTGCAGTTGCCAGTACTAGCGCTAAGCTTGAATGTTAAGCAAATGTCAGCTCCAGGCTCGCTCTGGTTTTATCTAAAATGGATTCAAATCAGGTGTTTTCAACCCTTAATGCTGTGGTTCATTTTTGAGCGGGCCTCCGGTGTGTTAGCATCAGATCTCAGCAGCGATGGAAGTTGGGGATCTCTTCTGCCTTTGGCTCTTTGGTGCCATGTTGGTTCGGGAGATGAGCCCAGCATCAATTCCAGCTTCTAGGAACAGGATGGATCGAGTTTATTTGGAAGAGAAGCCCTGCTGGCCCTTGGCTCAGAAAGGAGGATTGGTTTGGAGCAGCTTGTTCTCCCTTGAGCCTTGGCGAGTGAAAATTCACCTAGATTTCTTGGATCCCAAGTTGTTGCCTCTTGACATGATACCACCCAACCTAAGCCCCTGTTTGTTGCTCAGATCAGGCTTACTTCTTTAGGCTAAGTTTTAAACCTGTGTCTTGAAGAGCTTTCCTGGTGTCACTGGAGATTTGGCTGTACCCCTTGAATGAGCTGAAGCACAACAGTGAAGTCTTAGCTACCAACTCATGTTTAAACCCTCTGTGAAGTCAACATTAATGAAACCAGGCTTGCTGTGAGGCTCCAGGAGGACTCTTTGGATCTGGTTTCTGTTGCTGATGGTTCCTTTCGGCCTGTTGCTGACCGTGGCTTTGTTTTTGTGTTCTCTTTCAGGATATTGACATTAAGAAGGTGAACGGCGTTCCTCAGTACGCGTTCCTGCAGTACTGCGACATTGCGAGCGTGTGCAAAGCCATCAAGAAGATGGATGGGGAATACCTGGGCAACAACCGGCTCAAGGTAAGGAAATGCCCCTGCAGCCCCTCTCCTGCTCCGTGTTGTTCTTGCTCATGGAGTCCTGGAGATCTTCTGTGTCACCTTAGACCATGGCAGAGAGGGGTTTTGCCTGTGCTGTAGGTCAGACCAGAGGGAGCCGATTTCCGTCATCAGTGTAATTGGGGCAAATGGGTGTTTTTGAGGTCTGAGCAAGCAGGCTGAGGATGGACAGGCCTTGGAGGCTGCCATTCCCTGGCCCATGACAGCAGTCCTTGAAGATCCGTGTTGGATGACGGATGCTGCCGATCCCCAGGGTCAACCCAGGGTTTTTTCCAGAAGCCTTTTCCAATACCCAAACCAATCACTGTCAATCACTGTATTTACTTCAGCATGCCAAATTGTTTTTTATCAACAACTGTTATATTTTTACCTCCCTTGCCCCTGTGCGAGATGCCTCGTTTCAGAAAATCCCTGCCAAAGATCAACTTTCTTCACCTAACTCTGCTTGGTGGGGTTAACCCTTGCGAATTTACTGATGCAAGTTCTGCCCTTTTGTGTCCAGCTGGGCTTTGGAAAGAGCATGCCTACCAACTGCGTGTGGTTAGACGGGCTTTCTACCAACGTCACGGATCAGTATTTAACGCGACACTTCTGCCGCTACGGGCCTGTGGTAAAGGTAGGTGGGAGGCTTTCGGTGTCCGGTTTGGAGTTGTTACTGTCTTCCTTTCTTTACATCCTGTCCTTTCAACCCCCACTGTCCAGGGCTTTCCAGCTCAGCTAGAGAAATTCTCTCTGGGGTGTCCATTTGGCCTCCAGGGATCTGCAGCTTTGCTATCCATGACAGAGAGCAGTCGCTTCTGGGCTTTTTGGCAAAGAAATATTTTGAATGAGCCGAGATAACGAATTTGGGAACCCAGTTGGTGCTCTTGTGCAGTACAGTCTCTTCCCCCAACAAAATTCCCATGCAAACGCTATAGCGTCCAATTATGTGGTGAGATTTGTGCGTGCTCAGTACCTAATTAGACACAACTGTATTTTGCATAAGACCCCTCCTAGTGACACTTCAAAACCAGTCACGTTACCAAAGACTGGACGAAAGGAGCACGTCGAGGGCCGTGCAGCAAAACCCCTGGTACTCAGCAGGGCACGTGGAGCTGTGCACGGCTCTTCCCAGAGTTAGGCACCTGCTAAAGCTCAGCCTAGGAGTTGTCCCGTGCATTCCCACTGCACATCAATGTGCTTAAACTTAAGCTTTGCAGCATGAGGGATTGTCTCCATAAGGATTTTTGGGGGAGGGCTGGATTGCAGCTTGGACCCTCCTCACTGCAGTGGCTGTCGCCCCAGCACGGAGCTGCTGTGTCCAAGGAAGCTGATATTGGCAAGTGGAGCATTTAGCAGCAGACGAGCGGGACACAACGCTTTCCATCTTGGGATGAAACGTTCCCTTTACCTTTTTTCCCCCCTAACACTGACTGGAAATTTTTCCCAAAAAAAGGAAACAAAGAGAAACTACAAAACTGAGTCACCAAAGGCAAAAAAAAGAAAAGTAAAATACAGAAAAACAAAATAAAGGCATAATATACCTCAAGCCACAATATCCACAATTCAAAGCAGTCCCGTGTCCTTTTATTGTCTCTTCAGTACAATATATGCCTCATCAGAAAAGCCTGGAAAATTTTACTTTGCTAAAATTATTTTCTTACTGGTATCCTTATGGCGTAGGATTTTGTTGGGACTGACATTAAGTCCTGTGGATGAGGCTCTTATTTGGTTTTTGTTTTGTTTTTTTGTTTTTTACAGGTGGTGTTTGACCGCTTAAAAGGCATGGCCCTGGTTCTCTACAATGAGATTGAATATGCACAAGCAGCTGTAAAAGAGACCAAGGGGAGGAAAATCGGTGGGAATAAAATTAAGGTGTGCAGAATGACCTCCAAAAATTAAGAAACAAATTGTATTTAGGCCTTACCCCTGACACTGGCATTTGCAGACTGCCAGATGAAAGGAACATGGAGAGGGATATTCACGTCCCAGATCTCTACGGCTTAAAACTCTTTTTTGAAAAACATCCTCGGCTTATCAAGATGTTAGGGTGTCTTGAAGCATGACTTATAAAGCCTTTTCCAATACTCTGCCGTCCGTTTCGCTGAACTTGTGTCTCTCTGAGCTCCTGAGTGTTGGTGTCCGTGTGATGACCCTGTTTACCCAAATCCAAGACGAAGTTTTGGCCCTGTTTCTTTCACAGGAGAAATATAAAATCCCAAGGTCATTGGTGGGGGAATTGCTGACACAGGGCGCCCCCAACCTACATGTGGCCCCAGTGCCGTTTCTTCCTTGCAACACATTAATTTAAAAATGAACTTTTTTGGGGAAAGAAAAAGATAAGAGATACTTTATCCTAGGAAAGCGCTTAGGCGTTTATGGAGTCGTCTTGGATTTAGGTAAATGTGGCCATGTACCTGTTACGACTGTCCCACTAACTGGGGACTTGGGGTGGCTGCCAGCCCCGCTGAGTTACCTTCCTCCTCCTCCTCCTCTTCTCTCCTAAAGAGTGGGTAGTGATTTCGAGCGTGAATCTCCTCTGCGGCGTATTTAACCTAACGACTTCGTGCCCAGCATGCTTAGCACTTGATTAGACCACAGCGCCAAGCGCCTTGGTTGAACGCAGCTGAATAAAAATTGCAGCCCTTCCAAAGCTCCTGCATCTCCTGTTGGTGGGTACGGCTACGTGTCAGCCTTGGGGTGAACAGCAGCCTTAATGTTTGTGTGTGCCCGGGCTCTGTTCCTGCAGTTACACAAAAGACTGGTTAAAAGAAGGGAGAGAAAGTGTTTAACAATAAATAAATAAAAAGTAAAGCATTTTGTGGCATATGCAGCCATAAACCCATTTGGATCCTTAATTCTTGGCATCAGCTGTGCCAGTAGCTTCTTAATACTGTCCTGCTTGGCTGGAAACAGCAGGTGTGAGAGCAGCGAGAAGAGGAGCTGATTCCTTTGGCAGCACCTTGCAGGTGTAACCAAAGGTGGGGACCCGGAGCACTGGGACACCAGGGCACCCCAGCACGACAGCTAAAGTGTTAAGCCCCTCAGTGCCACGGTGCTTTTTGTCCCACTGCTTTGCTGGAACTTGGTGTGTGCCTCTACTCTTGCAGCCAAAGGAACCTATCCCATAGGAAGGCAGTTCTTTAGCTCCATATGTATTTGCCAAGCTTAGCAGCACAGTTAAGAGAAAGGGCTTTTTCCCTGAGGAGATGAAGAGCTCGGGCCTGAGAGGTGCCTGGTATTTTTCTGTTCAGTGTCATCATCCCCACTTTTCTGTCCTGTGCCCGTGCTCAGATTCTGTAGCAGGCAGTGAAATGGTGTCAGGCTGGGATGCTTTTTCCACTGAATGTGATTTACCCTTTGGAATTCTGTTTTCCAGGTGGATTTTGCAAACCGGGAAAGTCAGTTGGCATTTTATCATTCCATGGAGAAAACGGGTCAAGATATCAGAGACTTCTATGAAATGCTGGCCGAGAGAAGGCACGTGTCTAATATCTTTATTCTCTTTACTTTTCTAGCATCATTTTAAGTGTAATTACATTTTTTTTGGGTCATAAATATTAAACAAGCACTTACATTTATTTAAGTACTATTAGATTTATTAAACCACGCAGGTTAGCACAGACAGAATATCATATATCTGCGTTATTGTCAATTAACTCAGAATTCACACTCAGGTGGAGCGGTGTATCAGAATCCAGTTAGTGTGTTGGTCACCTCCACCTAGTTGTGAGTCGATCATTATTTCATAAAACTACAAGGAGTATTTTATCTGTATTGGCTCCTCCAGGTAAAGTATATGTTAGCAGGCTATGTAGATACCATAACAGGCTGCTGCTAGCACTAGTCTGTAGAGCTGGAAATGAAATCTAGCCTTTCACCTACCCATTCTCAACAGGCTAGTTCCCTAGCTCGAAAAGATCCTAGAATAAAGTCTGTTAATAATAATGAAGATAGTAAAGTCTGCATGCCATCGCATTTGATTTTTTTGCTATTTGACTTCAGTGTATCCCAGAGCCTCGTCGTGACGGGCTCTCGCTGGTGGCTGCAAAGAGGCTCTGCCCTCGGCGCGGGTCACTTAGCTCTATAGACCCCGTCGGAATGCAGCCGGGTACAGAGCTTCCATTCTGCTCCTCTGCCTCCTTCCCGGAGCGGAGCAAAACGTCCCTGTGTTCCCAGCTAATGGCTCTGGCAAAGGCTGCAAAGAAGCCTTTTCATTTTGCACAGGTGCATTTTAATGCCTTTGGAGATCAGTTTGGATGTTAGGTTTGGCTCCGCTGTAAACTAGCGTCAAGCCCAGCGTGCCCTTAGTTATTCCTCTGCACTACATAAGTTCAGAGCAAAATAGGGTGGAATAACAGGGATGCAAAATCCCCAGTTTTAAAATGGAAGAGGAGCTGGGAAAGCGGGATTTGCACAGTGGCAGTGAATCTGTGCATGGCCTCACGTTGCCAAATGTTGTATCGTGCCAGTAAGGAGTCGGTTACAGTTTCCTGTGAACTATACCAAATTCAGGAGAAAAAAGGAAAAAGAAACACGTTCATCACACATCTCTTCGTGCCCTGCAGTCAGCTGGGCTCATTGGTGACCCAGTCCTGAGCAGGGCTCCCGTTTTCTGGGATGGGATGGTGCTTAGGTCCATGTTAGTCTGGTGTCTTCTGTCATTGCTTCCCACAGTCATTGCTGGGTGCTGGGGTCATTAATGGTGCAAAGGCAGAGCAGGCTCTGAGGTGGCCCTTGCAACTCTGCACCTCTTCATCCTGTGCCGTCTGGTTTGGGCAGTTCAGGAGCCCCAGCAGCAACACGAGGAGCAACCACGCTAACCAGCCTCTCTTAGGCTGCAGTGTTAACACCTAAAATAAAATAAATATCAGATGTATCTATATATACACATACACACGTAAAAACTTCAAAAAATGCGTTGCTGCATAATGCCACTAGGTTAATGTGGAGGGGATCTTAGATCTCTCCAAAAGCAGAGGAAGAGCCATGCACCCATTAGGAAAATCCCTAAACCTTTTGAATTTGCAGCACTAGCTTTGAATTTCCAGGTTAGGAAAACCTATTGCATGCAGTGAAAGAGCTAATTTTGAAGTCAAATGATAGTTTGAAGGGTTTAGGATTAAAAACACCCAAAAGGGAACCCCGTTCCCTGCTTGCTAATGGAGAGGTGCTCACCTCCTGTGTTGATCTTCATGCGCGTGGTGAGGCTGGCGATGGGCTGTTCTGCACATCCGCACACATGGGAGTGTCTGTGCATTCCCTAGGCTCTATCTTCATTCCATGCGGTGTTGGAATTTGGCAAAAAAGAAACCAAGCAGGAAAGCTTGCTTAAAAAATCCTCAGCCAAGCTGTCAGTGGCAAAATGACCCGTTAGCTCCGTGCAGCGGGTGAGGGAGCGGAGCGCTTAATCCGCTCCGCGCCGATTCACTCCAGTCAAATCTGTGCTGCCGTGCAGGGTTGCCCTGGTACGCACATAAAGAAATTGTCCTATAACAATTCCCCTACGCAGGAGAGTCGTGTAATGCCATACGTTGAGTGAGAGGAGAAACTAATCGCCCTGTTGTTGTTCCTTTTGGCAGAGATGAAAGAAGAGGCTCTTATGAATATGCCCCTGATCGTACTTACTACGAGGCTGTGAGGACTCCAGGAACGTACCCGGAAGATCCTCGCCGAGAATACCCGGCTCGAGGCAGGGAATTTTATGCAGAATGGGATCCCTACCAAGGAGATTACTACGATCCACGATATTACGATGAGCCCCGTGAATACAGGGATTACCGAAGTGATCCGTATGAGCAAGACATAAGGGAGTACAGTTACAGGCAGCGGGAGCGAGAGAGGGAGAGAGAGCGCTTCGAATCCGATCGCGACCGGGATCACGAGAGGAGACCCATTGAGCGGAGCCAGAGCCCAACTCACTCCAGGCGCCCGCAAAGTCCCGGCGCGTCTCCCTCGCAGTCGGAGAGGCTGCAGAGCGATTCCGAGCGGCGGATCTACAGCAGGTCGTCCGATCGCAGCGGGAGCTGCAGCTCCCTGTCCCCTCCTCGCTACGACAAGCTCGACAAAGCCCGCGTGGAGCGTTACGCCAAGAACGAGAAGCCCGAGAAGGAGCGGGTGTTCGAGCAGGAGAGAGTCGACAAGGAGAAACGCTTGGTGAGGAAGGAGAAGCCGGAAAAGCTGGAAAAGGACAAGGCCGACAAGCAGAAACGAAAAGCAAAAATCCACTCGCCCAGCTCTCAGTCTTCAGAAACAGACCAAGAGAACGAGAGAGAGCCCAGCCCTGAAAAACTGAAGGGCAACAGTAAACAGAGTAAAGAGAGAGGTGACAAAGAAGGGACAGCGAAAAACCGCCTGGAACTCATGCCCTGCGTGGTGTTGACACGAGTGAAGGAGAAGGAAGGGAAAGTTATTGATCAGTCTGCTTTGGAGAAGCTGAGAGCAAAGCTCGATAATGACACGATGAAGTCTCCACTTCTCGAACAGAAAACACAGACATCTCAAGCTGAGCAAACAGCCAAGTCTGATCAGTCAAAACTGGAACCTGTCAGACCTAAGGTACAAAAAGAGAAAGCCCTTGCCAGTCATGTAGAAGTGGTTGATAAGGAGGGGAAAATAAAGCCCAAAAAGCACTTGAAGGCGGAGCAAGCTTCGGAGGGGGCCAACGCGGTGGATTTGGATAAGCTGGAGGCTCGCAAAAGGCGCTTTGCCGATGCAAACTTGAAGGCTGAAAGGCAAAAACTGGAAGCCAAGAGAAGCAGTCAGGACGAGGAAGATTCGCGCGCAGTTTTGAAGAAACAACTTGATGCGACGGCTTCATCTCGAGAAGCTGGAATGTTACGGGAAGGCGAATTGGAAAGAAAACCCCTGAGGAAAGAGCTGCTTAAAAGGGAATCTAAAAAGCTCAAACTGGAAAGACTTATTCCTGTTACTAGTCCCAAAGAAATTCAGGAGACTCTTAATGTAGCTGGGATTGGCTTGCGTCCCGCTCCAGAACTGCAGGCTCGGCTTATGGACACAGCCGATGAACCTGTGGAGATCCAAGAACTCCCTCCAAAAAAAATGAATCCAGGAAAAGCCCAGCATAAACAAATCCAGCTACTAGATGACCAAGGAGTGGAGAGGGAGGACACGAGGAAGAATTACTGCGGTCTGCCTGAAGACGCACCTGACCATAAACTGGGCCAAGAAAAACCTCCGTCAGCTGATACAGAGGAGAAAATTGGCATTGACATTGACCATACTCAGAGTTACAGAAAACAAATGGAGCAGAGCCGTAGATTGAAGCAGCAGCTGGAGATGGAGATCGCCAAGTCAGAGAAGTTTGGCAGCCCCAAGAAAGATGTAGACGAATACGAAAGACGGAGCTTGGTCCACGAGGTGGGGAAACCTCCGCAGGACGTCACCGATGACTCTCCGCCCAGTAAGAGGAAAAAGACCGACCAGTTTGATTTTGAAATTAGCACTAAAAGAGAACGAAACTACAGGAGTTCTCGCCAGGTGAGCGAAGACTCTGAGAGGACGTCCTGTTCCCCTAGTATCCGACACTTTCCTTTTCATGAGGACGATGACACGCTCGATTCTCCCAGGCTAATGCCATTAAAGGAAACCAAAGAGTCACCTAAAATAGAAGAAAAGAGTCTTTCATACCCCAACATGACTGTAAGGGAGGACTCTCTGAAATTCAATCCTTACGATTCCAGCAGAAGGGAGCAGATGGCAGAAATGGCTAAAATCAAACTCTCCGTGCTGAGTTCCGAAGATGACCCCAATAGATGGGAAGCACAAGTGAAACAAGAGCCCGGCAGAGTAGACATTAGCTTTCCAAGCAGCATTGTGAAAAGAGACAGCATCCGAAAGCGCTCCCTGCGGGACCTGGAGCCGGGGGAAGTGCCTTCGGACTCCGATGAGGACAGCGAACACAAGTCCCATTCTCCTAAAGCCTCGTCCTTATTAGAGAGTTCCAGGTTATCTTTTTTATTAAGGGACAGAGAAGAGAAGTTACGTGAGAGAGAGGAAAGACTGTCGACTTCTTTAGAAAGGAACAAATTCTACTCTTTTGCATTGGACAAGACAATCACGCCGGACACGAAGGCCTTGCTTGAAAGAGCGAAATCTCTGTCATCCTCCCGAGAGGAAAACTGGTCTTTTCTAGACTGGGATTCAAGGTTTGCTAGTTTTAGAAACAATAAAGACAAAGAGAAGGTTGACTCGGCTCCGAGACCTATTCCATCTTGGTATATGAAAAAGAAAAAAATCAGGACTGATTCGGAAGGTGGAAAACTGGATGATAAGAAAGAAGATCATAAAGAGGAGGAACAGGAGAGACAGGAACTGTTTGCTTCCCGGTTTTTGCATAGCTCCATCTTTGAACAGGACTCTAAGCGCTTGCAGCATTTAGAGAGGAAAGATGACGACCTTGACTTCATTTCTGGTAGGTTGTACGGGAGACAGTCTTCCTCGGATGGGACTAACAGCGCGGCCGATTTGGTGCAAGAACCGGTTGTTCTTTTCCACAGTCGATTTATTGAACTGACACGAATGCAGCAAAAAGAAAAGGAGAAGGATCAAAAACCGAAAGAAGTGGAAAAGCAGGAAGACAAAGAAAATCGGCCAAAGACCCCCGAAGTGGTTCCTGATAGCAAAGAATCGGAACATAAAACTTCCTTGGTGCTTGGTCCCTCTTTGGTCACTGTCACATCGCAGGAACCAGTGCCACTTGCTTCTGAGAAGGCTGCAAGTGAAAAAATTGTAGCAGATGCAGCTTCTGTTAAAGAAGAGAAGGTTCCTGACCCTGTTTCTACAGCAGAAGAACAAAAACCTGTTCCTGAAATTGCTGTTCCTCTCAAACTTGAACCACCTGAGCAAACAGAAGCCCCGGCAGCTGTAGACGTTAATAAGGAAGTTGTTCCTGCAACTCTGGTGTCGGAGGAAGACTCTGTGTCCACGGAGCACCCTTCATACTTGGACACAAAACCTCCCACGCCAGGAGCGTCGTTTTCCCACGTGGATATCAACGTGGATCCAGAACCTGAAGGGGCCCCATTGATTTCGCCTCCTCTTAAGCTCGCTCAGAAGTCCGAAGAGATCATTGAACCTAAAGAAGAAAATCCTCTGCTTTTGGACAACGCCGATGCTAGCGCAGGTCAGAAGGCAGAGGTGGCTGCTGAGGTCCTGCCGCCAGTTTCTGACAATGACATGGAAGTTGAACCTCCAGTTGTTGTGAAGGATAAGAAGTCTTACAAGAGTAAACGCTCCAAGACTCCTGTCCAGGCAGCCGCGGCTGCTGTCACAGAAAAGCCCGTGACGAGGAAAAGCGAACGGATCGACCGGGAAAAGCTCAAACGATCGAGCTCTCCTCGTGGGGAAACGCAGAAACTCGCCGAGCTGAAAGTGGAGGCGGAGAAGGTTTCAAGGAATGCTGCTAAATCCCCCAGTTCTGCTGCAGAGCCAGAGAACGTGGAGCCGAGTTTGCCGATAGGCCGAACGCGGCGCAGGAATGTGAGGTCTGTTTATGCTACCACGGGGGACAACGAGGGTCCATCTCCCATCAAAGACTCTGTGGAGGTCACGAGATCCACCAGGAAGAGAGGGGAAAAGGAACCCCAGGAAACGGTGACGACCGTTCCTACTACCCCACGGAGAGGGAGACCTCCCAAAACGCGCCGCAAGCCGGAGGAGGACATCTCTCCCATAAAGGCAGAACCGGCGCAACCGGAGCCCGAGGAGCCCGAAGCTAAAGAAGCTGTGGAGACCCCGAAGCCCACGGAGGGATGGAGATCTCCCCGGTCCCAGAAGGTCACGCACGGCCACTTGTCAGCTGCCACCAGCCAGCAGGGAAAGAAGGGGAAAAACGAACCGAAAGCCGAGGCTGCGCTGGAATCGGAAGATGCTGCTGAACGAGCCGCGCAGGAGTCGAGCGGTGGGGAAAGCAGCAATAAAGTCAAAACAGCCGAGAAGGAGGTGGCCACCAGCGAGCAGAAACGAGAGAAGAAGGAGCTCGATGCAGAGAAGAACCAGCTAGAAGTGCCCATGGTTGAGGTCATCGAGAAGAAGCCGGCACCGGAAAAGGTGACAAAATCCAAAAGGGGAAGATACAAAAACACCAAGACTGTTGTAGATAAAGCCTCCTTGTGTCTAAAAAATGTGGAAATCCGGCTCAACGTCGACGAGGTGAAGGGCGCCTTGCGGCCAAGTGAGGAGGAATCAGAGCCCATGGCAGTGTCACCGGCCAAAATGAAAAGCCCCCCAAAAGAGGACATGCTGCCTCCCCATTTTGCGAAGGCTGAGGTGGAGGATCCGTTCCAAGAAACGGAGAAAGAAGCGCTGCGGGAAGCGAAGCCGTGCCCGGAGGCCGCCCAGCTGGCCAAGCAGATAGAGCTGGAGCAGGCCGTGGAGAACATTGCCAAGCTCACGGAGACACCGCCGGCAATTCCTGCCTACAAGGAGCCCCCGGCGGACGTGGCCGAAGTCCGCCCGGAGGAGGAGGGGGACAAACCCGCGCACCAGGCCAGCGAGACGGAGCTGGCCGCCGCCATCGGCTCCATCATCAACGATATTTCCGGGGAGACAGAAGCTTTTCCTGCGCCCCCGACTTACCCCGCGGAGTCGGAAGCAGAAATCCCGACGGAGCCGCTGGTGTTGCCGTCGCCTCGGGAGGAAATGGAGCCGGAGACGGACCAGGCAGTGAACAACATCTTGGAAACGGAAGCGGCGGTGGAGGCGGCGGTGCAGCCGGGCGCCGCGGCGGAGGCCGAGGGCAAGGAGGCTGACGTCAGCTTCAGCGAGTCCTCCAACTCGGCGCAGGAGACGGAAACCTTGCAGGAAGCCGAAGTTGCTCGGAAGGAAAAGGGCCGCCAAAAGAGCACCCGGCAGAGGCGTAAGAGGAGCACGGGCAGGAAAGGAGACGCCACCGAGGTCAGTGCGTTTGAGCCGGAGAGGGTGCAGAGCAAATCCCCCCCTTCCAGCGAAGCAAAGGCAAAACCTGAGGAAGCCTTGAAGGAAGACAGGCCAACCAAGGGCTCCGCTCAGATGTCTCCAGAGGCGAGTCCTGCCGATGGCACCAAGGGCGCTGATGCCGCGGCTGCGCACGAGGCCGTGGTCGAGAGCGGCGCGTCTCCAACGGCACCGGCTCCTCTGGAGCTGGCGGCGCCGGCGGCTCCCACCGACGAGGGCAGCCAGGCGGAGTTCAAGGTACGGTCGCCTGTGGAGAACGCGCCCGTCACCCCGCCGGGCGCTCCCGCTGCAGCCCTTCCCGCCGCCCCTCCGGCCACCGCCAAGCTGCCCGCCCCGGTGCCGCCCGCCTTCGTCCCCCTGCATTCCAGTGCCGCCAAGGTGCCCGAGTGGATGGTGCGGCACGAGGAGGCGCGCGCCCGCTCCACGCCCCCGCCCGCCCTCCCGCCGGATACGAAAGCGTCCGATATCGACAGCAACTCGAGCACTTTGAGGAAGATTCTCATGGAGCCCAAGTACGTCTCGGCGACGAGCATCGCCTCCACGCACGTGACGACGACACACGCGGAGCCGGTGAGCGCGCCGCGCCTGGACGAGGCGCCTCCGCACCCCGCCGCGGAGGCCACCAAGCCCGTTTCGGAGGAGAAGCCGGCGGTGCCCGTGGCCAACGCGCTGGACCCGCCGGTGGCTGAAGCGCCGCTCTTCAGCGAGAAGGAGAAGCTGAGCACTGTCATCGCCCCCAAGGCTACCTCTGTCATAAGCAGGATGCCACACAGCATGGAGCTGGAGGAGGCCCCCAGGATCACCTTGGTGAAGCAGGCGCCCCAGGGCCAGAGCTGTCTCGTTAACGCTCCCTCGCCCAAGTTTAAGCAGAGGTCGAGCGCCAACGATAACAGTCGGTTTCATCCGGGCTCTATGTCTGTCATTGAAGATAGGCCCGTAGAGACTGGCTCCAGCCCGGGCCTGCGGGTGAACACCTCGGAGGGGGTGGTGCTGCTCAGCTACTCGGGGCAGAAGACGGAGGGTCCCCAGCGCATCAGTGCCAAGATCAGTCAGATCCCCCCCGCCAGCGCCGTGGACATCGAGTTCCAGCAGTCTGTGTCCAAATCGCAGATTAAGCAGGAGCCCATCACGCCGGCGCAGGCGGCGCCGAAGGGCTCCCAGGCTTCCACGGGCTACGGGACCGTTTCGACGCATTCCTCGCTGGTCCTGGGCACGCAGCCCTACAACACGTCGCCCGTGATCTCCTCCATTAAGCAGGAGCGCGTGGCCTTGGACAAAGCCGACGCGTCCCACCTGGCCGCGCAGCCGCCGGCGTCGCAGCCGGGGGCCGGGAAGGTCCTGGCGCAGCCTGGGAACACTCCGCCCGTGCTCGTTCACAGCCAGATGGTTGTGAACAAGAAACTGCCCGATGCCGCCGCGCTCAAAGCGGAGAGCAAGACTCTGCAGCCCTCCAGCTTGAGCCCCGGCGTGAGCCCCCATCACCCGTCGCTGTCGGGGAAGATGCACTCGGAGGCCAACCACGTGAGCTCGGGGCCCGGCACGCCGACGGAGCGCGCCATCTCCCACCTGGGCGTCGCCAAGCAGGAGCCGCACTCGCCGCGCACCAGCGGCCACTCGCCGTCGCCCTTCCCGCGCGCCTGCCACCCCGGCAGCACGGCGGCGCCGGCCCTGCCCAGCAGCACGCCGGTGATGCTGGCGCCGGGCCTCTCCGTGCCGCCCTACATGTCGGGCATGCACCCGGAGCAGTCGGTCATCATGCCGCCGCACAGCGTCACGCAGACCGTGTCCCTGGGCCACCTGTCGCAGGGCGAGGTGCGCATGAGCACGCCGCCCCTCTCCGGCATTGCCTACGGCATGCGCCCCGAGGCGCTGCACTCGCCCCGGACGGCGCTGCAGCCGCAGATGGAGATGAAGCCGCAGCGGTCGAGCACGCCGCAGCCGGCCCCCATGCGGGACATGGTGATGGCGCCGCTGCCGGCGCAGCACCCGCCCGAGGAGGAGCTGCACTTCCACCACGGCGCCGTGTGCCGCGCGCCGGCGCCCGGCCAGTCCGACGTGCTGGTCATGCAGCCCGACTACCGGCTGCACGCGCCGGGCATGCGGCTCGAGCAGTACAACGTGGCGCGCGACGTGCGCATGATGATGCACCCGCACATGGCGCCCGTGGGCGAGCACCACGCCGATGGCCGGCAGGCCCGCACGCCCGACGGCGCCGGCAAGACGCCCCCCGCCAGCAAGACGCCGCAGCCGGGCAAGGAGGCGCCCAAAGCCGCCGAGGGCAAGATGGCCCCGGCGCCGCACGGCGAGACGCGGCTGCTGAGCGTGGCGGCGGGCGGCCAGCTGCCCGCGCTGCCACAGCCCGTGGTGGTGCCGCACGGCGTGCAGCTCATGCACCCCGCGGGCGGCTCCTTCCACGACTACCGCTCCGTGTACGGGGACATGAGGAACTACCACGCGGTGGCGCAGCTCGGGCACCCCCAGTTTGCCGGCGCGGCGCCCATGGGGCTGCCCTCGCGCAGCATGACGCCCTCGCAGGTGAGCAGCCCAAGGCGCCTCCCTCCCTCCGCCCGACCCCAGAGCGGCCTGAGCCACCTGAGCTCACGCTTGGGCTCTGCGCGCCCCGGGCTGCGAGGACTAGGGAAGCTGTTCCTGGTTGGGAGCTGCGGGTTGGATCCGTTCAGTGGTAGTGGGCAGAGACTGAAGAAATCCCTCTTGGTGCCCCCAGAGGTCTCCAAGGGGAGATGGGAAGGGTTCCCCTGGGTGTCCAGACATAGGGATGTCTTGAGGAATTTCGAGGCAGCCTGGAAAGCCTGCAGGGGTGGCCGCCATGGTTGGAGTGGCCTCGTGGTGTCTTCGGGAGCTGGGGTCAGGGTGGCCGCTGGGGCTGACGTGCTCGTGCTCTGCCTGCTCCACAGAGCCTGCCCGAGGGCGAGCACGCGCCGGGCCGCAGCAAGACGCCGCAGGAGCCCAAGGGCCCGGCGGCGGCGCCGGCACCCGAGCAGAGCCACCACGCGCCCGTGAGCCGGCACGCGGCGCCCATGGAGCCCCATGTGCACCTGCAGCGGGCGCAGGCCGACGCGGGCCAGACCTCGTACCCTTCGCCCGTCGCCGTCTCCGTCAAGCAGGAGCTGCCGTCGCCGCACCAGCCGCCGGCGGTGCCCAAGCAGTCGCTGTTCATCCCCACGACGTCGGGCGCCGGGGCCCTCGCCCTGAACCGCCCCGAGGCCCAGTCTGCCCTCAAACAGGAGCCGGCTCCTCACCCTGTTGCGCAGAGACCTGTGGATATGGTTCAGCTCCTGACAGTAAGTGCTGCTCCTTCCGCTTCCTGCTCCACGAAGCTGCTTTGCTCTGGGGAGGGGAAAATCAGTGCGTTTTGCTCAGCTGCTCTCATTGGCAGCAACGAAACAGGAGGCCTCTTGCAGTAAATGCCTCGGAGGTGGCAGAGCTCCCGCGCGCTGCTCTCTGGGCCATTGCTGCCCCTGGGGCTTCTTGGCCACGGCCCCATTGGCAGCGCAGGCTCAAAATCCCAGCAGAAGGCAGCAGAGCCCTGTGTGTCATGTGAGCCCTGTGTGTCATTTGCTGCTTCAGCCTGCACCCTTGTGGACAGTCGGCTGCTGCTGGGAAGAGTGGGTGTATTTAATGAAAAACACCCGCCCACCTCCTGAAGACCTAAACCCTGTGACTGAGGACGAAACGGGGGACGCGGCTGAGGAGCAGGCTCGTGTGGGACATCTCTTCAGCTTTCTTCTCGCCTTGCTTTCCAGAAATACCCCATCGTGTGGCAGGGCCTCCTGGCGCTGAAGAACGACACGGCCGCCGTGCAGCTGCACTTCGTCTCCGGCAACAACGTGCTGGCGCACCGCTCGCTGCCCGCGCCCGAGGGCGGCCCGCCGCTGCGCATCGCCCAGCGCATGCGCCTCGAGGCCTCGCAGCTCGAGGGCGTCGCGCGCAGGATGATGGTGAGGGCGGCCCTGGCGGCGGAGCTCGCGCGGGTCACAGAATCACACAGAATCACAGAATCTATGAGGTTGGAAGGGACCTCTAGGGATCATCTGGTCCAGCCTTCCCGCTCCAGCAGGCACCTAGAGCAGGTGGCACAGGGCGGCATCCAGGCGAGTTTGGAGACCTCCAGAGAAGG
>JAUBOD010000265.1:67392-89305 GCA_032353885.1 Nothura maculosa | reverse complement strand
TCCCCTCCAAAGAAGAGGACCAGCAGGAAGACCTGGGCAGCACATGCCAAAAATGAAATGGCTCTGTTGTCCCAGAGGGAATTGGCCATGGATTTGGGGAGAGTGGTGGAGATGGAGCCAAGGTCAAAGAGGGAGAGGTTGAGGAGGAAGAAGTACATGGGAGTGTGCAGGTGGTGGTCGCAGGCTATGGCTGTGATGATGAGGCCGTTGCCCAGGATGGCAGCCAGGTAGATGGCCAGGAAGAGCGAGAAGTGCAGGAGCTGTAGCTCCCGTCTCTCTGAAAATGCAAGGAGCAGGAACTCATGGAAGGAGCTGCTGTTGGACATTTTGACCTCTCCCGGCATTTGAGGACTGTGGAAACAGGAAAAGACAGGGACAAGTCAGGAGATATCTTTCTTATCAAAATTCTTTCCCTATCTCACACCCTCTTCTGCCTACGTGGACACAAATACCTTCTTGGCAAGACCTTAGTTCAGCTCCCTGTCTGAAGCTCCAGCTCATACTGTGTGAGTCTACCATGAATAACAGAAACTTCACCCCAACCATGCAAGAAGTTTTGCCAGCAGGTTCGTCTTGCCTCAGGGCACATCTCTGTCGCTTGGAGATGTCCTTGCTGAGGGCTCTACACCTGTTCCCACTACAGACACCTGTCTCCTTGCAGAGCATTCAGTTTTGCCATACAGAAAGCAGGAAAGCACAGAAAGCACCTGGAGACACCTCCCTGTTTGCAGGTGCTACAGAGCACATCAGAGAGTCTCTGGTGAGAGTGGCAAGGGGGTGTCGGTGCTGTCTGCAGGCTGAGAGTTGTTGAAGGCACTTGATGAGATTGCATGCAAACCTCTCCAACCTTCACAGTGGTGACAAAGATGATGTTCCCCTTTCATCAACCTGTCTGCTGCATTTCTATCCCCATTACACAGACAGAGGTCTACAAGAGTGGAAAACTCCACTCTCCAAATGTCCTCCTGGTGAGCTAGATCTCTGGGCAGCCCTGACCCACGCAGCAGCCTCTCAGCATCAACAGGTACCTGCCCTGCCAGGGCTCGACCCTCTCACCCAGAGCTTCTCCCCACAGTGTCCTGGGGAGCTCCCGCACAGGCTGAGTGCTGACCTGCACAGGGGCACAGTCACTGCCCCGGGCACACAGCACCATTTGGTGCAGGGACACGGCTCTGGATTAGAGCTCAGGCAGGACACTGTGCACAAGCGATCTTCACATTCCTGCAGCTGCCATGGGTGAACGAGGATGATGCCCTGTCCCCATGACAGTGTGGTAGGAATCTCTGCTCGGAAGCATCTCCTCTTCTGCATTGCTCAAGTCAGGAGAGGGATCCTTAAAAAAGGAATATATCCCTGCAACACAGGGCTGGGTTGAGTACACCACCCAGCAAACTCAGTAGCAAGGTGCTGCAGCAAGACTCACCATGCAAAGGGTGGCAAGATTCCTCCCACCACGAGGTCTTTGTGCTCCTCTTCCACACTTCCCCTCTCGCTGCCTTCTCTCCTGTGCTGTGTGCAGCAACAGGCAGTGCTGTAGCCCTGCTGCTCTTGGCACAGCAGCTGTTCCTGCACACAGTGGCTCTGGGCAGGACTGCCAGGCTGCCACAAGCTGCCTGTGTCCCAGAAGCCTGGCCCTGCTCAGGAACAGAGGCCCAGCTGAACTCACCAATTTCCCTGTCCCTTGTGTTCCCTCCTCCTGGGATATGGGCATGAAACAACTAAAATAATCACACCTGTGGTCCTGTCCTAATGAGTAGAGAAAGATGGAGTTCAAAATTGCAGTCTATTTCATCAGAGGATGTCTATCTCTGCAAGTTAGAAATGTCCCACTCTGGAAAGCCCTACTTAGGAAGTCTCTACCAGGCAGGACAATCAGAAAGGGGCAAGAAGGGGCTCATGGATTCAGATGAGTCAATCTGGACATTCCATGCTGGTTCCCAACCCCTGCTCTGGGATGGCTTTCACATTTCTCCCGTGAACTCCACAAACACACAGAAGGTGGGATGCTGCTCGCCCACGCTGAACTGTGCACCGCACTGAAATGCATGGGAGCTCCTTCTCTAAGCTCCCCTTGTGATCTCACCACTGTCTTTAGGCCAAGTCCACCCCTCCTAGAGCTGTGCATGCTTCATAAAGGGGAGAGGCACATCACACCAAGGGCTCTGCTCTGCTCTCTACACTTGGAAACCCTTCCTGGGTTTCCAGGAAAATTTAAGGGTTACTGTTAAGAATTAGGAATAAGTTTATGGTATGGATAAGGTTAGACTTATATTTACCATTAAAGATTAAACCTTGGATTAAGGGGTTAGTTCAAGGTGTTAAGGTTACGAATACAAATAGGCTAAGTGGTATGGTTAAGGACAGGGTTAGAGTTATCCATGCCATTAAGGGTTAGCCATTTAGGGGTAGGTCTGGTTAGGGTTTGGAACAGAGTTAAGAGTTAGGGATTAGGGCTGGAGAAAGGGTCGTGGAAGGGGTTAGACACAACATTTACAGTTATGTTTAGTGTTAGGGAAGGGTTGGCTTTCAGTTAGGGTCAATGTTTAGTGTTCAGGTTGGGCATTCAAGGTTAGCGTTAGGAATGAGGGTTAGGGCTAGGCATTTCAGGTTGGGATTAGTGGTATAGATTAAGGTTAGAGCTTGGCTCTAGGGATAAGATTGGGGTTAGGCATGTCACTTAGGGCTACAGTAAGGATCAGGGTTAGGGTCAGTGTTTTGGTTAGGTGATAGGTTTTAGGGTTTCCTGTTTGTAATAGGATTAGACATTTAGGGTTTGAGTTATGGTTAGGGTGATGCGAGGGAGCTTCTAGAGTCAAAGACGCAGTCTCATAGAGATTAAGTCAATGCTCCTTCTATTGCAGATTCCAGCGTATTTTTTATACAGTAAGCCATATGTCGCACCCCTGACCAATCATGATTTTACATACTCTCCTCTTGTCCCTGTCTTGCCACTGTGTCCAGGACTGACATCCAATCCCTTATATATTTACCTATAAGGTCCCAGATACAATACCTTTTTTGCCTAAAAGTAAGTGCACCACAGTTACTGTCCAATCAGCTTCATGGTCACGCAGCAGCCGCACAGCTGTCTTTGTTCTTGGTCCCGCCGATTGAACGAGTGCACTGTCGGCCTTGAAGTTGGTTATCTACTAACAAGGCGTCCTGCCTGCTGCCAGACACTGTACAGTCGTCCTTGGAGTTGCCCCTACATTAGGGTTTGGTATTTGTCTTAGGGTTAGTTTATGCACACCATTTAAGATGGGTCTGGGTTAAATTAGGGAGCAGGTATGGGGTTAGGGTTTGCATACAGTTTAGGGTTTGTTATGGTTAGTGATGATTATGATCAGCATTACGGTTAAACATTTAGAGTGAGGGATACATTTTAGAGTCAGACACGCCTTTTAGGATTACAAGTGCTGTTAGTGTTAAGGTGAGGTTAGGGTTAAGTATAGGGTTTGGGCTGGGGTTAGCAGTAGCATTAAGGTTAAGCAATAAGGTTTCCCATTAGGGCATGGTTTGTGTTGGTGTTAGACATGACATTTAGGGTTAGACATAAAATTGGAGAAAGTTAGGATTGGACATGCATTTAGGGTTAGAGCTAATTTAGGCTGAGGGTTATACATTTAGGGTTAGGGTCTAGGCTAAGGTTGAGGCATCAGGTTAGTTGTGGATCAGGTTAGCCTTATGGTTAGGGTTGGAGTTTAGGGTTCGAGTTAGGGGTCAAGCTTAGAGTTATGGCTAGAGATAGGGTTAGGTTAGGGGTTATATGCCAGGGATTACAATTAGGAATTAGGGTTACATTTAGATTTAGGTAGGGGTTATTGTTCTCCAAGATCTTGCAGAAAGCTCCAAGCAGGAATCTTGCCAATCCTCTCTGGTCACACACACGTCAGTCTTGTGCTCTGGGTCACACATAAACTATGAATAAATGAGTCAGAACTCTCAAAGTCTTCTCCACTTTCCAGTCATGAATACTTTTAGGCAGGTTAATAAATTAAAAAAGAAAAAAAAAGAAGAGGCTTTCTAGAGCCACTTCTATCAACCTCCTTTTCTCCTATTACATAGGCACTGATTTGCCTACATCCACTCTTTCCTTTCTGTTTATCATTCCTTACTAAATAAAGCCTTCTGGAAAGCTATAAGTCGCCCAATAGAAGTGAATTTTAAAACACTGGTATCAGATATTTAAGGCAAAGGAATTCTTCATTTACACATATGTTTCAACATTCAGAAATTGCACATCCATGGAAAGCTGCCTTGGCTTTCTCTTGCAATTCTGTGAAGCAGTTATTCAGGGACTAATTAAATTAATTAAACAATTAAACAATTAATTAAACAATTAAAAGCAAAGGAGCATTTCTATCCTTGAAAAGAAACAGACAATACCCACTACCAGATGGTGCCTCAGAATAGATTTGCTCTTCCATTTCCACCTCACATGGCAAATGCTAAGAAAAAAATAGTCATCAAAATCCAAGGAGCTCTGAGGCTTTGCAGAAGTGAGAGTTTTATCTCTGCCCTTTCTGAAATATGAAACACAGCTTAGATGTTTCATCTTAGATCCTGCCCCTCTGCTCAGCTCAACCCACACCTGCAGTCTGGGGAGCAGCTCTGGCCTCCTCAGCACCACAGGGATGGGGAACCTCTAGGCAGGCGCCAGCTAAGAGCAATGAAGACCATTAAGGGACAGGAGCACCAGGCTGCCTGCAGCCCCCCATGCCAGCCGCTCTCTGCAGCACAGCACAGGAGTCCCTGCCCTTGGCCTCCTCCTGCAGGGAGGCGGCAGCAGCCTGCCCTGAGCTGAGCTGCCCCCAAGCAGCTTCCTCCTGCTGCTTTATTCCTCCTGGCCAGCACAGCTGCGGCTTTCCTCTTCTCCAGGTGCATCCTTGGTCCCCCCCACACCCTGCTGATGCCCTATGGCCTTCAGACACAGCAGCTTCCTCCACCCTTCCCCAGGAAGGAACCATTGCTGCCCTATCAGCTCCTCTCACAAGAGAGACCTCACAGCCAATGCTCTTGCCTCTCTGCCTGCTGCCAGCCAATCAGCAATACAGAAACATATGATGTCACAGACCCGTCACAGCCAGGGCTCTGTCCCCGTCCCCTCACACAGCAACGGCCTCCCCAGAACTTCCCCAGCCCCGAGCCCAGTCCTGGCCCAGCAGCTGCTCAGCACAGATGAGCTCAAGAGCCCCAAGCTCAGCAGGGACCTGCTGCTGCCCTATCAGGTGCTGTGAGAGCAGTGATGTCACAGTCACTAGGCAGACCCAGCTCTGCTGCTGTCCAATCAGCTCTGACCTCAGGAGGGACCTCACAAGCAACAGTCACACCCTCTCTCTGCAACTGGCCTATCCGGAACTACGGCAGAAGTGATGTCATCAAGCACAATGCAGCCATTGGCTGTCATCTGTTGACTGTCATGGCAACACTGCAGCCTCCTCCCCTGCTGGAAGCTCTGCCCTCCCTTGCCACAGATTCCGCCATCTTGTGGGTGTCTCAGAGGCCATCGCAGGCTTTGGGGGCAGAAGGACCCTGTGTGCGGGGACACATCGGGGCATGGTGAGTTGGCTGCCAGTGTGTCCTGGGGCCTCCTGTGCCCATGCGAAAAGGAGGGTCTGCACCCACATCAGCAGAGAGACTTCCCCGGGATGGGCCACATCTCTGTGTGTTCCCTGGGGCTGAGTTGGTCCCTGCTGTGGAGATGCCAGTGCCATGGGGAGAGCTGAGAGATTCCTCTGTGTCCTCGAAGCCGTCATCTCCCACCAAGAATGGGATCTTCCAAAAATGCTGTTCTCATCTTGAACCTAAAGTGGTTCTTGGACATGCTTTTCCATGTACTTTTCCCCACCACCTTGGAGCCATGCTAACTCCCTGGCTCTCTCAGGAGGCTGCACAGCAGAGCCTGGAATGCGGTGTAATGCCATAGGATCCACATTTGGAGTCAAGCAGCAGTTTGTGAGATGAGGAGCTCCCTGCTCTGCACTCATGAAGCTGGAGAACATTCCTGCAACCCACCTACCTGCGCTTACTCCTCTCTGCAGAGTCCTGGGACACTCCTGCAGAAGGGAGACCCCAGCCTCTGGAATCCTGTCCGAGAGGTGGCTTTCCAAGGCACTGTAAAGAGAAGCCCGCCTTGACTCATTCCTTTGGGTTGCTTGTTCAGCCCCCAGCATCTTGTTTGTGGCACTGTGAGCCCTGCTCTGCACCCTGGCATCTCTGCCCGTTTTCTCCTCTCTCCTATCTCCTCTATCCTCAACTCAATCTCCTCTCTGCCCCAGGACCTTGTGAGGTCTTGGTTTAGGGAGCTCCCTTGAAGCTGTGGCAGGTTGTAGAGCTGGAGGCCTGATGGAGGAGACCTGGGATGTGGCTCTTTCCCTTGTCCTCTCCTGCTGCCAGCCCAAGGCTTCAGGAGAGTCCAGTGCTTCTGGTGTTGGTGAGTTGGGTTTCCTTGGAGATCCCCAAGTCCTGCTTGGTTTGCCCTGTGCAGCAAAGAATATCTCCACTCTCCAGGAAATAGCACCAAAGTTTTTTCCCTGATTTAGTTGAGCAGCAGAGGCAGGTCTGGGGTCTCCAAGAGCACCATGACCCACATGACAGCCTAGGAGCTCTGTGGCTCTCCCATTCCCACATGTCCTGCTCAAATGGGAAGTTTCTAACATCTCTTTTGCAGCAACTAGCATGACAATGTCAAGCTGCAGGATTGAGAGGCTTCCTGTTCCTCTCTTTTCACTCAGAGCCCCAGATGCTGCTCAGCACTGCAGGCAGTTTAAAGGTTACTCTGGCTTTGCAGGAAAGCTTTCTCTTGTGTCATCATTGACAACTTGGATTTAACTTACAGTAAGGGAGCGACATTATTTTTTATGGAAGGATTTCATGCTTTATTTTTGTTTCTTTGCAGTTGAGAAAAATATCCTATGTCTACTTTCATTTTGTTCCCTAAGGAAAGCTGTTGTGAGTTGGGTAGATTAAATGTGCCCTCTGTTGCTGCCTTCAGAGGAACAGGGAAGCTTCTAAGAGGAGTGGTGGAAGTCCCAGGTGGCTGCTGAGAGAAATGGCAGGTTGGGGAGGGGAGGGAAGAGTGTCCATGCAGGGCTTGAGTTCTGGGACCTGCTATTCCTGCATGTCCAGAGATCATTGGGAGTCACTCTGGAATGATAGGCATTGGATTCCCTTATTCTGAAAGCTGAATATTAGTAATAAAAATAGAAGCCTTTAAGGGCAGAAATTCTTTTATGTTCTTAATGTCTCCACCTTTCAGCAACACTCCTGAAAGGTCTCCAATTAGCCTTGCAAGCCTTGATGAAAATTACAGAGAGATAGGGTTAGTTAGAGCTTTTTGCTTTTTAATGAGCCCCATGGTGTATTTGGTGCTGTGTCCATTAACTTCAGTTCCTGAGAGGAGATTGAGCAAAATGTGCAACAATTCAAAGTTAGAAGCAATCTTCAAAGTTGTGTAGAGCCTTAATGGGTCCCACTGCTAGTTGTTATCAACAAAGATTCCCCCAAGGGCTGATTAGAGGAGAAAAGTGTAGTCACTGCTAACAGGTTGGCAGAGGAAATGTGCAGGTGGCTCTGATGCCACGTTAGCACTTGATGTGTTTTATGAGGCCAAATGTCCCAGCTTGGCCAGGGAGCTTCATGGAAGGGAGATCCTTCTGCACATGTTTCTCAGGTCTTCCTGGGGACAGTATGTGGGGGAGCAATGCTCAGTGCAGGACAATGATATGACCCCTTTCAGGACGTGAGCAAAGGAACAATGAGGACTGAGTGTCTCCTGTGAGGCGTCGGTGGCCAGTTCACCAGCCCTAGGCAAGAGGATGCCGCCCTCCTTTGGGGTGTGTGGGCTTTGGCAGTGCCCTTGGCTGTCCCCAGCAGAGCCCGTCCTGTGCTGGCTCCTCTCTGCGGCTGTGCCCGTGCAGCCTGTAAACACCCAGCCTGCTCCCTCACTTAGCTCTTGTCCTTCCCTTCCCTGATGTCTCCCCATCCTCACAGGCTGTTCCTTGTGATACAAAGCCAAGGGATGACCCTGGCCTCCTGGTGGGTGGTGGCCCCTTGCACCACAGCATTAGCCTTCAAGTGATATTACCTGATCTTAATGTCCTGTCTGAAATTGCCAATTTGGGGGAGATTTTGGGGCCAAAAGTATTTCCATTTTGGGGAGATTTTTGGGCCAATTCTATTGAATTTTTTCATGCCGCTTCCCGCTACCAAGGAAATCTCCTGGAAGCCCCACAGCATGGGAAATATATAACCATTGTCCCTCAGAACAGAGTAGCACATGCGAACAGAGAGGAACTGCGGACTGGCCTGAAGAGAAGGGCCTGTGTGTTACAAGGGATGAGGCCCTATGATCCCTGCCTTCTCACGTGAATAAGGCCAGATGTCCATGGGGCTGCATTAGTAGCACCTTGGCTGTGCAGATGAGGGGAGCTGGTATCCCCCTGCAAGCGGGACTTTGTGTGAAGGCTGTGTTGGATATCAATTTTGGGGAGTAGGTGTGAAAAGGGAGGTGTCCTAGGGTGTTGGGCCCGCAAGCACTTCTGAAAGGGCTCATTTTGCTCTTGCTTCCCTCCTGAATATGCTAGAAACATGGTGGTGGTTGTGGTAGACACCCCATGCCTATGGCATGGCCAAGTAGACTTGTTGTCATTGCATGAAATCAAATGACCACAGAGAATTATGCTAGGTCTTTGCAATGCCAGGATCTATAGAGGTCTATATGAATGGAGCTGTAGGGTCTAATAGGCACTGAGATGTCAGATGGCCCAGAAGGTCCTCCACCTGGCTAATGCTCTAGATAGACATGAGACTGTGCACTGTGCTGACGCATGGGCATGGGCTGGTGAGGTCACTGCTGTCACAGCACATGATTGGCCAGGCCAGGCAGATGTTTGTGACCTCAGCAGCACTCCCCTGGCTGGGGCAGTTCTGCTAAGGAACCTGGTGTCCATGCAGCCCATGGGAGCAGCAGCCTCCGTTGGGCTGGGCACATGTGAGGTTCTTGCTGTCCCAGCAGCTGCTGGGCCAGCAGGAGGCTGATGTTGGGGTGCTGGTGCTGAGGTCATTGCTGCCAGAGCTGCTGAGGGGCCAGCAGCAGGTTGCAAACAGCAGAGTTTGCTGGGGGTGCCAGTGGAGGGACTGACATCTGCAGAGCTCTGTAGGCATAGAGAAAAAAGGTTCTTTAATCAAGAGGAGGGAGATCACGGAATCACAGAATGACAGAATGGTTGAATTTGGAAGGGACGCCTAGAAATCGTCTAGTCAAACCACCCTGACCAAACAGGAACGTCGCACAGGGTGTTATCTAGATAAGTTTGGAAGATCTCCAGAGAAGAAGACTCCACAAGCTGGCTGGACATCCTGGTCAAGGGCCCTCTCACCCTCACAGGAAAGAAGTTCTTCCTCACACAGAGTTGGAACTTCTTGTGTTTCAGTGTGTACCCATTATCACTTGTCCTGCCACTGGCTACCACCAAGAGGAGTTTGGCCCCATCCTCCTTCCATTGTCCCCTCAGGTCCTTAGTCATATTGATCATATCCCTTCTTAGTCTTCTCAAGTTTAAACAGGAGATGGAGCACTCAGCATCATAAATATGTGCTGCTGTGAGCATAATCTTCTATGAGTGTGAGCAAGGGAAGAATGAGGCCCCAGTGTCTCCTGTGAAGCATCGGTGGCCAGTTCACCAGCCATAGCCAAGAGGATGCCAATGTCATTTGTAAAGTACGTCTGTCTGTAAATGCCAAGCCTACTCCCTCACCTGGCTTTCCCATATCTCCTTCCCTGCCCCGATGTCATTCTGTCCCCACAGGCTGTTCCTTGTGACACAAAGCCAAGGGATGATCCTGACCTCCTGCTGGGTGGCCCATTGAATCACAGCATTAGCATGCACCTGCAAGTGATATTTCCTCATCCTAATATCCTCTCTGAAATTGCCAATTTTGGAGATTTTGAGGACTATTCCATTTTTTTTCATGCTGCTTCCCCCTACCAAGTAAATATCCTGGCAGCCTCACATTATAGGGAAGAATATAATGTTGTCCACCAGGACAGAGTGGCACATGAGGAACTGAGGAGTGGCCTGAAGAGAAGGGCCTGCATGTTACAGGGGATGAGGCCATATGATCCCTGGGGATGATGCCTGCTCACGTGAATATGGCCAGACGTCCATGGGGCTGCATTAGTAGCAGCTTGGCTGTGCAGATGAGGGGCTGTGTAGATGGGAACACATTTTAAATATCACTATGCTAAGGCAATGAGGTGGAGCAGTTCTTCTGTGAGATCCCCCAGATCCTCAAACTTTCCTGCTCGCACTCCTATGTGAGGGAAATCAGGGTTACTGTGATTGCTGCCTGTATGGCCTTTGGTTGTTTCATTTTCATTGTGGTGTCCTACGTGCAGATCTTCAGAGCTGTGCTGAGGATGCCCTCTGAGCAGGGCCGCGACAAAGCCTTTTCCATGTGCCTCCCGCACCTGGCCGTGGTCTCCCTCTTTGTCAGCACCGACATATTTGCCTACCTGAAGCCTCCCTCCATCTCCTACCCAGTTCTGAATCTAGTGGTGACTGTTCTGTATTCGGTGGTGCTTCCAGCACTGAATCCCCTCATTTATAGCATGAGGAACAACGAGCTCAAGATTGCCCTGAGGAAACTCCTTTTTTGGACATTTTTGCGTCGTGGTAACATTTCCATTCCTCTCCACAAATGACTCCTTCTGTATCCCTTAACTAGACTGACCGTTTTTCCTTCATGTCATTCTTACTTTGGCTTTTATTAGTAGTAAAAATTATTATCATGGTTCTCCACAAGTACTTCCATTCATTCCACTTTTACCAAGACTGCTCTTTCTTACCTTGAACCGTACCTAATGCTGTGTTAGGATTGGTCCCCTCACTGTATCTGTGTAATAAAGTAATTTCTACACGCTGGACCTTTTCTTTCAAAGCTGGTGTCAAGAACGAGCTTAGGAAACTGCACCTGAGAAGTGCCTGCAGAACAGGCTCCTCCATGAGTTCCAGTGCCAATTCCGCAATGCTCTCTTTAGAGACCAAGAGCAGTATTTGCATTTCTCCACAGTTGTAAGCCTTGTCTAACCCTGAGGCCTTCCATCACCATGTCTATCATCGCCACAGGACTTTTCTCACTAATAACAGGGTTTTTTCTCAGTGCAGTGCTTGGGGCTTGGGCTCTTCTTTCAAAGCTGCAGCCAAGAGTTTCCTCCAGGACTTTCACCCTGAAAGGGCCTGTTACTCTCCAGGCATTTTCATGAGCTGAAGACAATGAGATTGTGGGGTGATTTGCTTGGGAATGAGGGTAGGATTTGTTTCCCACTTGGCAGTTCTCAATGCTTGTGATTGATTGTCTTGAATGCTCAAGTAGTACCTGCCCGGGACTGTCTCCATTATGACAGGGATGTTGGCACATGGCCACAGTGGGGACCTTGCAGGCAAAGGGAGGGAGCTGCAGGAGCAGCTCATGAAACCTTACAGGTCAAACCCTGCTGTGGATCTAGGGACAGACCTGACCACAGCTTGAGGCATTCGAAAAGCCCATGATGACTCAGAGGGTAGGGACATCAAGGTAGTGGTGGCTGCAGCTCATGCACTCATAAGTCAGTGTCGTGTCCTTCAGCAGCTGCAGGGACCGCCCGGTGCAGGTCTTCGCCTCTTCAGGCCTGTCCCCTGGCCTGGGACACCCATCCCCCTGTCCGGAACAGTAGAAGGCAACACTGGGCCCACATCCCCTGCCACAACAGGCCCAGACACAACAGGGGCAGGGGCTGGAACAGCTGTGTTGTCACTGCTGGGAGGAGTTTGACACCAAAGAGAGAATGGGTGGCACCACACGGCCTAGGGTAAGTACCACCAATGGAGGTGCTGCCCCTCGTGGGACAGGGGTCTGGGACAGCTGGGATGGAGTCTGACACTGCCGTGACAGGGGCTGGCATCTCTGGGACAGGGTCTGGCACTGTGAGGAGACAGATAAGCTCCAGGAGAGGGGCTGACACCCTCAGGATAGGACCTGGCATCTCTGGGACAGGGCTGGCTACCAGGAGAGGTGCTGGCTGCACCGACATAGGGCCAGTACCTCCAGACTGGGCCTGGCACCACTGAGACCTCCTCACCAGGCAGCTGTCAAGGCAGGAGCTCTGCTCTGTCTCAACCATCTTATGCAACTGCCTCCACGAGGGCAACCTGGGCAGGTTGGGGAGGAGGAGATGAGACTTCCAGAAAGAGGAATGGATCTTTAGAAATCATCTAGCCAACCCCTCTGCTCCAGCAGGGACACCTACAGCATGTGACACAGAGTCACATGCAGGTGGGTTTTGAAGACCTCCAGAGACGGAAATTCCACTGCCTCCCTGTGCAGCCTGTTCCAGAGCTCTGTGACTCTCACAGTTAAGAAGTTCTTCCTCATAGGGAGATTGAACTTCCTGTTTTTCAACTTACACCCATTGCCCCTGGTGCTATCACTGGCCACCACTGAGAAGAACTTGGTCCCTTCCTCCCTACATTCCCTCTCTATGTACTTATACATACTAATCAGATCCCCTCTCAGCCTTCTCTTCTCCAGAGAAAACTTATGCACATTGCCCTCATTCACAGGTCCTGCTCCTCATTTTCTTTGCTGCTCTCCTGAAGAAAATGTGCTGTGACATGGAAGGACACCAGTCACGCCACTCATGCCCCACATCTGAGTTCTTTCAACCACAAGGCAGCCCAATGGCTCTTTGGGCATTTCCATGTGCACCTGTCTGCACCCCAGACTGCACCTCTTCAACTGCATTTTGGCTTCAGGTTACAGCTGAACATCTGGCACCAGGAATCCTGTCAAAAGGACCTTGTGCACAGAAAGACTTTGATTGCAAGTGGTGACCTGCTGTCTGGATGGCAGGTGGCAGTCTAAGAGTGAAGGGAGGTTGCCACTAAGACAGCCAAGGCTGCAGCTCAGGGGCCAGGGCAGGGAGTAGCTGGGCAGGACAAAATTGGCAGCAGAGAGTTTGGCTTCCCAAGCTGTCTCTGTTGTACCATTGAACATTTAACTGATCTGCAGGAAGGACAAGTTACCCCTGAAGAACTCACTGGTCTTGGGTAGCCTGTGATCCAGCCACCCTGAGGTCATCATTAGCCCAGTCCCTCTTCCTATGAGCTGACAGGGAAAGTAGACATTGCATAGGAGGAGAGCTACAAGGGTTTGAGTGTGCAGAGACCGGGTACAGACCCTGGTGTGATGTGCCTCCCAAACATGTAGCTTGCTTCATGCAGGCAGGATGGACTTTCTTTAATGGCAATGTTGGTATTCCTTTATTAGGATACAGGTAAGAAACCCAGGATGCCCTGGTATGCTTTTCCAGCAAATACTGCAAAGGGGCATGGCTTTCCTGTAGGTCTCATGCAGTATCTGCTAGAGACATGTGACTGTGTGGACACCCTAGACATATGACATGATCTTGCCAGCATTTTTCTGTGACATCAAATCAAGTGCCTATACTTAAGTACCAGAGCTGCTTGTTAATATTGGAATCTTCTTATTCCTCAGCTTCATAGCAAGTGGGGCTCCTTTTGCAGTGGGGATCTGGGTTAAGATAAACAGACCCAGCTCTCTCAGCTCTCCCTCATAGGAGAGATGTTCCATTTTCCTGATCCTCCTTGTAGCCCCATGATGGAATCTTTCTAGTCATTCCATGTTCTTCCTGTACTGGGGAGCCCAGACCTGGACACAGGACTCCAGATGTGATGTCATCAGGACTCAGGCCAGGATGATCTCCCTTGACTTGCTGGTAACAGTCTTCCTCATATAGAGTAGGATCCCATTGGTCTTCTTGTCCACAAAGGCACATTGCTGCCTCCTGGTCAGCTTATTGTCAACCAGGGTGCCCAACTCCTCTGCACAGCTGCTGTCCAGCAAGTCATCCCCCAGACTATATTCATACATGGGAATATCCATCCCTTGATGTAGGACCTTTCATTTCGCTTTCTTGAAGTTCAAGAGGTTCCTCCTCACTGAACTCTGCAGCCTGGCCAGGCACTTCTGAATGGCTACACAGCCCTCCCATGTATCAGCCAGGCCTCCCAACACTTGTGTCATCAGCAAATTTGCTGGGGGTGCACTCTGTCCCTTCCCCAAGTCACTGATGAAGAAGAAGAAGAGAATTAGACCGAATCCTAACCCCTGGGAACACTGCTACCTTCAAGTCCCAAATAGACTCTGTGCAGTTTTATGAGCACACGTAGGAAAACCTGAGAGAAGCTGGGGTCTTTGCCAATCACCTAGTAAAAAAAAGGCATAATTCCCACATAGGTCCTGCCCATGCCGATGTGCTGGAAATCCCAGGCAGGTGACATGGCCCTGCAGGCCTACTTCACTGTCTCTGAATCAAGTGCCTCAAATGAATTACAGTAGTAGTTTATAGGGTCAACATGTTCATGTGTCTCAACTTCCAAGTGAGTGTTACTCAAAGAGCTCTGGGCTCTTTGAGATGGCCAAGAAAGTTATCCAGCTCTCCTCCACCATCTATTCTAGAAGGATGTGACCATTTGTGTGCCCCACCCTCCATTTGATGGGGTAACAGTGGAAGCTTAAAGAAAGACCTCCCATGCAGTCATTGGTGGAGTTCACCCTTCAACTTGGGTAAGGGGAATCCCACCACCTTTATGCTTGTGCAGCTTGAGGTAGGCAACTGAATCCCACTACATGCCAGAGGCTCCTAAAGCAGCATGAGATGCTCAGATTGATTCATTGGAATCAGTATCTGAACCATGGTTAAACGAACTCCTTACTTGTCCCTCTCTAGGTGTCCTGTCTAACTGAGAGATGTGAATTAGAGCTCTCAGAGTAGTGCATTGGCATCTCCTACAAAGAAGAGTGTGAAATTTTCTGAGAGCAATTGCACTTTTACCATCGACCTTTCTTCAGTACTTAGAGATGGAAGATGAGGCACTGTTTAAGTCAATTGCAGTGATTATTTCCCAGGAGTAATGAGCACAAAGGACAGGGAAATTGTTGAGTTCTGCTGGGACTCAACTTGTGGGGCCCTGCTCAGGAACAGGCTCTGGGGACAAAGGTTGTGGGTGAGCAGGCTCTGGGAATGGATGGAGGTCATGACAAACTGTCAGCAATGTCCAGAGACACTGTGTGCAGGAGCAGCTGCTGTGCCAAGAGCAGCAGGGCTGCAGGCACTGCCTGCTGCTGTGCACAGCACAGGAGAGAAGGCAGCGAGAGGGGAAGGACAGTGTGGAGCGGGAGCACAGAGCAGAGCTCACAGTAGGAGGGAATCTTCTCAGCCCTTGACACGGTGAGTCTCTAACTGCAGGGCAATGCTGCTGAGGTTGCTGGGGGGTTCTCCTGAACTCAGTGCATGTAATTATGGATTGTCATTTTAAAGGTCTCTCTCCTGGAGTAGCCAGGGTTTAGCAGGAGGAGGAGATGCTTCAGAGCAGGGATTCCCTGCATAATGGTCACAGGGACAGGGCATCCTGCTCCCTTCTTGCAGGATTACACAGGAGTGTGAAGCTGCGGTGTGCACCCAGGTCTGCATGGGCTGATTGAGAGCAACATCCCCCAGCCCAGGGTGCTGTGTGCCCGGGACAGTGACTCTGTAGCCTGCAAGGGGCAGCACTCACCCTGTCCAGGTTGCTCCCTATAGCACTACAGGGAAGCTCTGCATGAGAGAAAGACACTCGTCAGAGCAGGTTCCTTCTCCTGCTAAGAGGCTGCTGCATGGATAAAGTCTGCTTACTCAGACTTACTTAGCTCATAAACAGGGCATGTCTGAGGGTTCCTTTGTGGGAGGAAGATCAAGAGAAGGTCTATTTGAAAGGGAAATAGCTTTCCTTCAGGTCTTTCCTTCAGTCTCCTTTTTATGGCATGGAGAATGAATTTTTCTGTTTTGGCAAGGAACTGGGAGTCTTAAACCTTCACTCTGAAAGATTAATAGGTTTGTGAAAAGCTTCAGCAAGCTGCTTCATCCCCACCTTATCCTAGAGGTAGCATCAATATAATCCTTTTGACCTCATAGATCTTTAGGTGACCTACTTCTTAGGGCTTGCACCTGTACAGCTGCCCTTGAACATTGCCCAGAGGTTTCCATAGGGCAGAACTGAGAAGAAAGAGGATGATATGCGATCTATGAGCAATGGCAGGGACAAGACACAGGGAGAGAGAAAGAGCTGTCAGCAGGGAGAGCTGCAGACAGCAGAGATGGGTGGAGAAGGAGAAGGAAGTGCAGGGCAGGAGCTACCTCCTCTGCAGCCAGACCTGCGGCAGAGAAGAGGGACATCTCTCCTTTCATGGGCCTGTTTCCTGCCTCCCCACCAAAAGGCTAGGAGCAGCTACCCTGAAGTGTCCCCTTCTGCGACATGGCATACTCCTCCAGTTAGGTGAATGGCTTTCCAGAATGCCTCTGTGACCCTCTCCCTGCCTCAGCCCAGCACATTGATGGGCTCCTTAATTCATCTCTTGTCTGTGCTCCTCCTGTGCTGCTTTCAGCTTTCTGCGGTTGGATGTTTTCAGCTGCACTCCAGACACTGATGCTGCCAGATGTGGAGCAGAGGGATCTGCATGGGAATGAGGTTTCCGCAGCCCCCTTCTGCGCTGTGGAGCTCCAACAAAAGCAGTCCCTTGGACTGGTAATTGAAGCTGTCTGTTCCCTAAGATGAGGCCATTTTCAGTGTGCAGGGTCCTTTAGCTGTTGCCCTGTCACCACAGGGCCCGTGGTAGCCAGGCTCCCACCTGCACTCCAGAAAGGCTCTGCATATCTCATATGTCTCATGGCATCTCTGTGATATCTCAGAGACCTGTGTGGAAGCTGCAGAGACGGGGAGATATGGAGTTGGGGGGTGCGAGGCCGGACAGCTGGGAACAAGACTAACAGACAAACAAGATGTCCTCACTCTGCACATAGTGGCCATGGAGGTACTCTAAGGACTCAGAGTTGGAATATAAAACATTAGTCCTTTGGGGAACACCGCTTTGGGGAACACTGGATACTCTCACAAGAGAGACAATGAGGGACAGTGTTGGAAAAGTGAATGACTTGGGAGTTTTTTCCTTGAAAAGTCCCTCCTAACTTCTCAATGTCTTCTGTTCTTTAGACAGGTCAACATGACTTGATGGAGCTAATGTCCAACAGCAGCTCACTCAATGAGTTCCTCCTCCTGGCATTTGCAGATACGCGAGAGCTGCAGCTCTTGCACTTCTCGCTCTTCCTGGCCATCTACCTGGCTGCCCTCGTGGGCAACAGCCTCATCATCACAGCCATAGTCTGCGACCACCACCTCCACACCCCCATGTACTTCTTCCTCCTCAACCTCTCCGTCCTTGACCTTGGCTCCATCTCCACCACTGTACCCAAATCCATGGCCAGTTCCCTCTGGGACTCAAGGGCCATTTCTTATTTGGCATGTGCTGCCCAGGTCCTTTTCTTCCTTTTTTCAGTTGCAACAGAATATTATCTCCTAACAGTCATGGCCTATGACCGCTATGTTGCCATCTGCAGACCCCTGCACTATGGGACCCTCCTGGGCAGCAGAGCTTGTGTCAAAATGGCAGCAGCTGTCTGGGCCAGTGGTTTTCTCAATGCTCTCCTGCACACTGGGAACACATTTTCCATTCCAGTCTGCCAAGGCAATGTCGTGGAGCAGTTCTTCTGTGAGATCCCCCAGATCCTCAAGCTCTCCTGCTCACATTCCTATCTCAGGGAAGTCGGCATTACCATGATTTCTGCCTGCATAGCCTTCGGGTGTTTCATTTTCATTGTGGTTTCCTATGTGCAGATCTTCAGAGTTGTGCTGAGGATCCCCTCTAAGCAGGGCCGGCATAGAGCTTTTTCCATGTGCCTCCCACACCTGGCTGTGGTCTCTCTCTTTGTCAGCACTGCAATATTTGCCTACCTGAAGCCGCCCTCCATCTCCACACCAACTCTGGATCTAGTGGTAGCCGTTCTGTACTCTCTGGTGCCTCCAGTAGTGAACCCCCTCATCTACAGCTTAAGGAATAAGGAGCTCAAGGAGGCTCTGAGGAAACTCATATGATTGCTCTAATACCAGCAAGATTATCTGTTCCAGACGATTTGGCATCAAGGATATTTGTTGTTCATTTATTTCTTTCTTGCTTTTTTTTTTCTCTTACATTCCTATAATGGAGAAATATATATTCTGGTTCATGCCATTTCTTCACAGGAATCTCTCATTTCTCTCTGCACAGCAACCATGTTGAAGCAGGATGCCAGGCTTCCCCCTTCACCAGCAAAGAGGGGAGAAACTCAGAGCCCACTGGTCTGAGCAAACTCAGCTGCCCCCTGTGCAGTGAGGAAATGTCTCTTCCAGTGCTGACTCCAGGGGAGCTCAGGGACACACAATCAGGTTCAGATGAGTACAGACAGTGGGAGACTATGGCTCCTGTGTCTGTTAGGAGAGCCCAGCTCTCCAAGCCACACTCAAGGTGTGATTTTACATGCTCTGGCATGGGGGTCATAGCCACGTATGACTGCACCTTCTCTACACTGCTCCCACATTCTACAACTATGTCCTTTTCCTCTACACTGCTCCAACACTTGAAGTGGCACATCACTGGAGGGGAGGAGAGTCTGGATGCCACCTGTGGGCACAGACCTCTGCTGTTCAGGGCCATCCCCGCACCCTCACAGCAGGCATTTCCTTGCTGCCCCCTTCAGTGGGGGATGCAGCTTTCCTGGTGACATGTGCACTGACAGCAGCAAGACTTGCTCTTGTCAAGGCTTTCCTCCTCATTTCCACACCATCCTGCTATGCTCTTTTGTGTATATTTGTCCTCAGTACTCTTGTAACATAGTGCTTCCTGGTGCATTTCTGTACTCTCAGGCAGGACCAAGACCTGGCCTGGCCTCGCCTCCACAATAACATTTCCTGTAATAAAAGAGTGTCTCCCCTGTGATTTGCTTGATGTGTGGCCTTTCTTCCAAGGTTAATCTCATAGAATTGCACAGAAAGAGGTCTTGGTGTTCTGCCTGTGAGCTCCATCCATCCAGGGACAAGCTCCCTCAGAGGATGTTTGATCTGTGGAATTTCCTAAGGACCGAGGGCAGCACTCCAAGTTATTCTCAGGGACTAGTGCCAATGGAGATGGGAACTGGTTTTGGAATCACCTGCACCAGGCTGTCCCACAAGTGACAGTGTGGATGGGAGTTGTCCTCCATCCTTCTGGAGGAGAATCTTCAGGAGATCCCCATGAGAGCTCAGGAGACTCCACAAACTAGAGGAGGGAAGTAAGTGGGCCCTCACAAAATGAGGGATGCTCCACCATGGAGGAACCAGAAGGTAGAGCTCTAAATCCAGGTGCACCTGAGGAAAGAAGAGCTCTGCAACTGGAGGAGAGGCACTGGGGACCCAGGAGGCCCAGGGAAGGGACAGTGGAGGGTGATCCCTGCACCCACAGAGAAACACCAGAGGCGGGAACTAGTGCCCACTCAAACACATTTCCTGCCATTGCCAATAGCCTGGGGTCACTCTGAGCACTGTCCATGAGCATAGACAAGTTCCAGCAGTACCAGTGGTGGGGATCCCTGTTCAGCTGGGTCTGCTTCTCTCTCAGACCACCATGGACATGGCCTCACAGCTGGTCACTTTGCAAAGCAGCAAAAATAGTTTGGGTCCCCATGGGGAACATGTGGCAGGGTGCAGGAGCAGCCCAGCCAGCAATGGAGACATTGATGTGGGGAAAGGCTCTCTGGGGAGCCTTTCTTGCACTAGATAATCTTTAGAGGTCCCTTCCAACCTCACTCAATCTGTGATCTTGAGATTTGGTTAACATGACAAGAAGTAGACAGCAAGGGTTTAAATCTTTCCTGAGCAACTTTGCTCTGACACTCTTAAGGTCTTTTGTAGATGTAAATGATTCCAGGATTGGATGAGGCATTAACATGCAGGGCACATATAGTTAGTGTTGACTTTGTCCCTCTGGGAAGCCATGGGAGCTGAGTTTATTCAGTCCTGAGAAGGGAAAGCTTTGGACAGATGTAGTAACAGCTTGTCCATACCTAGCAGGATGGCACCAGGAAGATAGAGCCACGCTGCCCTGAGCACCCTCACAGACAGAATGATTCTTCCATTCCACTTTCATGTAATTACAGAATCACAGAATGATTGAAGGTTGGAAGGGACCTCTAGAGATTATCTACTCTAAGGTCATCCATTGTTGATCTTAAGGAAAACATTCAACTTCCCTGTGATCATGGATATATTTCAGACAGAAATAGGAGTACATCAAACCCTACAGGTCACGCAGAGGAGATCAGCACAGGCCTTGCTGTTTCAGAGAACACCCAAGAGCGCAGAGAGAGCTTTGTGAAGATGAAGAGATGCTGGAGTGAGGGCAAGGTAGGAAAGCAGCTTGGTTATCTACAAGCTGCAGGGAAACAAGTGCAGGCCTGGGAACATGCAGAAGAATCTGAGGAGGACATGACAGAGGGCACTGCCATGGCGGAAAGCCTCCAAAAGAACTTTGTCCTCCTGGCCATGGCTGGTGTCTCTTGTCACTGAGGGCAAGGAGAAGAAGCTTGCGTTCGCCAGCTGCTCCTTCTGCATCCTCAGCGCTTGCTCTGGGGACATTCCTGCATGGCCAGCACCTTTCTGGCCTGTCCGCTGCACAGACAGACGCATCCCCACAGTCCGTGTCACATTCCAGCCCTCTGATCAGCTGCTCACACTGAGGGGACCTCCCAGGCCGTTGGCTGGTGCTGCTCCTGCTGCCGGCCAATCATGCATGAGGACAGAAGTGACCTCACAATGAGTCTGGAACCTTCAGCTGACTCTGGCCTATCAGCAGCAGGGACAGAGGTGATGTCACAAGAAACCTCAGCAACCTAGACTCTACTGATGATGCCAGGTCTACAGAGAAGGATGTGACCTCATATGTAGGTAGTTAGGGTTTGGCAACCGGAAGATATCGTGCTGTATGGAAAGATAGGGCCCCTCTCCTAATAGCCAATAGCACCTAGTTTATGGGGTAAGCAGACGGAAGTGATGTTGTAAACCCACACTATATAATGCGGTGTCACTCACTAATAAACACCATTTGTCGTCCACCACATTGGTGTCTGTGAGCTGATGGACCAAGTGGCCTGGGGTTGGTCTCAGTGCCTGGTTCCTGAACCAGGTCGCCATGCCTAAATGTAGGCGACGACACTCATAGTCACCATCAGAGCCATATCCCTGCTGCTGGTCTATCAAGGACTGGCACAACACCGATGTCACCACCAGCATCCAGGCAATGTGCCTGCTGCTGACCTATCACGTAGTGGCACAGCTGTGACCTTTTCTGTTGTCGTAGGAAAAGGCTGGCAGGTGCTTGGGGTGTCCACACAACCACATGTCTCTAGAAGGTACAGTATGGGATCTACAGGAAAACTATGACCCTTTGGAGTGGTTCCTGGGAAAGTGTCCCAGGGCATTCTGTTTTTCCTACTTGTATCTTAATAATTGAATTCCAACACTGCCAGTAGGAAAAGTCTATTCTGTCTACATGCAGCATGATGCATGAATAGTAGGCACATCACACCAGGGTCTGTGCTCTTTCTCTGGATACTCAAACCCTAGGAAAAGACATTGTGCCAGCCCTGTGCATAGGACATTCTAAGTACAACACCAAAGATCTGCACATAGGACGCCACAGTGAAAATGAAGCAACCAAAGATTAAACAAAGACTAACCACAATAAGCCAAGCTTCCCTCAGGTAAAGGTCGGAGTAGGAAAGTTTGAGGATCTGATGGTTTTCACAGAAGAACTGCTCCACCTTATTGCCTTTACACAGTGGAATGGAAAATGTGTTCCCAGAGTGCAGGAAAGCAAGGAGAAGCCCACAGGTGTGGGAGGCGGGCTTGTGAGAATCAAGAGACGACTCAATATGAGCTACAGATGATTCTGTTTTATTGTAGACAAG
>JAUBOD010000264.1:491276-512962 GCA_032353885.1 Nothura maculosa | reverse complement strand
TTTTCCCTTTTCTTCTTTTCTCTTTTCTTTTCTTGTCCTTTCTTTTTTCTTTTCTTTTCCCCTTTCTTTTTTCTTTTCTTTTCCCTTTTCTTTTCTTTTCTTTTCTTTTCTTTTCTTTTCTTTTCTTTTCTTTTCTTTTTTCATCTTTCTTTTTTATTTTCCTCTTTTTTTTTTCTTTTCTTTTCTTTTTTTTTGTATAGAAACGGCCGCTCCCGTCGGTTTCCCCCTCCCGCCCTTTCGCGCCCCGCTCCCTCCCTTCCCCTTCCATCCCGGGCAGGCAGCACCCCCCAATCGCACACTGCTATTTATTAGTATTCCCCCAAATATCTATTTTCCCCCCGTTTATTTCTGTTACTCGCGAGGAGGGGGCAGCGCGAGGCGCCCTCGTGGCTCCAACCTCATCCCGCTCCCAAACAAACGCGCGGGGAGAAGGAGCCGCCAGGACCCGTCGCAACCACTTAGGGGCCGACCACAAACCCCCCTTAGTTCCGTCCTTACATTTGAAGTGTGCTTTTTCTTTTTCCTTTTTGTATGATAAAAACCACCCTAGAATGTAAATGGTTTTCTTTTTTTTTTTTTAAGCTGATAGCGATGATATATCGTGATATAGCGTCTTAACATTTATTAATTTATATTAAAAAATGGTAATAATTCGGTTTGTAAAGAGAAGCAGAGCCCTTTGCAAGACCAGTGAAATGTAATGCACTTTCTGTTAAAAAACAAAACGAAAAACGACAAAAAAACAACGATAAATCAATTAAACCCGTTTAAAGACGTCTGCTGCCTTCACTACAGGGGACGGAGAAGCCGAGCTCCGCCGAGACTCGCTAATAAACCCGACGGGCCAAGGGAAAAAAAGGACAACAAAAGAGATAACTTCGCGCATCTTTTGCTCATTCTTAATAGCGCTTTTTTCTCTCTTTTTTTATTTAATACTGATGGAAATTGTCGCACGCTGCTTGAGCGCAGAACGGGACAGATCGAATGGGCGGCCGCTTATTTTGGGGATGGAAAAATCGGGGTTTTTTTGCCCCGTTTTGGCGTTTTTCCCCCTGGGGCCGAGGCACCATCTCCACACACAATTCCCATTTGGATGCATATACTTATATAAACCCACCCCACACAGGCTCAGCGCCGGCGGATACAGGCGGCATCCACGCTGTTCTTAAGCAGGGAGCGAAACGGCACCTTTTTGGCGAAAACAACAACAAAACAAACAAAAAAGGGATTTTTTAAAAGATTTTTTCCCCTAAGGAAAACAACAAAACAGAGCAGAGCAAAAAAACGAGAGCGGGAGGGAGTGAAGAGCGGGAGGGCAACAACTGCTTCCAACTGAAACTCCTCCGCTCGCCCTGCTCGTTTCCATAGGGAGACGGAACAGAAACATTCGCTTTCTACCATCGTTATGATTTATATATATATATATTTGTACGGCGGCAGCGGAGCAAATCCGGCATTACCGAAAAGGGGACCCGCAAATTAAAAGGAAAGGGGCTAAGAAGGGGGGCAGCAGAGCCCCCCGACCCTATGGGGCTGTTCTCTCGTTTCGAGCCCGATCGCTGCTTCACCCCGTATCGCTCCTTCGCCCTCCGCGTTTTTCTGTCCTCTTCTTTTTGATTATTATTATTTTTTATCATTATTAAAGTGCATTCTGTTTAATCCAGCCCGGTTAAAATACGAGCGCTATTGCGCAAGAATTATAGCGACTATTAGAGTAACATATGGGCAACAGGCACTCAGAAAATAAAAAAGCAACGGATAAAGTGGCGGGGTCACACCGGGGAGCAAACACTTAACAAAATGGCAGCGGGGTAACAGATTTTTTTCTTTCCTTTTTTACGCGGCGGCGGCGGCGGTTGGGGGGACAGACGGTGGCACTGGGGAGGCCGGCGGGGGAGCCGGGCGGCGCCAGCGGCAGCCGCAGCCCGGCCGAGCTCGGAGCTCGGAGCTGCGGGAGGCGCGTGGAGCTCGGAGCTGCGGGTGGCGCGTGGAGCTCGGAGCTGCGGGTGGCGCGTGGAGCTCGGGGCCGCAGCTCGGAGCTCCGAGGCCCAAGATGCAGCGCGGAGCTCGGAGCTGCAGCTCGGAGCCGGAACTCGGAGCTCGGAGCTGCGGGTGGCGCGTGGAGCTCGGAGCTGCAGCTGCAGCTCGGAGCTCGGAGCCGGAGCGCGGAGCTCCGAGCCGTAGCCGGAGCTCGGAGCTCCGAGGCTGAAGCGGAGCCCCCCGGCGGAGCTCGGAGCTCGGAGCCAGCGCCCGGGTGCGGGTCCGGCGCGGAGCCTTCGCGCGTCTCCGCCGCTCCCCGCGGCGCTTAATGAGCGCGCCGCCCGCGCCCGCGCCGCCCCAGCATGGTAATTGAGCAGATCTATTAACTTGTTACACTAGATTTGTTTAAAGAGACTATTACACAGTCATTTAATCAATTTGTTACACTGGAGGTCCTGACTTATGAGACACTTGCCGTATGATTCCTTAATGACTGAATTAATTTGTTTTAATAAAACCAACATTGTGGACGGGCGCATTTCGAGAAGCGCAATTTTGGAGGCAGAGCGGCGCGGTTGCGTCCTCCGATGAGGGCTCTCCTATGGTTGATCAGAGGCTGGAGCTGCCGTCATAAACCGCACGGAGGGGGTATTTTTCTTTTTTATAGCGCCATTAATTTAATATGGATCATTAGTTCTTTATACACATGCATGTTCTGACAAATGTAGCCCATGAATAATGCACCTAACGTGTTGGGGCGCAAATGCATCACGCCGTAAACAGAAACGGCTGCGGAACAAATAAGTATCATCGTCAGCATCATAGTCAAAGTAATAATAATAGTTTTAATATTAATAGTAATACCAATAATAGTAATACTAGTAATAAATAGTACTGACAGTAGTTCATATTGACAGGGCTCTGCTCTCCCGTGCCCAGGGTGGGTTTGTTTCGCGGCCGGGAGCCTTGCGGCTGTGCCCAACCGGGACGGCAGCTCCGCTTATGGGGAATTTGGATTATCCCGAGGGTGGATGCAGGACGGGAATGGGAACGGCCACCGGGTCCCGCTGGTGGAGCAGCGGAGGGGATCGGCCGGGCAAGGCGGGCGCTGCGCTGAGGACACTGAGGGGGACCAAGAGCTGGAGCAGGGCCCTGGAACACCTGGGGAAACACGAAGGCAACAGGGCTTAATAGCAATAACCACCATCATCACAGACACAGCCGCCCCGTCCCACGGGCATCTCCCCCGGGTGGACACGGGGCTCCACGTGCAGCGCAAACCCATATCCTCCATGGAGAGCACCCTCAAAATGAACCTCGATCCCCCCGGACACCCCCTTGCAGAGGCCGCGCGCAGCCGGGGGGACGCTCAGGCAAATGGATTCGACCTCTTGCCCGTTGGAACAGATGCTGCTCCCGAGCAGCCCCCAAAAGCCTGGTTAAAGTGAACAGCATTAAGCGCCGCGGGTCACGGGGCCAGCTCAAGGTCGTTTTAATCCCGGCTAAAGGTTAATTAGATCACTGCATTAAAGCAAGAATGGACTACGCTCAACGCTCCTCTAACGAGGACCGACAGGTTATTTTTATATACCTCTTAACTGCTCCCTTTCCGATAAGGCTACGGCAGGAAATCTTGGCGCCCGCCCATTCGGGGCTCGCTCCGGCTTCCCGGCCCCTTTCCTGACGTATTCCCCGTGCGGGCTGCCGCATCCCGCTCCCGACACCCCCTCCCTTGGGCCGGGAGGCTGCGGGGAAGAGCCAGAGTTTCAAGGCAGAGCAGAGCGCGGAAACGCTCCGGGCCGAACGCCGAGTCGGATCCCGACGGTGCAGTTGGATCCCGTTCCCAGGCGCAGCTCGCTCCGCATGGAGCCGTTTGCCTGTCTGTAACCAACAGCACCAGTCCTACCACACTCATTTATGAGGATTATTCCTATTATCTAATTCAGTCCTATGAATTTCTGATACTTATATCAGAAGGGGCCACCTTCCATGCGGGCGCTGACGCAGCATTCCCAAAGGAGAGCACCGAGACCTGTTTTCCCCCTCGTTATTCCACATCTCCCTGCAGCAGGTGCCTCTTCCCCGGGCTCCACAAGCCCAGGCACCCCAAGGATATTTTTCCAGTATCAGCTGAAGCTGGAAGAAACGATTCCCCAGATGAAAGGTATAGCTAAACATATACATAACATATAACATACACACATATATATATAAATATATATATATATACACACAAAAACACATCCCTGTGTGTATTTTTACTGTTAATCGCCCACGTTCTCCACAGAGGCCACCCCAAGAGGGAGGTGAGGGGCCCTGCTCCTCACCCGGCCCAATCCCGGCTATTTAAGCTCCTCTGGAGCGGCACGAATCCGAAGGAAAACAGCTCCCCCTACCCATTTTATTAGAAAGCCATAAACCCCGGTGGTGTCTCATTAAATTTAATGAGCCTTCATAAAAGAGCCATTACGCCGCGGAGGTAATGAAAAGAATAACTAGGCTGCTTAGTAAATAAAGCAGCAAGGGCGACGCTACCGGATGGCCCGGCTGCCCCCAGGTATCCCGCAGGTGAATTATTCGCAGGGGGAGTTTGCTCCTCTTACGTGGGCATGAAATAAATCAGGGCCGGGCCACGCTGCACCTTTCCAAGTCACCGTGTGGATGCGCGATGGAAAAGGGAAGTTCCATCGGAGCAAGAGCGGAGGACGAGACGCGGCCCCGCAGGACCTCAGGCCTCGCTGCCGACCAGGGCGATCCCTGTGGGCAACACGAGGAAGCCGGTCACTCCATGGGATTTGTGGGGCAGCCGGTGCGATTCCCGTCGGGTTCCGAGCACCGCAGACCGGCATCCTCCCTCCCACGGCGGCGGCTCCGGGGACGCGCACGCCCACGGCGTCATTGCTCCCTCATCCCGGCGAGGAAACGGGGCCAAAACTCTCGGCGCGATTTCATCAGCATATTCATGAGTGGCACTATTGCAGTGTTGCAGAAACAGCACAAATTGGTTTGTGAATTGTGCGCTCCCCCTTCCCGGGCGCCGGCGCCGCCGCCGGAATGGCAAGCGGCGCGTTAGCCGAGCGCGGCAGCCGGGGCGCCCAGCTGCGCGCGGTGCCGCTCCGCTTCCTACCGAGCTTCCCGGCGCTCGATTCCCAGCGGATGACACCGTGGCAGGAAAAGCCCGTGAGCTTTTCCTCTGAGTGGGCTGGGGGACTCCTGTGTCCTTGGATTCCCTGTTTGGGATAGGACAGAGCTGCTAGGAGCGTGGGATGAGGAAGCTCGCGAGCGTCCGTGCGGAGCTTCATTGGATTTCGCTGTGGGCAGCTCGGTTGAGCCTGGCCTTGTGACAGCGCTGGCTTAAGCTGAGCTTAGGCCCTGACGCCGCGTGTGCTGCACTGCAGGAATTGCGTTTCCCGTGGGCAAAAACTACCGATGGATAAAGCAGTTGGAAAGAGGCGGCTACAGAGCGTGTCCTCTTCCCATTCCCACTCCTCATCCATTGCTCAGTTGGAGTATGGGAGTAATGTTTGTCCAGGAGTTCACAACGCATGAATGCTACCAAAGGGGAAAAAAAGGGGAAAAAAGAGAAAGAAGGGAGAAAAAGGAAAAAGATGAGAGATCTGAGCACCTCCTGCTTGTATTCCTAACCCCTTTATGACACAATACATGGATAATCCAATGACTCAGGGTTTGTGCAGTTCCGCTCCGCTCCAGCACCGTAGCTCACTTCAGACTTGATGGTTTTCTTGCATTTTGCCTCTCCTCGGCCTGGCAAAGTCAACAGGGACTAGGTGGAAATCGCCATGGACTCCAGAGCATCAACTCCTTGAGGTTTTACCTGAGGGCACAGGATTAAATGCAGGATAAAGAGGAGGGCAAGTGGTGCCTGCCGTGGCCAGGGCCGCGAGGACGGGGAGGATCCCAAATCCGAGCGGGTGCCAACATCAGCGTTTGGCTCCCTCGTAGGAAAAACCTGAAATACACCCTGGCACGTACAAAAATCCCAAGGATTTACACCATGATTTAAGGGGCTAACCTGGTTATGGAGACAGCAGAAAGTGCCTGTATCGGGGCCGGATCGCGGGAGGCCGCTCGTTTCTCATGGTGATTTACGCGGGGCCGGGGAGCCAACGTACAATTAATAGTTGACTTCGTTGGACGCCAGCTGTTAGCCCCATGATTTACAATGGGAGCAGTTGAGGAACAAGAAAAATGACCCGGGTAGAAACTGTATTTTGGCATTTTAAAGGTCGGCTCCCACTGTTAGGGTGGGCAGGGAGTCTAATTGATCGGAGATGATGTTATTTGCTGCCACGAGCACCTTGAGCTTCTGCCTGCAGGTGTCTGCATAGGCATATTTGTGCCTATGGACATCCACACACACCTATGGGCACCTATGCACGTATGTGCATGAGCACAGAGGGAGAAAAACCTGGAAATTCATAGTAAATGCAGTGGAGAGGCGCAGCTGGACGCAGGATGACACCATTGAAGGAAGGTAAGGGGAAAATGAGCTGGACTTTTGGCATCCTATGATGCCAAATCCTTCCTATCCATCCAGTAAGGCCTTCTCACTACATCTGATGGGGGCTGAACCAAGCTCTGCTCGTGGGTTCAGCTCAAAAAGCCAGGCCCCTCAACAACAACAATAATAATAATGAAAGGACTGCGTTTTTCTCTTCAAACAGGCAGAGTCTGCATGTTTGCCTTTTTTACGTCTCGCTCTATACATGTGAATACTCCAACAGAAAACCAGTGGGACGGGCAGGGGAAAAGCGGTTCCTTGCGAGCCAGATTAATACCCGGAGCTCCAAACGAGAGTTCCTGCACTCCAGTTCAAAGCCCACGGCTCATTCTTTGGATGTATTCATCCAGTTAATGTAAAGCAGGCTTTTGCTTAGAAAAGCATGAACCCAAAGCCCCAGTTTTGCTGCTTATCTTGTTATCCTTTATTTGGGGATTAGGTTGCTTTTGTGGCTCCAAGCATGTTAACCTTCTCCCTGGCTGCTGGGTTTTGCTTCGTGGCTGATCTCTCCTCCTGCTCCTTGCGGGGCTTTTGCCTCCTTTAAAAGCCTTTCCTTGCCAAAGCCCCCGTGGATTCTCCTGGGTGGGAGGCACTTCACGTACCTGCTCCTCCGCATGGAGCAAAGCCCGGGCCCTGCTCAGCTATCGCTCCCTCGGCACCGACGGATCCGATCCGGCGGGACCGTGTCGGGATGAGGCCGGCAGCGAGCCCACGGACCTCAGCAGCAGCAAGGAACATTTCCACTGGCTACAAGGAGAAAAAAGCTGGATCTGCATCCGGCAGCGGCCGGAGCAGCCTGGCGCGGCGCCGAGCTCCGAGCAGACGCCTGGCTGGAGATCCCTCGCAGGCAAAATTATCCTGTGTTCCCAAGTCCTTCGTACCCATGTCAAGCCCACAGGAAAAAAAAAAAAAAGAAAAGCTTAACATTTAGTTACTATTTCTGGGCAGGCATGTATTTTTTTTGTAATTGAAAACAAATATTTCTCCAAAACAGACTTCACTGGATGCTCAACAAGAACACTCCCTCCTGCCCCAGCCCAGAGAACTCTGCCGGCTTCACTCGCTTGCTGAGAGCCCAGAGGAACTTGGTTGCCTCCAGGCGAATCCCGCGGCGGGGTCTCCTGCTCCCGGGGCGGATGCTCCCGCGCTCCCCCGCCGGCCACAACAGAGTTGTCACGAGTCACGTTTGTAATAATTTAACGGATTATTTGCTTATTAGATATTAATCATCCTGCCGCGGCCGGGGGCCGGGCTGGGGCTCCTCTACCAGCGCGGCGATCCTGATCTCAATTAGATTATGTCTCTCTCCTTTCCCTCCCCATAAATCATTCGGGCAAACTGAAATTAACAGCTACTGGAGCGCATTAATAACCGGCGGCGCGCGCCGCGAGGGGCACCGGCCGGAACCCTCCCATCACTCTGCCTGCTAAGCACATCGTTTTGTTTATGAAACGTAAACATTTCATGCGCGAGCTCGCGCGCGTCTCGCCGGGCCCCGTGACAGCTGAAATGATGGTCGGCGATGGCCGGCCCTCCCGAAGCACCACAAAACTCCCCTCTCCCGGTGGGAGAAGAGGGGAAGGAGGGTTCTGTGTCACGGAGGGAGACGAGCGCTCCGTGGGATCGCCGCATCCGGCTGCTTTCCTGGAAATGGAGGCGGCTGCGGCAGCCGGGTCCGCACTGACCTGCCCGTCCTGGCCGCCCTTGGGCTCTGCACGAGACGTGAGTCGGAGGGTGCCACATCCCAGCCTGGATCTGGCATCCATCCCGGTGCTGGGATCCATCCTGGCTCCTTCTGGCCGGGCTGCGCCTGTCTGCGCCCATCAACAATAACTAACTGCAATGAACGGCAACATTTGTTATTAATATTACTATTATCATTATTACTATTATCATTATTATTATTATTACTATGACTATTATTCTTATTTTTAACTCAGGAAGGAGCCTTTTTAAGACTGAGCTGAGTTTTGCTATTCTCAAAATGCATGCACAGCATATAGGGTAATGTCTCCGGAGGGCCCTTCTGCCACGGAATATTATGCGACTCTCTATCAATAAATGACACGGCTTTTTACGTGTTTTAAGCAAAAGAAATAATTGCTGCTCCTTGTGGAGTTTAGGCAATTAATTGCCTAATTATTTTGTTAAGTGTCACCACTAAAAGAAAAACATTGCTGGAGCTTTATTGGCAAACTCTAGGCTGAGCTAAGGGGGAGATTCTGGGAAAGGATATGCGGGCTGTATATCTGCACTGCACCAAAGTATTAAACTCCTAATAAAAATGTCTTTGGGGGAAAAAAATAAAAAAGGGATTTGCTTTTTTATTGGGAGCCTTGGGCAGTATTTCCAAGTTCTTTCCTGGCTGGTGCTTTTGCTGCCTCATGGATATGGAGCAGAGGACTGGGTCATGTAGCCACCTTCCCAAGCTCCATCTCAGAGCAGGGCTTTCCTTCCTTCTTACCCATCAGAGGCTCTTCCAGGGTCCCATTCCTCTGCTGGCTAGAAATAATCTAAAATTGCTCAAATTTCCTCGTGCTCAGTTCATTGGCTCCGGCGCCAATGTGGTTTGATAGCTCAAGTAGCTCTTACCTACCCCAACATTTAATTTCTCTGCACCCTACGGTGTCGTGGACACATTAAACTCCATCATGGGTTAACAAGCACAGCAAGATCTGCTCCTCCTGTATCAGGAAGGCTGTTAGCCCATGGCAGCAGAGGCCGCCTTACAGCTCAACTGAATCCAGCTTAAGTCTGTTGTCCAAGAGCTCTGGAAGACCCAAGAGCCACTCGAAATTCTGCGGGAACTTTGGAGGTCAACACAGGAAGGAACACAAGACTTTTCAGTCCAACAAGTGCCGGGCTACAGCGCTTGGAAAAGGCTGGCAGCCTTTTGCAGCCCCACACTTGACACGACTCGGCTGGATGCGACAGACCTCAGCGCTTTGGGCTCTCTCCACCTCATGTGAGGTCAAATGATGTTCTCCCCACAGCCTCCTACCTGCTGGAAGAAGAGTATTAAAGAATATCAGGATCTTATGCAGGATGTGCTGCCATCGAGTGCCCAGTCGCGTTTACTCCTCGGTGTAGCCACCAACTGCTGGATTATTTGTCTTCCTTCTCCTCTTCGGCCATGGGGAGGCAGACGTTGAGCAAGACGCCAGCTAAGCCAGGGACAAAATTCCCTTCACAACATGCCAGAAGGGAAACGACTCACGTTTATTGTGGGTAAATGTTATCCACGACGCAGGAGAGCAGAATGTGGGAAACGGGGCGCCTGCTTCAGCAAGGCACTCCGAGGCAGGCCTGAAATCCAGCACATGCTCAAGCCCTATGGAAGCTAAAGGATATAACTGGAAGCCAAGGGATATAAATAACTAAGTGCTTTCTCCCGTCAGAAAGATTACAAACAACCTCCTATTTGCACGTTTCCCTGCTGCTGCAGTTATCCCTATGCCCATTCCCTTAACAGAGGCGGCACGGCAGCGTCTCCCCCACGCAAAACATTCTGGAAAGATCCAGGACAACGCGTTAACTGAGCAAATATTTTCCCTGCCGCATTCACGGCCGGATACTAGGAGACAGGCTGCGAGGTCGCGCGGCACACAAGGCGAAACCGCAGCCCCTGGTGGGGTTTGGGTTGGCTCGGGTGACCCTGGAGGACTGAGGGAAGCTTTGTGAGCTTCCAAAGTGAGCAAACAGCGGGGGCTCGGCGGAGCCGCGCGCATTGTGTCACGGTTCTCAAGGTAAGGCTCTGGTTTTTCCCACAGGAAAAACCCTGCCTGTGGCTGCGAACGTTATCAGCGGGCGGGCAGGTTGCTCCGAACCAAAACCCAGCCGGCCTTGGGGCCGCTCGGCCTCACCTCCACTGTCAATCCCACACCTTGGAACCTTGGATCCAAACTAAAAGAATAGATGTGCAAGTTGAAACGCTTGATCCACAGACTTAACCCCCTCCAGCTCTTTGGAAAGGCCCCTCTCTTATTCTCACCAATTCCACCCCCTGAAGTTCAACGCTGGCTCCGCCAGGGCCTTCGCCGGCCGCCACGCGGGTGATTCCAGCAGTGTCTCTTTGCCGGGCGACGCCATGGGATTGCAGCTTGGATCGCAGTCCTCAGGGGAGGATTGCAGGAGTTGAGAGCCTTTGGTAGCTTCTAACCTTTGAGTTGTAAACTAATGCAAAGCAAAACCTCTCCACAGCAGCTGTGATTTCCAAGGAGCCGACAGCCAAGGCAAGCTTATCAGACCATCTACAGCCACCTCAGACGTACATTGGGCTAGATCCACCTGCACCGGAGCGGGGACATTATTTTAACTGACAGCAGCAAGATAATAAAACAGGAAATAACTCTCCTAGCCCTGCTGTCCATGCGCACTATAAAGAACCTGATTTTGGGTCCAGGACCTTCTGGTGGGCTCCGTGAGCAGCACGTGCGGGAGCGCAGGCCGAGCTGCGGGCGCTCGGCTTGATGCTGCATCGTGTCGGCGGGCAGCGCGGCGGCCCCCGCTTGGACAAACCTGCCATTAGCGGCGGCGTGGCAGTTATTTTACCGGGGGTGACAGATTGTGAGGTAGGGAGAGTAATTCAGACTATTACCCAGGTGAAGGCATGAAAGCTCGGTGATATATGAAGACCACTTAAATTCATTGTATCTTGTACATCACATCTTTGATAGATTATAGCTGTGGCATTAAAATGGAAATGGCTTCTCGGAGGCCTGACAGGGGCTGGGGTGACCCGTGACCTCCCTCTGAGGAATGTGACTGACCGAATTATCAGTTAAGAGAAAAATCTATGGGGAATAGACTCGCCGTGATGGAGAACCCACCATGCATATATACATTTTTTTTAACTTTGGGGTTGATTGAAAGCTGCAGCCCTCGACTCCCCCAGCCCCAAGGACCCTCCCTTCCGCGCTCTGCCTCTCCCCTCCGCCCCGGGCGCTTCCAGACCGGCGCCTTCCCTCGCCGCCGCCCCGCTATTGATTGAAAAATTGTTATTAGAGATAGTAGCTCTTCCTGCACGCTGCCTACTGATTTAATTTGGAAAACATTTAATTTTATGAAGCGGTAAATGACGGTGGCACGCTCCCGCGTGCGCGGGAGCAGCTGGCTCTTTAGCGGCGCGCCGCCGCTGCTCCCAGGCGTCCTCTTGGCAATCATGTGCTCCCTTCCCCTTTGCTTAACAAGTTATTTCAATTTCTAAACGAAGGCTGAACAAGAGAGAGACAACATGCAAATGGGGAGCGGGGCCGCCATTCACACATGGAAAAGTTCCCCTGGAATTCCCTCAACTCGGCCCGGCCCTCCCTCCCTCGCGCTGCATCTGTCAGGGAGAAAACACAGGCCTTGTTCTCATCAGATTGTTTTTACCAATGACCTGACACCACCATCTATAATTAATTACATCATTTACATTAGACTATTGACTAAACAAATACATAAATCATAGGCAGAGTCAATAGACGCAGACATATTTAATCATGTCCTAAATAATGATTACTGCTCCCATAATGCAATAATTATTTTCAGCAGCTGACTTGAATTAATCTTCTGTCAAAGTGCCATCTGAGAAAAGAAAGTAGACCGGGATGAAGATGGAGAAGGGAGCGCCGGTAATGGTGAAGCCGCCCGGTGCCTCCCGCTGCCTCCCTCCCATCCCGCCATCTCCGCGAGGTCTCCAGCCAACTTCCCGGGATAGGGAACCAGCACCGGAGACTCCCTAGAAGCACCGGGTTCCTCTCAGAGAGCAACAGCCCCTCACTCTGGGGTTGCCCCCTCTGCTCCTGTGGGGCTCCGTGTGCTGCTGGAGCACCCAGGCCGTGGGGCTGCCCTCCCCATGGAGCACTGAGGCCGTGAGGGCGAATTGAGCTCTCGTTTACTTACGAGTGTGGCCAAAAGCCCCCAGGGCCACGAGGGCTCCCGGGAGAGCCCACGGCCCCGGGGCGGACAACTCGCCCATAACAGGGCACTCGATGCTCCAGTTTGTTCCCAACACTCCAGTTTGCTCCCGATGCTCTGGTTCGCTCCGGACACTCCGGTTCGCACCCAATACTCCGGTTCGCGCCCAACGCCCTGGTTTGCAAGCGCCCTCAGAACGAGTGTGGCCGGTCTCGACGACCAGCCCTGCACAGACCCACTGGACACGACGTGTGCCAGGACGGAATAGAGGGGACGTCGCTCAGCCCCAGCGCCTCCCTAGGCTGCCCAGGGCACAGGCTGCTTCCCTGTCTTCTCGCATCCTCAAGATACTCCACTCAATACGTTTGATGCCGCACGGCGCTTCTTCTGCTCCTAAGGATGAAGGATGAGCAATAGTGAATGTCAGATAATTTAAGATATGGAACGGCCTCGGAAATCGGATTGTAAAATCAAAGCCGCCGTTCTTCTCGGAAAATAAGCCAAGGCCCTCCGATTTTGGGGAATTGCATTTCCCAAGCAAGAGGCAATTAAAGCAGGGACTATTCAATAACAACGTGGTTATGCGTGTACTGCTGAGTCTTGATATCCATACAAATAGAGGCTTTGCTGCGACACAAAGCTGAGAGCCTGAGGACATGTAGTGAATAGCATGTGGATATTTGCCTTAGTATTTACAATACTCCACAAAGTAGCACTTTGGAAAGCTCTTCTTAAAGAGAAGAACTGGGCAGACCACACTGAAATATTTATGAAGGGTAATGAAAAAACCCACCCGTCAAAGGCAGTGATAGAGGGTGGTAAATATTGAATGACGAGCGTGTTATAACCATAAATAAACAAGAAGCATAAACGATAGTGAATATAAATAGTTATTAATACAAATGGTAAATAATAAAACACAAGCTCAAGCGGGAGCTGCGAGCGGAGGAGGACAGACCCCACCTTGGGAGTGGTTCTCCCTGCTGCTCCTCAGGATGTGGGGCCGAGTTCAGCCGCAATATTGTGCCTCTCCTGCACCCGAAGGAGAGCCATGCAAATGGCTGCGCCTGGCTCGCAACCTGCATTAATAGTGTCTCCACAAAGCGCTATTGTAAGAGGAAATAACAGCCCTGACCTTTCGGAGGGTCCAAACCCTTAATGGCCAATGGGCACAAAGGCAACAAATCAAAAGAATATATTACCAATAACGTTATTTTCTCCGTTGTCACTAAAAGGAAGGAGGCCGGGTGAGCAGCAGCCACCGCGCTTCTGTCACAGGCAGCCCTCAGCCCCGAATTTTAAACACAGAGGGAGAAAGGGGGAAAAATTTCCCGTCAAGGAATTCCCGCTTGTTGTTTCAATGCCATCGTAGCCTTCCGAATTTATCTTATCTCGGTAACCCTGCAGGTTCTACCCAAAGGCCAGGCTTTAATGACACCATTAAGGCCAGATCTTTGAGCCCGCTTGTTGTCCGCCGCCGTGGCCGGGTCCCCGGGCAGCCCTGGCCTGTTTGCTCAGGGCAGCCTCCTGTCACAGATGGGTCCTTTCCCAGCGGCCACATGGAGAAGGTCCAAGAGGGTCCATGAGCGCCGAGCCTGGGCCTGCCCGGCTCACGGGGCGCTGCCGTCGTCCTGGCTCCTGTGCCCGCATCCCTGCTCGCCACAACGGGAAAACGAGGCACAACCAGGACATCTGCACCACGCAGCACCCGCACAAACCCTCTTTCCTCTGACTGCTCTCATCGATGTCACTAGATTTGTTTTTTCCCCCAATTCACTCCTTGTTTAATCACCCCTACTAGAACCAGCTTCAAAACAAGGCCTTTTTTTTTTTAACCACACTTCCTGGTTTTTGGAAATGAACGCACTGTTTTTTCTTTATTTTCTTGTTAAATTCGACTTTGTCGGGTACAACATTTGACTTAAATGCGGAGAAGTTGCCCACAGTACCTTGAGGCTCTTCTTCCTAATTAAATCTTCAGTCATTTCTTCAGAGCCTGGCTCTGGGATGGCTTCTCGTCGGGAGCATTTCTGGCTGGTTGTTTGGCTTTGGGACAACTTGACTTCTCGAATGCTTCTCCCGTTGAGCTCTGGCTTTTCCAAGCCAGAAGAGAAGGCCTGGCCAAGTTCTTGGGGCTGAACATGGTGGCCAAGAGCTGGAGACCAGCCTTGGTGTGACTTGAACGTGATCCTGCATGGATCGCTGTCCGCCGGGATAAGCAGCAGTGTGGATATGAGCTCATGCCTTGCCCCAAACTCTTTAATAAAGAAATAAGGCTCATTTATTACAGACAGAAGTAGCCAAATGATACGGTTATTAATAAACTTCTGCTAAGTCTGTCACTTTAAGCTGCATTGAAAAGCAAGCTTTTAAAGCGATGCTTCCGGAACACAGACAACAGCAAGGAGAGCTGCTCTCGGGCTTGATTAGATTTTGCTCCCTTTACCTTGATGAAACGCTGCCTCATTAGCATTCCAAAATGAGCGCGCGCTCCAAATGTAAGTGGATTTTAATACAATCTTTCCGAGGAAATGTCAAACTCCATTGGCCACTTACCCTTCGCCCTACCCTGCTCCAGCGGCAGAGCGCACAAGGAACCGGGCCAAAATAATCAGCAAGGGACACAGGGAATTGGGGAGTCAAGGTAAAAAATAAGGGCTCGGGGTAAATTCTGCCCCGTAGCAACATCTCTGCCCGCGCTGTCCCGGGCTCAGTTTGGTGCTTTTTACCTGGGCTTGCACACTGGGGTAACAGTGGCCCTGTGGACTCCTCATGCCAATGCCTTGCCCTTAAAAAGACCTACTGAAAATGCATGTTACTGCCTCAGTCACTCCATCCAGCTGGATATGCACACCTGGCTGGCTATTCCTTGCTGCGCATCCTGGGAATAACTGGAGCTGGGGGCACCCGGGCCATAGGAGGCGAGGGCGCCCCTGAAAAACCATCAGCCAAGCTGAAGGAGTCTGGAGTGAGAGCACAAACCCTGGTAGGCGAAGCCTAGCTGCTTAAATCCAATTAAATATTAACATCCCCCGCCTGCGAGCCGCCCCGCGCACGCAATATGTGCACTGTTAATGAACCGCAATGTATTTACACCTCAAACAAAGAGGGTCCTCGCCGCCCCAAAGTAGTTAAATTGCCCTCTTCCTAGTGAAATTTACTGCCATTTAAACATGCCAAAAGGCCATTCTGCCGGTCATTACAATAATCTATCATTTCTGCAACTGCTGGTATCCTGCGCCGTGGTCAAATTCAATCTGAGAAGGGTCAACAGAATTTTTCCACCAAATGCTTCCCTCTTGCCTGTCATCAATTTCCTTTTGTCAACAAAAAGGGCATTACTGCCGCGCGGAGCACAGGATCCCCCGAAGACCCGCGCGGCTCCACACCGCGCGCTGCAGGTGCCAGCAGGGGTTTTGTGCCTTGGCCGGCTCCCCTCATCCCAACCAATGCTGCGCGTCACGGTGTGTCCTCAGGGGTCTGGAAGAAACGGGGCTCTGCAGGGAATGAGGTGGGTGAACTGGGCTTTCCACCACGCTGCTCGAGCGCTGGTTGCACGCGCGCAGTCGAAGCACCCGACAAGGCCAGTTTCACCTCAGGTGACTTGACTTTAAAAGACCCACTTGAAAAAGCAGGCTTGATGGGAAGAGAAAAGGAGAGAGAAAAACAGTCTCTGCAGCTGTTTGATAGTCACCAATTATCCGAGTTTTGTCCCCTACTTACTTTCCTTCTTCAGACCTGTTTCCTGCGTGTGAATACGAGGCGAGCAGATGCTCCTTTTCAGGAGTCTCAGCTCGGATCACTGTGAGGAGATCTTGGATTTGGAAAACTAATGTCTCTCTTTTTTTAATGGGAAGCCAGAAGTCCCCAAAGGCACATTCAGTAAAAGTAACATCCACGGCCCGAGGCAAAAAATCACTCAAATACCCTTGTTTCAACTCTGAAGCAACCGCTCGTTTTCAAGAGCCTCCAAAATCATTGTGGCAAAGTTACACAAATGCTAACAATTTATTCCAAGAAAATTAAATCTGCTGAGGTGAGACTGGGAGATGTTAAAACTTAATGAACACAGAAACATACAGGCTGGCTTAAATAGAGCTGAGATTTCTTGAGCTGCTACAGTACTCAGCATTATCCCGTCTCCAATTTTCTGTCACTTGGGAACATCCATATTATTTTTTTTGGTGCTGGAAAAATGACAAAAGTTGCTCCCCTGTTTGAATGTAATGTGAGCAAAGAGAACAGCATCTGTCAGCTTACAGCAATTACCTTGAATGTGAAGGAGGCGAGATGGTCTGCAAAGGAACACGGAGGAGACAGTGTGTGGTCTACCCTGCCCTCTCCTGCACTTCTTGTTCTGCTTCTCCAAGGTCCTTCCCTGTCCTCTCCAGCGCTCCTTGTTCTGCTTGTCCAAGGTCCTTCCCTGTCCTCTCCTACGCTCCTTATTCTGCTTGTCCAAGTTCTCTTCCAGTGCCCTCAACGGGCAGATGGGCAGCAACATTTTCAGCCAGGGCAGCCAGACCCATCCAACCTCACCCATCAGCACCTATTGGTGGCTCTGCAGGCCGTTTGGGGGAGTTCTGCTGCTCAGTGCTGAGAATTAAGCTTCGCTCTGGGTGCAGCTTCTGCTGGGCTAGAGCTCTGCTGCACTGACTGGTGGCACAGCAGGATGACAAATTGTGAAAGCTGAATTAATGCGAAAGGCAGAAAATGAAAGAAATAATGAACACGGAAGGGGAGCTTCGAGAATGATGTCCCTGTCAAAGGAAAAGAACCCGTCCGTGCTCGTCCTTACCTCAGGCAGAAGGCGTGAGATGAGTTTGGAGAGGGCCTTTCATGCCAGGACAAATCCTGAAGCCAGAGCACTTTACACGAGAAGCAATTTGCTCCATGGGCAATTCCTGCGTGTTTCCTTTTGCCATTGTCGGGAGGGTTTGCATGTGAATATGAGCTTTCTTCCTCGCACAGACGAGGCTTTGTTTTGCAGCCTGAAAGTGAAGTGAGGCCGTAACGCGCCTGCATCTGACCTTCACTCCGAAATGAATGGGAATCTCAGAAACCAGCGCTGAGCCCGACGTTATAGAACGCGACGGGATGGAAACACAGACTGTGTGGGAGGGAACAGCTTACATAAACACTAATATTTATTATCGTTGGCAAGACAGTTAAGAAACATCACAGGGCCCATGGCTGCCCTATCCAAAACTCACTCAAACGGGCTGCAAATATCCTTGCGAGTCCAAGGATTCCGGGCCACGGTTTGTGTGAAAGAGTCTGTTCTTCTAAAGGTTTTGTGGTGCAAGGCCCTGCGCAGCGCTCCGGCCCTTCCGTGGGTGACGTGCTCCATCCAACCCGCCTCCTCCGCGGCGCGTTTGCCCGAGGATTTCCCAGCAGGAAGCACAGGTCTTTCCTGAAGCAAGGGAGGTTGTGATGCCCCCCCGGATGGTGCCCGCCCTTCAGCTTCAATCCACTTGACACGTTTAGTGTTGTTGGATGATGCAAGCAGATCCTCAATCGTCATTTTATGCAAGTCTCGTTGTTTGTCATGGTGGAAAATGGCAAGAAGTCGTGGCTCTGTCCTAACAAAATTAAGGAAGCCGTAATTCCAGCTTTTAACCAACAGGGAAGATCATGGCGTAAGTCTCTCTGTTTAATATTAAGCTGCTTGAATCGAAAAGCAGAGTCAGATAAGCCCTGCAATATTTACAGTGAAGTATCTGCAATTATTCACCTGGTTTGAGTAGTTTAAGAGCTTCAAAACAACCAGCCCAAGCCCATGAAGTGGGCAGGGCTAAAATGCACGAAAATGAGCTGCAATCCACAGGAGTGCCAAATACCACCACTCTGCATGAAAACCCTCCTGGTTTTTGTCCCCAGGCTGTGACAAACATCAGACCTCGGGCAGAAGGCACAAAATGCTTCGTGGCATCCAAGCACGAATCCGAGCTCTGCCAGGGTGGAAGGCCCTGGGCTGGCAGCCTATGGGCACTTGCAGTTGCTGCTTCTGAAATGCTGCGCAACAGAAACCCTCAGAAATCAAGTGTCCCTTTTGAGGCACCCCAATAACTCACAGGGCAGTGATGCTGCTCCCCAGGATGCCGAGGTAGAGAAGCCAACGTTGGAGTTTGGAAGCTCTCAGACCAGAAACGAGATCCTGATGGCACCAAACGTTCCTTCCGCTCCATATGGGAACGGCGGCCGGTGTCAGGATCTCCACGCTCTGCAGGCTGGGCAGGCACACGATGCACGGGCTGCAGTGGCATTTGGAGGCAGGGCTTGGACAAACTGTGGCACCCGGGCTTGTTGCAGTGCTAAGGATGCCCTCGGGCGACTAATAAACCCCAAGGCCCTGGCACCTTCTGGGCTTTATGAAGCTGCTCTGCTCTGTTGAGCTAAGAGGGGAAGGTCTCAAGAACTGGCAGGGCTTGTTGCAGAAGCAGCAGCCAACAAACGCTTGAAGATGTGTGAAATGGAAGGCAACAGTTGGGAGCGCAGGGCTCTGCAAAGGGGTTTTTCTCTTTTAAGAAGGTAACGTTGGACCAGCTCTTTAGGAAAACAGTTTTGAAAGGGTTTATTTTGTAACTCCACCATCTTCCAAGGGAACGTGAACAGTGGAGCTCTGAAAAAGCACAGTGGTGAATGGGGCTGATTCTCCGCAGGCAGAGACGGCTTCCAAGCGCCGCCCCACCTTCTTTTTCTTCTCCTCATCAAGAATTTTTGGCGTTTGATTTTTTCACTTAAAGCTCCTTTTTTGGTCTTTTTTCTTTTGGAGCTCTCTGAGTTCCACACAGTCCCCTACTTTGTAAACTCATTTACAAAATACAGGATCACAAAAGAGACCGGACTCAGAACCAGCGCTGCAACCGCGCGGCCACAAGGCAAAATTCCTCACTGAAAGGCACCAACTACTTCTGGAAAAGCTTCCTGCTGGACTCTCCAAGACAGGACTTGCCAAACAGAGGAGAGACACTCAGGAAATGGGGTGTTTTTGCCACTGTCTTCCCACAAGCCACTTGTGAGCCCGGTCGGGCCAGGAACAGCAGCCCCGTCACGCTGCCTGGGCAGACCCCGGCTCATTCCTGGTTAATGGAATCTCTGCTTCCCAAAATGCCCTAATGCCTTGGGCGGGCTCACCTTTGCCTGTTCTGTCTTTAGGCCTCCGCTCAGCGCCTACTCCCTTCCCAATTTTTGCCGGATACAAGTTTCTGTGCTGGGCAAATACGCGAGCTGCAGGGCACTTTAAACTTGCACTTGGATAAAAAGCACGGAGCTTCCTTGATTCTAATAAAGCTAAGCTGGACTCACGGATGCCTCTCCTAACACCACCACAGTACTCTGTGCACAGTGCTTGGTCCTGTGAGATGTCTCTCTCCTTTGCAACGTGCTGCCTGTCGGAGCCCTAGCTGAAAAATAACAGTTGCTGCAACCTGATGAGCCTGGAGTGAGAGCTCCTGTCCTCACCGGGAGCACTAAGCGGCTTTGCGGCTCTGGCCTCACAATTCCTGCAAAACAGCAGAGCGAGTCCACGCATTCCCTGTCACCAATCCGGGGGATTCGGCTGCGTTTAGACGCAACAGAAACAAACAAAAGGGAGGCCACTTGGGCAAATCAAAGCTGGGATTTGCTGGTGTCAAGCACGAGTGCTGCAAGGCTGGGTTCTACCTTGGTGTCGGAGGCGGTTTCGCTGCCCAGGGTCCCGCCGTCCTCTCTGCCTTCCCGTGGGCTGCAGCGCCGGCCCACGAGCGCACGGGGGGACAGTGACACGGAGCCTCGGGCGCATCCCCGGAGGCGATTCCAGGAGCCCCATCCCAGGAGAGGCGGTGGCCGAGGCGCTGCGGCACTTGGCTCTGCACACAGGGCTGTGCCTCGAGCACAGCGCCGCGCTGCCCTCCACGGAAAGGCCTGTTTATCACCGGGAGATGCAATAAAAATAACAAATGCCCCCGGTAAACCTAATTCACTGGGCTACTTAGGATCTGAAATACATAAATATGTCAAGCAAAAGACCTCTAATAGACCCTTTTATCCTGGTAATAGTGTACATATAATTTTCCTCTCATTAGTACAAAAACTACCTAGGGAACTATCGGCCCATCCTTCATCCATTTAATCTGCATTAGTTTACTTTTACCTTGTGTTTAATCTGCTTTCCCTCAAGGTATTTTGAATAAATCAATAGGAATACATGATTGTTTAATGATTTTTAGAAGAGCTCCCTTCGACCACAGCTGCATGATTTAGAATGACTAATTCCACTTTTTACAATTGATCCCGCCGCCCGCGGCCCATCCCCTCCGGCACCCCGGCAGCTTGGCAATGGGGCCACATGTTCAAGGTCCCCCTGGGGGGCACCCGCCTGGCCCTCGTCTTGTCCTCACCGCCCAGAGCTGCCCTGCCTGCGAGACGGACTCCTAGTCCCAGTCCCAGGCCTAGTCCTCCCAGTGTAAGTGCATGCTCCCCCAGTGCAGCTATTCCTCAGCTCCGGCACCCCGGAGCACAGGGACCAAACCCACGTCCTTCCCGTTGGACATAACGGGCGGGTTGTCTCTTGGGGATGTCCGGATGCTCCTGTCAGCAAAGCACGGGAGCTATGAGCATGTCTGCCCCACGGCTCAGCAGCCACACATCCCTTTCCTAGCCACGGATATGATCCGCAGGCGGCCGCGAGCTCCTGCTCGGCGTGGTGCCTACGGGGACTGGGTTTGCTGGGGATCCTCCAGACCCCGCGTGCTCCTGTGGGATGTGCTGCCTGCATCTCCTGAGCATCCTTCTGCTGACAGAAAGGGCTCCAGGGAGTTCTGAGGGGGTTTGAGCTCCCTGGATAGGGCACAGCGGCCTGGGAATCACAAGGGGACTAAGCATTAACAAGCCCGACCTTTTTAAGGCTGAATTCATGGGACATCCAGGCCAGGGAACCTTTCCGCAGCAGACGGAGCCTGCAACAGGCCGTACATAAAACTACAGAGTCCTCTTAAGCCTGAGCTCACCTTATTTCCCCGTTAGTCCGTGCCGTGATATACGAGCACGTTGGCAAACACAGCGGCACTGTATGAACACTCAAAGCTGACACTGCCGCGGCACTAAAGGAAAAAATATTGGCTGTTAGCTCCAGGAAGCTGGAAATCCTCTTTGATCAGGAGGCTGAACATGGCTGAGACGGGCTCTGCAAGCTCCTCACCCAGTGCCAATGGGCCTAAGGCACACGCTTTACAGGGAATGATCTGCTCCTCTCCTCTCCTCTCCTCTCCTCTCCTCTCCTCTCCTCTCCTCTCCTCTCCTCTCC
>JAUBOD010000264.1:449204-479574 GCA_032353885.1 Nothura maculosa | reverse complement strand
CCGCCTGGATGCCGCCCTGTGCCACCTGCTCTAGGTGCCTGCTGGAGCGGGAAGGTTGGACCAGATGATCTCTAGAGTTCCCTTCCAACCTTATAGATTCTGTGATTCTGTGATTCTCTCCTTGCACGATCCGGGTGTGGAGAAACAGGCTTTCCGAGGCGGGATTAGCCATAGGCAAGGCGCAGAGGAGCTCGGAAGCGGGGCTCATCCAGCCGCCTGCTGCCCTCCTCATGCAGGCGCCGGCTCCGCTGGCTCCCCAAGCGCCGGGGCATCAGCTGGCAGCGGGGGGAACGTGCTCCTCTCCTTTCTTTGCTCTCCATGAACAGCTCCATTGATTGCCATGGGTTATTAGCATGGGAAGGTGGGCCCACAGGCGAATAAAAGCGGCAGCATCCAGCCCGAAGAAAGGAAATGGTGAATTGGCTCCCTGCAAAAGGAGAGGGGAGAAATCCCCTGACCCTGCTCGGGCTCATTGTGCGCTCTGCAAAGGACAAGCCCTTTCCCCAAGGTTTACTGGCCAGCGGGACAGGCAGGAAATAAACCCTGAGAAGCCTTCCAAGCGCTCGGCAAAGGAAGTTTGGGAAGGCTCCGGAGAATATCAGGTGTATTTGTGAGAGTGCAAACGGCCCCACAGCGAGTGCAACAGGAGCAAACAACTCAAGAACCCAACAAGGGGGTTTTCTCTGTCCTTGCAGTTCACTTCTGTTAAGTTCATGGCTCTCTGCACAAAAGCAGTAACTGCTACCTGGAATATTGGGTGAAACTGTGTGATGGATACGCTTCTGCCTTCGCTGGAGCTGGTGCCATTATTCCGTGTACCGATCCGGGCCCAGCGCCTCTTTTTTAATAGACCTTAAAGGCAGCATCAAGCTCAGCCTCCAGCAATCCCAATCGCAGCTGATGGGACAGGTAACTTCTCCAAGATGGGAAGCAAGAGGTCGGAGTGTGGGCTCCAACAGCAACCAGCTGCAATCCTTATTTCAACGGGCATTGCTCCACCTGTTATTGATTAGAACTCAGTGGCCTCTTCCAGGCTTGGGACTAAGCCCATCCCAGCGGAGGTGCTCCAAGCCCTCCAGGAGCGGCCAGAAGGTGCCCTGCTTTCCACCCTGGCCAGGGACACGAGCTCCCTGCCCGCTGTGCAAGCGCCGGGCCCTCGGAGCAGCCTCGGGTGCTGCGGGGGATGCCAATGAGGCGCCGCGGGCTCCCCGCGCCTCCCGGCCTTGGCGCCGGTGGGTGGCCCCGCTCAACATTTTGGTGGATGTTCCATTCCCACCCCTTTTACTACGACCCTGGTCAGGCCACTTTTATGCCCGTGACAGCTTCATGAAGCACAAAACACGGCGCGAGACACGGCATGAAATTGGCAACAAAGGCGAGCAAAGGCCGGAACAATCCCCTGGCAGGATGCGATCACAATATGGCTGAGTGGAGCTGGAAGCAGATGCCCGCGGCCCGCATTGTCCCGCTGACTGAAAAGACATGACCCCCGCGGCAGGGGAGACAAGGGGGCCCTCCTCGTGACCCACGGCGGCAGGGGAGGCGAGGTGAAACCCATGAATAAATCAGGCGGGCCGCCGGCGGAGCGGCCCGGCGCGGTGCGGCGTGGCCGGGGGGAAAGGCAGCGGCTCAAGGAGGCCGGTTCAGGGGTGGCGGGCAGGGGCGGCCGCACAAGGCGCCCGGGCAGATGGGCAGGGGCCGCCCGGCACCTCGGGGTGCGGCGCCTGCCGCGGCTGGGGGCAGCGGCGCTGCGCGCGGCTCGGGTGCCCGTGGGGCTCCCTCTCGTGCGGGATGGGGATGCGGAGAGGGAGGCAGCGACGTGTCCGAGCGGCAGCGGGGCAGTGGCTGCCCTCCCTGCACCATCCCAGCCCCACAGCTCCGGACTCACGGCCCATGAAGGGAGCTGCATCACCCTATGGAGCAAGGTGCTCCCGCCGGGCACCGTGAGCCATCACAGATGGGCGCTCGCCACCTCGGCACAAAGCTCTTCCTCGCCACGTCCAGCTCGCCAAGCCTCGTTTCCCAACAGTCTGGATACCAAGGGAAACGTTTTTCTTCCAAGAGCCTAAGGAAAACAGCAATGTGTTCTTCTCTCCGTTTCCTTTTTTTCTCTCTCCCATTTAGCTCTTTGCTGCCTTTCTAGAGGCTTCGAGTGCAACTGATGTGGCATCAGTATTCACAGGCACATGCTACTTTACTCTCATGCTCAGATACGTAGCTGCTCTTTTTCTTTTTCTTTTCCTGCTTCTTTTTCTTTTCCTTTTCCTTTTTTCTTTCTTCTTTTTCTTCTTTCTTTTTCCTTTTCTTCTTTCTTTTTCTTTCTCTCCTTCTTTTTCTTTCTCAGACGGAACACAGACGATTACATCTAGATCGCTCGCTCCAAAGGAAAGCTGCAACACGCCTCGACTTTCCATTCTTTTCAGCACCGGATCAGTTTCTAAAACAAAACATTTTCTTTTTCTTTCCAACTTTTCTTGGCAAGAAAATAAACACTGCAGCTAGGTACGAGAGCGCCCCGCCGTTCCCAGTTTCCCCTCGGCCTTCCTCCCTTCCAGGCACCTGGGAGCGCCGATTCCCACTCATTCCCAGCCACATTCCCTCCTGTTTGGCCCTCACTGAGGCTGCTCGTGAAGGCAGGGCAGGGATTTGGGCTCGTGAGGTAGTTCAGGCTCAGACCAGAGCTGGGGTAGGAGCCCAACAAATCCCATCCCAAGGATTCACCCAGGGCTTAAATGTATGAACAGGTATGAGGGGAAACTCTCTTGGAATAGGTGTCCAGCGGCGCACGTGACACCGGGCGCTTCTGCCTCCATTTCCACTTTGTAACTCCCTTTTCAGACGTTATTACTGTGAAGTATATTAACGTTTGAAAGGCAGCTCCCATTTTCACCGCTTTTCCCGTATTTTCTGTTTGGGAACAAGAGATTTACTACCCCCAAATCCAGTTAGGTTGTGAATTCGATTTGGAATCTGTAATCCTCCATGACACGATAATAAAGTTACCGAGGCCACGAGCAGACCCTCCGCTTTGTTTTAGCTTGGGCAGCTTTAAGCCACTCGCTCCAATCCTGAACGCCTTTCCCGGCGGAAAAACCAAGGGAGTTGGAGCGCTTTTCGGAGAGCAGCCTGGCCTTGTGTTTCTTCTTGATGCCCTCCAGTGGTCAAGGTAGTATTGCTGCCAGCTCCTATTTGCCGCGCTGCGAAGAATGAGGAGAGCTGATTAACCAGGCAGCCGAGACTGGCACTCGAGTTTATTGAACAAGAAAAGTATGTAATTCAGCAATTTGATTTTCCACAACTCCTGAGCATCCAGGCTCTCACGCGTGTTCCTTCCCAAGATAAGGGGAGGCTTAGAGAGGAAGCACTTTAATCCCAGAGGCCGTTTTCTTCTCTCCGCTCAGCCCTTTGCCACCCAGACAGATTATTGGTTTCATCTTGGGGAGGAAAGAGGAAAGCAAATTAGCTCAGGAGATCAGGACTCGTGGGATAAACGCAGCGACGCCCAAGGAGGAGCAAAGGATTGCATGTGATGTTCTGCAAGCCCAACTGCACGAATATCTCATGGCTTTTAGTGCAAAGTAAAAGAGCTCATCTCTCTGCTTTGCAGAGCACGGAGACACTCCCTGCTGGAAACCCAACGGCCTGGGAGCTCCTTTCCCCTCGGCTTCACCTCCCACACTGTGATTCTTGAGAAGCTCCATGATCTGCTTGCGTCTCCAATCACGCCGAGCTTAACTCTTGTTCTCTTTAATTTCTCGTTGTTGCGCGTGAGATTTAGTGCAGATCCTTTAATTTAAATGTCAGAAGGGGAGCCGTAATTTATTTCCATAAACCGAAGAGCAATAAAGTCAAATATATCAGGCTGTGGCTGCGAGAGCTGAGATTATGCAATTTATAATTGGGGAGAACACAAACAGCAGCAAACTCCACCACAAAGGATGAGTTATTACCGCTCACTTCGGCGTCTGATCCGGGGCTGCCGAAAGCAGCCGCCACCACGAAAAACAAGGAAGGAAAAATAGAAATAGAGATAGAAATAGAAATATAGAAATAGGAATAGGAATAAAAAAGAAGTGACAGGAGCAAAAGCCAACAATCGACTCGCTTTGTGCCGAGAGCGCGCGGAGCAGGGCCCGGAGGAAGCCCAAGTGCTGCCAGGAGGCGGGAGGGCCACGCTAAGGCGGGAGACTTCTGGAATGATGCCTGAGAAGCCGCCCAGGCTTCCCAGACCTCGCTCGTGTGTCAACAGAAATAATGGTAGAAATGGTAGAAATAACCTATTAAATTGGTAAATGTTTCCGGACGGCGGGTCTGCCTCTGTCTGTAGTGGTAGGTTCAAGATAAAACAAAATAAAACATACAATAAATCCGCTGAATTCCTTGGGGTGGTGGGATAGGGCGGATATTGAACAGCCATCAGGGACTCAAAAACCAATCGGACTGATCCATGGAGAGAGTATCCCTCTGATTCCCAAAGTGTATGTTGGACAGGAGGGAAGTGTTGGCAGACGCCACCCCTGTTCTTACGGTTTCCCTTGGTATTTAATGGCCACTGTCACCAACATGGGAGCCCAGGACAGAGAGACTTTCAGCCTGGCTGCCACCTCCACTCCTGGCTTCTCAGCTCACGGTAATGAGCACCTTGCGTGTGGAATTCCCTGCTTCCACAAGCCTCAGCTCTGCCAAACCGCCTCTCTCGACACCAGATCACATGTGAGCAATGAGGAATGAGGATGCCGAGTTCCTTGTGCTAGGCCCATTTGCCCACAGCCAGCACGAGGCTCCTCCATGGGACCTCATGACACGTCGGCGATGGCGAGATGCCTTTTTGGGGATTCCTCGTGGGCGGAATTCCCTCGGCAGCTGCAAGGGGCCGGGATGCCAACACTGCCCAGCAGCACCATGGTGGGCCGGGGCGCTTCCCGAATCTCCCTCCAATGGCTCCCCCGTGCTATTTCCCTCCCCGCTGACGGCAGAGCCCCATTCCCCGTCCCCCCGCTCGGCCAATCTCCATTCCGGCCCACGTCTACCCCGGTGCTTCGCGGCGCGGCGCGGCCCGTGGCACAGATTATTAATAGCTCTGGTCTCTGCGCCACTTGACACGGCGCTCCAGCTGTCATTCCGCTCTCTGGCTCGTATGATTCTTGCACTGGTGAAGTGCCAGGCCCGGGCCCGGCCCATCCGTCACTGTCAGGCGGCCCGCGGTGATGAATGGCCCGGCGAGCGCCGCGCCGCGGCCCCGGCTCCCGTTCACACCCGCCCGGCTCCAGCGCCAGCTGCGGCCTCGGCGGCCGCCGCGCCAACCTGGGCAGGCCGCCCCCTCCGCCAGGAACGGGACAAATCCTAATGGCGGCGTGTCACTAATTATGCATTTAATTCAGTTATAAGGAGCTAATGGCTCCCCCAGTGACAGCTTTTACTGCTAAAAGGCAATTCATTCCTGAAACGGAGAAATCTAATTACACAAAATGCTTCGTCCTAATCCTTTCAAAGAATAATCTTATTTGTAGACATTAACATCCCAGATGCTGCTGCTGTTTGTCCATTATGACAGTGTTTGTCCTGAATAATGTATAAATAGCTCTTTCTGGACAGTTGCATGTCACTAAATCAATACAATTTGCTGCCTTCTGTTACATTAAGTCAGCCTGGGCAAGCTGGAGAAAATTAACCTTTTGTTTCCCACTCAAAGGGGCCTTTGAAATGAGACACAAGAAAGGGTTAGGGGCCTATGGGAATGACCAAGTCTTTCTTTTTTTAAGAAAGAGCCCGCCTGGTATTCAGCACATGGGCAGGGACGGCCCTGGCTCTCCTCGCAGATGGACCCGCGACGCAGTTTGCACCGAGAGGCCCCAGAGGGAAAACACCCCGTCCTGCTTGGGACCCTCTCAAACGCTTCAGGTTCCCAGGTTTCCGCCGCCTCCCGAGCGGCTTCGCTCCTATAAAACGTCCCCAGGGAGCCCTGCTGCCCAGGGTGCTTGTGCCAAGAGCTGCTCCTTCGTGGTGGCCCTTGTGTCCCAACGGAGCGGCCAGCAGAACCACTGCTCAATTATTATTGTTGCTTGTTACACCACCTATAATACTTACAGTGGGGAACAGAGCGGCTTGTTTGGGTGAGGATGCTCGGCATGGAGAACGGGGCTGAGGGGGAACAGGGAAACAGCTACTCCCAAAGCCAGGATGCTGCCTATGAGCAGCACTGCCCCAACACTCCGCTATGAACTTCAGGGAACTCAGGGGCTGGAAAACCTCCACTGCTGGGAAACGATGTCCAAGCTTCTCTTCTCCTAGAGGAAAAGGAGGAATTCTAGGCTAGAATAGCAAGTATCTTCTTTGGGTAGCAGGGAGCATGCGGGTCCTAACGGTGACCGGACACCGTATCCAGGTGTGTTCCCTGCTCCCTCCTTCAGAGCTGGTGTTTCAGGTGTCCTGGGTGGTTTCTCCCGGCACAGCGAGCGGGAATGGCATGTGGGAAGGCTTTGAAACGGCTTCTACCACGGCAGAAAACACGGAGCCACCTCTTTAGGCTCCCTGCTGTTCCTGTGGCTGGGATGCAGATAGGCAGTTAGGTCAGGTCGGCACTTTCCCACACGCACTCCATGTATTTAAAATATTCAACGCAGCCCTTTGAAGATTTTTTGGGGGATTAATTGTTCAAATCTAAAAAGTTTATGCCACTCTAATGGCCTCCTAATGGAAGCAGCTCTTAAGAAAACCTCCGCGTCGTTCCGAGCCCGGCCGGTGACCCAGCCACCAGGTAGAATATGAACCAATATCAATCGCGCCCGGCGAAATTTAGATTGCAAATCCATTAGGAGCGAGCCCGCGTCTCCGAGCTGGGCGCTGCTGAGCAAGCTCCCGGAGCTCCATACATAATAGATGGTGGGAATCTGACCTTGAAAATTAAACCATTCTTTTAGCGGCCTGGGAATTTGGGCGCCGGCTTCGCCAGGGGGTTATCGGAGGGCTCGGGGTGCCGTTAGGAGAGGAAAGAGAAGGGGGCACCAGGGCTGCTCTTCCCTGAGCACCAGATGGGGCTCCCAAGCGGAGCCGGTGTGCCGGGCTCCTGGCAGCACACGGGCTAATAAAGGTGGCTCGTAACCTAAAAACCTAACTCTGCTCCCCTGTATGGGCTACAGAGGGAAGAAAATACGACTGGGATTGTGTCCCAGCGAGCAGCAGCTACTGCACATATTCCCGGCACAGACCATTTCCTTTGGATCGCCTTTGGAATAGTTCCTGCGCTGGTTGAAGAAGGCCGGAGATAAAACACAGTGGTCCTATCTACTGACCACAGAGGTTCGAGCGGGCGCCTGGCACCTCATTTGGTGAGCAGGATATTGTGAGGTTACTAATTTATTGCTGCTAGGGAAGAGGCCGCAGGGAAAGGGCTCTCTCGGAGCCCGCGTGATAAATAACGGCTCCCTCCTGCTTACTCAGTAACTATGGCTTACTGGCAGGTGGAGCTTCCATTTAATTAAACAAATCCTCCGTTGTCTCTGGTCATCTGTACGGAAAGAGCAGCGGAGCCGGGAGATGCGGGGCCGGGAGGGCGAGGAACGCCAGGCCTGACGGATCTGCCTTGCCCAGGCGCTGCACTTCCCAAAGACAAAATCGGTCCCTATTTCATTTAAGAGGGAGGTAAATCCGCAGGAAATCAGTGTTTCTATTCTTCCCCAAAATCCACTGGCAGAAATTAATCTTATCTTGACTACCAGGTCTGGAAGCGGCAACTTTTCCAGTCCTCCTTTCCTGCGTTTTCCCTTCAACCACTCTACCAGAAACAGGAAGAAAATCCCCACGTGCTCAGTGTCCCTTGCGAGGACAGCACACACAGCACTGATTTGGGGGCCACCAAAACTCTAGAGAGCCAAAAACGCAGGTAAAATCAGCATTTTGCAACGTGCAAGTGCTGTCCGTTGGCGATCCCGCTTCAGGCCCATGACCTGCACGGAGCATCCTGGGCAGCAGAGCCGCCTCGGGGTGTTTGGGAGAGCCCCGGAGGAGGCGACGCGAGCGGCAGCAGCGGAGCGGCGCCGCGCGGGCACCTCTCCATCACTGTCAATAAGAGCAACGAAGGGCCCTTACATCATTTCATTTACTATTTCAATGATTACATAGATCATTGCCTTCTCATTGTTTCAGTGATGGATTTAATTAACTTCCAATTAATCATGGAGGGTGATATTTAATGCTCAGCCCTGCGCAGAGCGCCGTGTCACAGACCACGGAATATCTTCGGAAGGCTTCAGTAATCAAGAGGTCATGGAAGATAGATGTTCTGCAGCAGCAGGGAGAGGGAGAAGATAAATTCGTGTGTCCGCGCTGCTCGGGCTAACTGTTTTAGGGTAATTGTTTCCCATCCAAAGGATAACTTGGCCTGAGGTCCATCCATGCGGCACATGGAGGCCGCGGAGGGGGTGGCTCCAAGGGCCACATCCCGGCGAATCCCTCTGAAGAGCCACCAAAAGGGGCCTTCCAGCGGGGTGAAGTCAACGAGCCTTCACTGCCGGGATTTAGCCAGGCTCATGCAGGAAGATTTTGTCCCCATTGATTTACCTTCAGCTTTTACCCCTGTGAGAGGAGCAGCCTGAGCACAAATGAAACACGGGGCCAGTATTTTCCAAAACAAATAATCCCAAGCTAGCCTCCGAATAGGCCTCTGGAAGACTTGTGCTCTGGAACACAAAGCGAGATGCACATGCAGGAGGCTGCACTTAATGTGCTCCAAGAGCACTGGAATGGGATGCTGGGAATGGGATCCTCTTTTGCAAGGCATTACCAAATGCTACGCTAAGCTGGAGCTAAATCACGTTTATTTCTTGAGTTCTTCTCCGATTAAGATGCATTTCTCCCCGGCCCCGAGCCCCGAGCCGTACGTAGCCACAAACCCAGGTCATGCTCCCTGAAGGCAGATCAATAATTCAATCAGGGGCTGGGAAGCCCCGAGTTTGACACGCGTGTTGTCAGTCATGCAATTTCTCCATGGAATCGGCTCACGCTCGGAACCATCAAGGCAAGGGAAAGACGCGCCAAGGCGACGCTCCAGCCAAACTCAGCCCCACTCCCGCTCCTGGAAAGGCCTGGGAATCGGCGCAGGTGAAAGCGAGGGCTCCTCTCCTCCCCATTCCGTGATTCCGGGAGCCCGGCTTGCCTAAGACGACGCTGGGGCAAATTCGCTGAGTCGGTGCCGAGGGTACCTCGGAGGTGGTCCCGGCCCTCCCGAGCTGCTTCCAGAGGGGTTATTTGATACCTTTTATACCGCTGCATTTATTGCAACACCACCAAGGAAAAGCAAGTGCATTTCTACAGGATTCTGTGGCCAGCCAGCAGATAAAGAGCAAGTTAGGAGGGCACCTGGGCTGGGTTTCAGTCCTGCAGCCTCTGCAGCTCTGCCGCTCCCTGCATCAGCTTCTTTGGCCTAATTAACCGGAGTTCTCCTTGCTCAACAGAAACCGTCCCCAGGAAAAGCATGGAGCTTGCAGAATCGCAGGAAGGTTTTCCCGTTCTGAAATATGGATGAGCACATGCCCCAGGCCGCCTGGTGCTGGCCTTGGGAAATTCCAAAATGGATTTCTGGCGAATTAAAAGGGAGTTTTGGAAGTGCATTTTTTTCAGATCAGCCGCGTGTTCAGGCGCAGGCTGCGCCTGCAGCAGCGTCTCCATAATCACAACAAGGATTCCCCCCAAGTCTTGGGCCACTTTTAAGGCTCAGCTCTAAGGGCTGGAGCGTTTGCACATAGACATGGACACTGTGGCTTCCCAAAGGCAGGAATGCTCCCACATCAGGATGTGTTTCATGGATAGCTGATGTGTGGGCGCTGCTTGCCGTGGTTGGTGCGGGATAGATGTGCGCGTCCCGAGCGAGGGCTCTAAACTAGCAATTTTAGAAGCACAGTTCTTTTAAATAAATAATCCAAGAAACTGGGGAAGCTGATTTTCTAGTCAAAGAACAAACTCATTTTCCGAGCAGTTTCGGCCACTTGGGAATAGTGCATATTTAATAGGAAAGAAATGTCTACAAAGGCCCAGATGCAAGATTTACATTCAAACGAATGAAAAAGGATACCGGAAAGAATTGCTACCTTTTGGGGGAAATCTTGAAGCTTTCGGCATTTGTGAATTTTGGAATACTTTCCTTTTTAAAAAGCTTTCACTGGAGCATGGCTCCGCAGCAAGGAAAAAGAAAAGAAAGAAAAGAAAAAGCAAACTTGCTGAAAAAAATTAATTTTCAGTGGTTCTGTTCTATTCCCCCAGGTCTTTAAAAATCTCAGATTGAAATGGATGAATATGCAAGTGGCACTTATTGACGGCCTCCCACAAGCAGCAAAACCCTTTGAAATCATGGTGGTGGTAATTGTGAAAGAAGTTATATGCATAAAATTACCTCTCCGGTGCAAAAAGGATCATAAATCAGTTCGCAGTCAATCTATCCACAACTATTTCAGTCTAGAGGATTAAAATATATATATCTATAGATAAATACCCCCCAGTTAAACGGTGGGTAAGCCAGGGACACGCGATTGGAAGTGCAGGAGCTAGGGAATAATTTCGGAACGTGCCCTGGGTCTGCACGGCAGCTCGTGGGCTGCTGCTTGCTCCATCAACCACCAGTATGGGCCAAATGCCCAGTCGACCCAGAGCAGGCAGCTCCTCCAAAGCCCTACCCACATTTTCTTTCTATGAAAAAATTGCAAAAAAAGGCAAAAAGAGAAGCCCTAGAGCACATTACCTAGTGGCACTGCCTCGTTTTGTAAGCAGAAAATACGTGAAGATGTGAAATAAGGCCGTTTGGTCGGCCCCGCAGAAGCAGCAGAAGGGTATTTTGGAAGGGGCACCGTGAGCAGGCACTGAGCACATGTGCGGCGTGCTCACGTACTTCCAATAACAGTAGGGGAAATACATCATTAGCCACTGCCCGTGTTGACTTTTGCATTTTCCCCGGCTAAGGTTTAGGCCTAATGAGTCCCAGGGCAGCGCGGCGGGGCGAGCAATAACACGGTTACAATATCAAAGGGGCGAGCGCGGCGCCCTGCTCCGAGCAGCTCACGTTTGCAATCCAAGGCGGCCTGGGATAAAGCATCTCCATGCTCTGTGCCCTCCGGGATGCTCTGCCAGGAGCAGGGTTGGGATTGCGGGGCCGTGCTCGTTGCAAAGCACCGCTTGGGTGGATATTCCCACCCGGGTCACGGCAGGGAGAGCCCCCTCGGCTCCTTTCTGGCCGCCACTGGGGCAATGTCCCTTTCCCTGCAGGCAGAACGGAGCCATCGCCTCCGTAAGGAACTCGGCTCCTGCTCAGCTGAGGGAACAGCTTCCGTCTCTGCATCCATCGCGGCTCCGGGTCTTCCCGGGGATCATCCCGCCCCGTCTTCCCTTGCTCCCGCACCTGCCCCGCTTCCTGCAGCCGCGGCCAGTGCAGCCCCCCACATCCTTCCCCATCGCTTCTGGGCTCCAAGGAGGGCAAGGCAGGAAAACAGCAGCAGGTGGGACGCGCGGTACCTCTCGGGGCCTTCTCTCCCTGTTTTCCTTGCCCTGTTCTCAGCTTCCCAAGCTGGGCATGTCCTGCATTCGCTCCATTTTGCCTCGAGTGTGTGTGCCGGGGAAGGAGCAGTGGGTGCAGGACGGGTACTCCCCATTGCAGCCACTTCCCTGCCCCACAGCCCCTAGTGTCCCCGCACACCCCACGCCACCGGCCAGGACAGCTCCCAAAGCAGCTCCCCAAGCAGCTCCCTAATTCCCAGAGGGGCTGAAGGCCGCACAAGATGCAGCCGGTGCCAGCAGGGCTGACAGGGTCCTCATAGGCACAACAGGGCCTGGGCAGCCTCCGTGGGCGCCAGGCCGAAAGCCGGGGCGCAAGGAAATGGCCACATCGGGATCGTTCCCAAACTCCGGAGTGTTTGGGAAGCCGCCTGAGCTCAGCCCCCGAGCGGCTCCCTTTGCTCACAGAGGTTTGGTTTGAACGTGACTCACACGGAACCACAAAGGTTCTCGAGGATAAACACGAGAAACGCTGCATTTTTGTTCAACAAGAACATTTCACAGTGCTCATGAGCTGCTATGGAGCCTGTGCTTTGCAAAGAGACACTAAAAAGGAAGTGGCTGTTTATGCAGTTCCTGGGAAAATAGCTCAGCGCTGGCCCGTATTTGTTCAGCTGAATTATCAGAACCGCGTTTGCTCCTGTGCTTCAGGTCATGTCAGCGTTTCCATTCGGGAACGCTGGAAAATCAACCTCCAGGAGCAAAACAGTTAATAAAGAAAGAGCGCCCCGATAAATCCAATGAGCTGTTTTATCAAGTCTGGTTGCTTTTTAGAGAGATGCTGAAATGGATCGAGGGACATGAGCAGCAGATTGAGGATGTGCTCTTACTAATAAATACCTACCGTGTCCATAAGGTAAAGGTTCCAGGAGCTGTTAGTATTTTGCTCAGTACGTGTCAGAACAGAGACAAACCTGGAAATTATTTTGTGAAAAACTTTATCATTTTCAAGTTGTTATTTCTTTTTTCCTGTGCAAAGAGGGAAACTGGCTTATTTTCTGAATTTCAGAGAGTTTTAACGATGTTTTTCTCTTTTATCCCCTTTTTTTTTGTTTATTAAAGGCTGTTTTTCCATCACAGAACTTCAGTGAACTGAATCTTTTGGTAAGGATTTTGATTAATAGGAGTGAAACGCCTTTCCCTGATAATTACAGAGTAGATTTTCATGTGAAAGATATCGACACGCTCCTGAACACTTAAAAAATAATAATTTCCAGTCACTATAACAAATTGCCGCGTGCCGGGCTCGGGAAACGCGTGTGCATCCACGCTCCCAGTCCTATTAAACCGAGGCTACTCTGGTGTGCAGAGTTATGCCCTTGAGCAGGTTATTCCTCCTTCATTCAAACCGTGAGGATGATGAACACAGTTACCTCTGCTGCACTGGTCCACAGCCTGTTTCCATTTCCTTGGCTCCTACCCCAGGTGAAGGATCCACCACGCACAGCCCAGGCTCTTTGCTGGTGGCTCTGGGCACAGGTTCCTCATTCCAACCGTGATGGGGAGCGTTGGGGGCTCCCGGGGGGACCTTCAGCTCCCTCCGCTCAAGCCGCTCCTCACTGCCCCGGTCACCGCGCTCAGCTGCACCTCGGTGGGCTCAGCAGTGTCTCTATGTAATTTGCCCGTGCCCGCCTATTTCTGCGAGTCAGCTGGACGAAGCCGTGGGTCTTTGTAAGGAACTTGGCCTTTGTGGTCTTCCCAGCTGAGGCCAAACCAGGCGGCGTGCAGGGAAACACAAGGGGGGAGATTCCCGCTCACCTTCCATGGAGGCTCCGCACGTGCAGGGGAACAAAGGTGAGAACGCGGCCCCTGCATCTCAAGTTCTGGTCTCTAACTGGACATTATCACTGTGTAACTAATTAGCCCCAGTTAGGAGAATTAACAACCATGCTATTCTAAGCAGTCAGTACCAACTGCAAATGGTTTTGTTCCTCCGTGAAGGGGTGTGAGGAGGATGGGTCATCCTTGGCGCTTGGAAGGCACCAAGGGGCCACCCAGAGCAGGCAGAAAGTCACTAACATGTTTTGTCGCTTTTAGCCACCCGAGAGATACTTCTCTTTTTCTTCTCCCCTTTCATCCCCCCGGGCTTTGCAGCAGCCTCCACAGTGACGCTCCGTGTCTCACAGACAGAGTTTCCAAGCAGCAGGCTTCATCCTCCCCATGTTTATACCTCGTTATTTCCAAGAGCGAAATTACCTGTCAGGAACGTTTGCCATATAGTTTTACCACCGCGGCGGAACTATTTTAAATACTACTAGATTATTAAAGTTCTCCTTCAGGAATACTTCAGAAATCATTTTGCTGCCCTCTAGCCTGCTGCTGAGCTCTTCCTAGGCTGCCAGCATTACCCTTCAGGAAGGCTTCGGAAATAGCTTCACTCACTTTACTGTCCTTTTCATTACTATTGAAATCCTTCCAGAACGCCAGAGTTAACCTTCAACGAGATGCCAGAATAACTTGCACATCCTGGAAGGGTTTCAATAGTGATTTAAAGGATATCAAAATGCAGTTTTATCTTTTTTTTTTTTGTTAGTTTTTTTTTTGTTTCAGTGGTAAGGATAGTGATGGTAAAATATGCGCTCTGCTGTTTTGTGCTGGGTGTTTATATACACACGTATAACCCGCTCGGGCTGGAGTAAGAGCGGTCCTGAAACCCAGAGGAAGTTGTCTTGAAAAAAGAGCTTCTCCAAATTGCCAACGCATGAACTGAGGTGACAGCAGGGAATGGGGTTTTGTTTGCTTAATGGACCTGCAAATGAATTCTGCTCGTCTTACTCTGACAATGGAAGACTTGAGAGCAGGAGCCAACTGCTTTGATTAAAACGAGGAAGATCAAAACGCTTTGCCCCAAACTCCAGCTGACCCCAAATCAGACCCATTTCGAGGTGCGGAAAGTTCTTTTGTTGCTGTTGCTGCTGTGTGTGTCTGTGTTCCACAAGGGGAAGCACTCAAGCTCTGCAGACCTTGCGTGTCACTGTCAACAGAACCAGAGAGCGCCCCCGTTCCCAACCCACTCGTGAACACCCCCGCGGGGCCAAGGGAAAGTTGGCAGTACCTGGGCCGGGCTCTGGCTGCTCCAGCACCTCGGCGTGTGTCCGCGCCACGCGCAGCACGGAGCAGAGGCGGCGGATAAATCAGCTTCCCGGGCGCGGGTCTGGTCTATGCAGTCAGCTCCACGTTGGGCTGCAGATCTCCGCTCAGACCCCTGTGTTAAAGCAGATAGAAGGATCAATGAGCCCCAGATGCCCACAGCCGACCTGCCTGTTCTTGCTAGCAGGTTACTGGCAGCAGCAGCAAGACGCCGCCTGCCTTTCCTGCTTGCCCTGGAATAAAGCTGGAAGAAAGCACAAGGCCATGGCCCACGCCGTTTGATTTAAGTGCCTCGAGGAGCGGCCGGGAGGAAACACTTCTGCAGCTCAAAGTCACCCTCAGCAAAGAGAAGGGCTTAAAGGCACCGAGCTGCTGGGCGGCCTCGCCTGGGGGCCGGCCTCGCCTCTGCCTCCTTATCCCAACGCTGGGGCCGGACACAGAGGGGTCTCGTGGGGGCTGCGGCTCCCAAAAGGCAGGAGGGACTTGGGTGCCTTCTGCAACCCCTCCTGCTCCTAGCGGAGGCCCCATTAGGAGGCAATTATGAGGGAATTAGAGGGAATAATTCAGGCGGTCGCTGGCATTGTCAGGCTCCCGCATGCGACCGTGGCTCGCTCGAAGCTTGAGCAGAATCCACGGAATAAAAATAACATGATGAATGCCTAAGCACTCGCTGGCTGTTTGGCTGCCTGCTTCCCTTCAAATAGATTTTTGTCCATCAGTGATTTTGCCATTTTTCTCTGCAATTGCATCCACCACCAGTGGAGACCAGCTAGGACCTCAGGGTCACTCGAGCTTCTCAGCAAGAGGTCCAAGGGGTTTTGATTTAAAACAAAATTTTCTGAAAAGATTTCCTACTGTGTCAATAGAAAAGTCTGATTAAACTTTCATAAGGTATCCAATGATGTTTTTAAAATGGTCTCTCATGAATGGAGGCCTGTAGCTAAAGCAATATACAAATGCATTGATGTTATTTTTATGTGAACAACTTCTAGGAATACTTTAAACAATACTAATAGGAGATTCAGAAATACAAAGTTTGAGGAACTCGATCGCTTTTCTTCTCTCCGTCCTCGTGTAAAACCAGGACCGTATATTCCGCACAGCACAGTCAGCACACTCAGACCTACAACCAGGTTGTACCTCTGCTTAAAAGCTCAATCCCAGGTACGAGGCTTCCTGTGGAATACCCAGGCCGCCCTGAATATTGCACTATATTCCATATCTTGTTCACCACTCGGATTTTCCTTTGAGACACGTGCTCCTGTGCCCGGGGACCCCACGAGCTGCTGCTTGGGCACCCCAGCTCCAAGCTGAGAGTCAAGAGCACAAGGGAGCCCTGGGTGAGCAATGCTCTCCGTCTTCATCCTGATGCTCTCCTCACTTGTCCTTCTCCCCGGAGCACGGAACTGCCTCGTGGTTTCAAAGCAGACCTGCCATGAACTCACCCATTGCTCAGCGTTGCAGGAATAAGCACTGTGTGCTGCCCTTTTCCAGCAGGGCATTCCTGAGGGTTTGCAGCACGGGGCTCACGTGCAGCCCTCCCGCTCCCCCGCGCTCACACTGGCGCCCAAGTTTACAGTTCTGGAGCCCAGCTATTCCTCATCACAAGAGGCCCTTTCCTACAACAAAATATTATTTTAAAGCCGTACTAACAGTAATTAGAGGCAATTGAGTTTTATCAACTAACACAAACTGTGGGATTTCAGACTTGGATTTCAGCTGGTATTTTAATGAAGTGTGCGCTAACGACACCAAATCTTCTGTCACGGCGGCAGCTGAGTTTCATATACAGACCTTTGATGGGGAGACCATGTGTTACCACTCAGATGCTTCCAGCACGTGAGCGTCCGCGCCCGCAGATCCATCATCCGGCTCCGCCGGGGCCCCATGGCCCCTGATCCCGGGACCCGTCTCGTGGGGTGGCCGAGGTGCCCCCCGGGCACCAGCAGAGCCCTGTGTGACAAAGGGACCTTCCCCGGTGCAGCCTCCAGGCCTGGGCTGCTGCTCTCAGTCCCCATCCGTGCACAGCACACGTGGGAGCTGGAGGGGATGCCACCCCAGTGGGAACAACTCCTGCCACCCGCTCAAGGACACGACTGGATCCTGTCCCTGCCATTTGACTCGTCTACCTGTTGGTGAAAGACCAGGCTGCAACGCATGATGGTCAGATTGTACTACACAAAAGCAAAGGGTTGCCTGCATTTCCCAGAGAGAGGAGAAAATACAGAGAGCTCTTTAAAAAGGGCTGTTTCTGCCCAGAGCAGAAATCCTGTCTTTCAGCTTCAATTTCTGTGGGCTCATTTCATCTAGACCTCATCTTGACACAGATGACAAAAACTTAACTAGACTACAACTTTGATGAAGACGAGGCTTGCTCTTCTAAGCAGCTGGCCAGAAATGATCTTGTGAACTTCATATTGAAGATGAAGTACTCAGCTCATTGGTACAACAATTTGATTAACTTTGAATTCATTATCTGTAGTATTGGCTATTTGAATAATTGCAAATTATGCCTGCGAAAAGCAATATGACTTTGCTCAAGTTTAAGCTTTGCTCTTTATGGACGTGAGCTTGGTGCTGAAGACGAGAGACTCGATTAAATTAGATTGTAATCTGATTAGTCTAGAACCATTCCACTTACATCTACTATATCTGCCTTCTGACTAAGCATAGATGAGGCAAGCAGAAACTCCCTTTAATTTGTTTGGATGCCCAGCGCCCCATGCTCTTTTCAGCTGAGACATCTGGACCTTGGCAAAGCTCTAAGTATATATTTTTTGTAAGGTGCTTTGCAGTTAATGCTACAAGGAGCAGCTCTTTGCTCTTTGCTCTCTGCCAAGTGGGTCGCCTGCAGAGAAGGGCTCCCAGGGAGATTAAATAGGGCAGGGCTGTGGAGAGGAGAATGGAGGTGCATGGTCCACAGTGTGAGCGTGGAGGACAGGCAGGGCTGCAGGACCTGTCCAAAGGGGTTGCCTTTAAGCTGGCTCAGAATGTTTTAAGAAGAGAGAAAAGCACAGCCTAAGGGCTCAAGGGTGAGAGCTGGGTTATGAATTAACCTGTTACGTGGCCTTGATTTAACTCAAGAGTGAGAATCTTGGGCGCGTTTTCATGGCACAGACAAATGAAAGCAGCCAAGACCCTAGAGATAGGCTGATACCTACGTTTTCTCGGGCTCCAACTTCTCCCGCTTTTACACAAGGAATCTCAGGAGTATTTCAGACACCAGCCTGCTGAGGTGATGGCCAAAAAGCACTCGGGACCTTTGTCCCTAGAGCATCTGCAGAGCGAGAAGACGATGTCATGGCGCTGCTCGCCTTCCCAAGCACATGTAGGAAGAAGGGAATTGCTCCGCACATCCCAGCACGCACATCCAGTGGGATGCCTGCTGTCCTGCAGAAAGGAGCTGGAAGATCAAAGGCTTCAAACTCTTTTTTTTTTCCCCCAGGAAGAGGGAGATGTTCAAAGCTAAGCGAGTGGGTGGACAGAAAAATCCGAAGAAGCCAAAACTTTCGCTTAGGAAGTAGAACCAGTGTGGGATGGCTGAAAAAACAGCCACGCAAATGGATGATGAGGGCAAACACTCGGAGCAAACGAGTATTCCTGGCTGGAGGCCATGCCAGGTGACTGCAAGGGTCCTTTTTGTACCCTGATGTGCATCTACAGACACGCAAGCACAGGGTGGCTCAACGCTGGCTGCTCCAGCAGGCTGCCTAGAGCTTCACAGCCACAGGACAGTTGGGAAAAGCAGCCGGGGCATTGACAGGGATATTTTAACCCATGTATCCCCACAACCACCTCCCTCCCTCTTTCTGCATTGCTCAAATAGCTCCTACCCCAATGGCAGTCAACTAATACCTGAGAGACCTCTGTATCTCGGGTGAGATACACTGAGTAACTGGCTGGACATCAAGATAGTCAGTGCTATGAGGGCCTAATCATCAGAAATCCACCCTTCCAAGGTGCCAACCTGCACCTCTGGCCGTGAGCATCACATATGAGCACCATACTATATTTTATTCCTGGTCATTGGTGTCCAAAACAAGTAATTTGTCCAAAAAGAAATAGATTTCCAAATCTATTAGATTCCAAATCCAATAGATTACATAAGCCACAGGTCTCTAATAACACATTATCAGAAGATAAAGTTACCCACAAGAAATGTGGAGCCTTATACTTCCAATGTCTTACCTGAGATGATAATAATGATATAACATGAGTAACTATACATCCAAAAAGTAATTTTTTGTTTGAAAAAAAAACTCCACTAAAATAATTGAAAACAAATACGGTCCTGAAAAATATTCAAGGATCATCACAAAATAGAGCAAATATTCAATACATCAGCCCAAAATGGCCAAGATTGGTAGCCATTAAGCAATGATAAAGTCATGCTTGCCCTTCACAGACGGGAATACTCATTAATGAAGAAAAATGCCCTGAAAATGTGATGTAAGTGCAGAAAAGTGGTGTTTATCTTTGGCTTGTGACGCCGACATCAACAATAGAGCTCTCATATTAACCCGCTGCCCTTAAAAATAAACAGGGGTGCACTTTAATCTTGCTGTTTCTACTTTTATCTGAGATTAGTCCCTTCACTTTGCTGAGCTACAATTAAAGGGGGGTGAAAACATGTAGAAATTAAGCAAAAATTATGGGTACTTTTCAGAGCAGAAGAATCTTCCTAAATCCCGCTTGGGGCTGCACGTCAAAACATTCCCAAGATGCATGAAGGCCCCGCGCCGCTCCAGCTTCATGGAAACAGCCCTTTGGGTGACACATTTTGCAGAGTATTTATGTTGCTCTGTGTTAAGCATTAGGCCTTGCAACGCGGCGCTCCGTGCCGGCTCCATGGAGCTTCCCGAGGAGCCGCTCCAGGAGCCCAAGGGCTTCGAAGTGGCACTGGGTCTGCTGCCCATGGGAACAGGCTCATCCCTGGCTATATATTTTAGTGCCCCCATATGGCCTTTTGCTGCTCTGAACCCTAATGATCAAGGGGTTTTTCCCCCACGCTGCTCTTTGCCCAGTACCTGTCTGTTCTCTTCTGACTATCAAGGTCCCATGGGCAGAAAGAAGATGAAGAGAGGCTGGATGGAGGTCCAGATGACCCCAAGGATCAGCAGAAATGGGGGTCATTGGAAACACTGGGAAGGCAGCTGGGTTACAGCGTGCTGGCCAAGGTGCACACAGGGTCTTGCTGGAACCACTTGCTCGTTGAATGCAGCCTGGGTCCTGCTTGGGATTTGTCCAGGTAGAGTTGCTCTACCTACCTGGCTGTTGTGCACCATCCATGGCCGAGCTAAAGTGCTTCTGTGCTACAACGTTCCTGGGATTCTCTCCATCTAAGGAATGGGGATTGCTGTGCTCAGAAGTGATGAGGGGAGTCCTTTGAAAGCGCTGAGCTGCCCTAGTATCCAGCACGTGAACACACAGCACTAAAACCCAAACATGTTAGGAGCAAGTGAGAGCGACCTTCTCAAGCCGGGCTCACCGGGTGCGGGAGGGTTTAACACCAGCTGGCTCTCACCAGCTTCTCCAAAAATGCTCCCCTAGTATTGCCACGAAATAGCAAAGTGGAAAAAGGAGAAGAAAGGGAAAGAACAACTTCTTCAGTTACTCTAGGAATATGGAAACGCGAGCGTGTGGGTGCTGCCTTGACCCTTGTGCATGAGTCTCCCGCACGCTTGGTTTACCTGCTCAGCACTAGCTCGTGATGTCTGCACGAGGACACAGGTTCTTAGCCATGCTCTTTCTGGGCAATATCCTGCTGCTCTTCGCATCTGTGAGGAAGCAGGTGAGAAGGGAGGCAGCTGTCAAAGGCCCCGTGTTTTCTCCTAAGCCCCTGAAGTTCTCTGAAGATGAAAAGAGAGCAGAGAAAGGAGGTTTCATCCCCGTCGGCTGAGCTGGGAGGCTCACTGCTCCCTGGAACTCTTCTTCCCAGATGTCCTAGCACCCTTGGAGAGCTCAGCAAGCCACACATGAAAGGGGAGGTTCCTCCCAAGGCCCCTCTACCTGGCGTCCTCCTTGCAGCCTGGGGATGTGGGGATCCATGTTGGCACGGGAATGGGTGTCAGAAAGCGGGAGTGGGAAGAGTTTGATGCCGTCCCCTGTCCTGGGGAGCCAGCAAAGCTCCCAGGGCGCAATATGTCACTCCTGCCCCTTCCCAACTCTGCTCCCAAAGAATTTACCCCAGAAGAACGTGCAAGTGCAGTGATCCAGAGCAAGCGAGCGCAAACACTCGGTACTGAGAAGCCCTGGGCGGGCAAGGAGGCCACTGCCTCAGGGTGCCCCTCGTATTCCACAGCTTTTCCACCCGTGACGGGAGCAATGGGGGCTCCGACACGCGCGGCAGGCCCTGCTGCCTCAGCACGGACACGGATGCGGCCACGTTTAGGGCTCGGCGTCGGCTTCGGGAGGACAGAGCATAGACAATGAATGCAGAACCGTGCTGCCTCTTGACAGCACCGCATACCAAACGAATGCCGAGTTCCCGCCGCTTGTTCCGTTCAGGACATTTTTGCAGCAGGGATGACTACGCAGAACACCCCCGGCCATTCGTAGCTCCCTTCCTTGCCGTGTCTGGGCTGTATAAAAGCTCACGAGGCACCAGCTGTTGACAAGCTGAGGGAAGGGATGGGGAAGCTCCCGCTGAGACCCATTTCCAGACCCCCAAGTCTCACAGCGGTTCCCTCCGGGCGACCCGCCGCACAGCACTACACACCAGGCCTGATTTCCATCACACTACTCAGCCTTTCTGCACGCTGACGGGGCCACAGAGGCCCCCATTAGTGACAATGCCTCCTCCTAAGCAGGACTGATGGTGACTCTCAACGTTACCTTCTGCCATGGCTGCAGACCTTCCTTGGCTCCTGAGGTACGGCCCCAGTTACCACTGAACTGACCTGCAGGATCAGGGAAGTCCAGCCTGGCTGCCGGAGGGCAGGAGGAGAAGTGAGAGATGGGCTGGGCTGCCCACCCCTTGGTCTCCAAGGAAAGAGGAGACATCCGTGGGATGCAGAAAACGGCTTTACCCTGACGGCCTCGAGTGGAAATGAGGAAAGGAAACGCGGGCTCTGCCTTTTCGGCTGGCTCACCACACCAAGCTCCAAAGGCAACAACTGAGCAATTGCAGACGTGGTCCCTTTCCTGAGCAAGGGCTCCGTGGCCACGACGAGCTGCCTTGTTGTTGTGCTCTGCCCCGTCGCCCTCCTCTCACCCCCCTTACGTACACAGCACAGGAAAAAGCGCTTGGCTAAAAGTTCAGGGCATGAAACTTGACGCCACCAAAGGCAAAACTCCAGGGACTTCAAGGCGGCAAAAACCTCACTCTGTTTAGGAAAGCACCCACAAAAGCAACTTCTTGGATGCCTCGGCCTCCTTCTAGAAAAGACAGCAAGAGCCCCATGGCGGGGGTTCCTTAAACAAACCCAAAGGACCAAGGAGGGCCCTGTCTGAAGCGGCAAGGTTTCTCTGGCGGGCAGCCGTGCAGACTCCATGTAGCAAGCGGGAATGTTGCTCTGCTCTTCCCTCTCTGGGCTGAGGAGCAGGAGGGCACAGCCACCGAGGGGTACGTGACAACGTGGGCCCGTAGGAAGCACGAGTGAAAGGCGTCGTGGGCTCCACAGGAACAAACCATCCTCGGCTGCTACTCCATCCAGGACGCGGGAACAAATTCATAGAGCAGTGACTTGAGACAGGAAAGAACACAAGGGAAATAAACAGATAAATACAGAAATAAATAGGACTCCCCTATGAGCTAAATTACTTCGCAGGAGAAGGAACAGAAGAATCTCACCCAGGGTGCTGCTAATGCAGCGGGACTGGGGAAGGCAAGTGCGTGCGGATCGAGCACCGGCTGCTCTGCCTGGGCTCAAATCCAACAGGGAGTGCTTGGAGAAGCTGCCCTATCCTCTTGCCTAGCAAAACCCTGAAAAGAAAAGCTGTCTGTGTGTGCTCTGCACTAAAGGAAAGGCTCTCTGCAGAACTCTTCTTGAAAACCAGCCCTACAACAGACCTGAAGGGTCTGTAGAAAGTCCCCAGCTCCTTGGCTGCTTCCTCCACGTCTGCCCTTAAGCTGCGTCTTGTGAGGACTTAAACCCTCCGTGCAGCTCTGGCCAAGGCCAAGCACCAGGAGACAGGCCAGGGCTGCAGCAGATGTAGTTTGGATATATTGATAGCTGTTTGATAAAGCTCCCATAAGAATGTAATTTAGCTAAGTGCTGTTCTTTTCCATTTTGTTCTTTCCAGGTCTGAAAGCATGCCATTTCAGAGGGATAAAAACCCCATTCCTTTACTTGTGCCCCACTACTTGACATCCTATGTAATAAGAATGATAAAAATATCATCAAGGCTCTGAGTAATTTGGTAGTGTAAACTACACGGGCTTCATTCCGTAGGAGGTTCCTAAAGGGCATCACAGGGCATTTTACTGTGTGGAGTTGCCCTTCAGCAAGTAAGGAGAACGCTGATATCTCCTTGCACCACATGAACTTCCCCTGGAGGAAAAACAGTTGATTTCATAAATAAACTGACCACAAATGGAGCACTTGGGGTGCAAATACCCATGCTGACTTTTCAGCACAACCAAAACGGATGCTCTAAGGGCTGTGCACAGAAACAAGGACTCGCAGCATCCTCTGGTCCTTCACCTCCACTCATGACCAAGCCCTGTTCAAACAGGCACGTGCAGTAAGGAGTAAAACATTCCTATAAGGAATACAGAATTGGAGGTCCAGGTTTTCAGAGCTGTATTCCTCATGGTCTCCCTAGAACAACTCTTGTGTTACCAGTCCTTTTCCACAGTGTCCTTCCTGTGTTAATAGAAGTCTGATACTTGTATTACATCTAGGAAATCCCAGGTTTTATAAAGAGATTGTTACAGAGAAGTATATTAGAAGGGCTGAAGAAAAACACTGTGACCTTAGAGCCAGATAAAGGTAGTTGATGTCATCAGAAATAATGGTGATTACAACATCTCTTAGAATATCGATGGAAAGAGAACCTAATGATGGGTATTTTAACAGCAGGACCAGGAAAAGACCCTTACTGATGGAAAACTAAGTTACATCACTACAAACTGAAACAGCAAAGTGATGAGTCAAACAAAAATCTCTAAATATGTGTAACATAAAACCTTTGCACAACGCAGATAACCCCCATTTCATTTCTTTTGCTACTGCAGAGCACGCATTTTTGTATTTCCTAGGTCCTGTATTTCCTAGGAATCCAGTGTGATGGAGAAGTGTTTGCTCTAGAGGAACCTCTAGAGAGGCAGCAGCACCTTTGGGCGTGAGCAGGTGTGCGCTCAGAGCGCTGCTACCGTCCCCTTGGAAATGTGGTGAGGAGCCAAAGGAAGTGGGTAGGGATGAGAGGCAGCCCTGCGAGGTTACCTGGGCCACGTGCGCCCTGGGGAGAAGCTGGCAGGAAAACACGTCATGAAAGGCCTCAGTTCTCTGCTGGGTTCTGTGCAGCGGGGACGCGAAGCGCTGCCCCTGTGGATGCGCCGCCACCAGCGCTCCCCGCTCGCTCGCTGCCCCGGGCGGCTGCAGAGCAGGCTCCAGCACACGGCCCGCGGATGGGGGCTCAGCGTCCAGCTGCGGAACATCTGGAAGGGAAGAAAAAAAAACAGAGTTTATTTTCCTTATTAGCTGTTCCATTCTGAGCAAAGCGAGCCTGGCAAAAACATGTGTCGCTGTGCCCTGCAGCTCCTCCCCGCAGCTCCCATCCGGGGCGCCCAGGGTATTTATTCGTTGTTAGCAGCGCGGGGCGCAGGTTGGGGCTATGTGGGGCAGGCCCCGTTCGTCACCTGCAGCCTGGCAGCAGCGGGGCCGCGCGCGAGCACGAGCGGCCCCTGACAGCCCCGCCGCTGCCCGCTTTATCTTTGTTTAAAACAGAGAGGCCGGGGCACGACGCTCGCTCTCGAGACACTCAGCACATCCTCAATCACGCCACGGCCATGTCAGGAAGTGTATTTTCCCCCTGCATGCCATGAATCATTATGCTGTAATACAGCAAGGACACTTATTCAGCTCTGACGCTTCCCGGGCGCTGCATCCTTACATATACACACACCATGCTTTCCTATAGAACTTTCTCCTCCTTTTTCCTGCTGCCTCATTGCTACAATCAGGGTTATGCAGATGGAAGGAACATTTCCTTGGAACTTGAATGGAAATCCGGTTCCCCAAAGCAGCTTCTCCCCAACATGGAGCTACTTGCTCCGTGTTATTCCTCCTGTCCCTGGATCTGCCCAAGCTTCGGGCTGCTCCTCGTTGGGGAGCGCCTTCCAGAGTACCAGGTGGTCACACAGGATATTTATGGTTTTCAGCCCTTTCTCTATACCAAACTACACAGAATATAGGCAGGTTTGCTCAGGAAAACAAATGGAAACTTTAAACAAATGGGGCCCGCATGATGCAGCGGGTCAGGAAGGTGTGCATAATAGTCCCTTCTGGCCTGAAAAAAACCAAGAATCTATGAATTTCGAAATAACTGCATAAAACACTACATTCCGACCTTAAATTTTACACTGAATCTTTTCAAATATTAATGAGAAGCTGCGCAGCCGAGAGAGGACGATGCCCTTGGATCCCTGGCTAAAGGATGCTTGCCAAGCTCTCCCGAAAAGCAACTTAGCTCGGGAATGAATGGAAATAATTGCCTCACGTGCGGGTAATGAACGCTTCAGCTCATTAAAAACCCATCATCATCTACAGCAACAATCAAAACCACCCCATACGCACTATGGCTGGAGGTACCTGGGAGGAAGCTAATTACAACGAGCAGGTGCCACCTTCCTGTTGTGGCCGAGGCCTCTGCTCCTCGGCCGCATCGGTGCTGCCCTTGGGTGTCCCATTTCGGGGACTAGCGACGTGGCAGCAGCCCCGGGTCCCTCCTTCTCCCACTCCAAGCGCAGGGGGGCTCCGGAGGCTGCGCTTTGCAGGCAGCTTCTTTGCCTGCTGTCACTACCCCACCATCCGTGCTGAATCCTCAAGCCACCTAGGGGTGCCTAAAACACATGCTGACAAAAAGATCTTTGGGGATAACTTTATTAGCCTCTTCCTTCCCCCAACCCTACAAATCAATGTTGTGGCGTCACCGGGAAAGAGCAGCAGGGAGAAAAAATGGACGAGGCCTTTGCTCCTCAGCTGGAAGCAGGACCCACGAACGGAATGGGCAAAGGGAGAGATTCAAGGTTATGGGAAGCGGGCACATGTTCGAGTGGCCCCGGCAATTCCTTGAAGGCAGGAAAGGAGGTTCCCATCTGCACGCACCCTACGGCCCCATCTGAGGGCCTCGCCGCTCATATCGTTAGCCGCACGCGCTGCTAATTGAGCAGGTTGCTAATCCAGCGGGGCAGCCAAAATGGGATTAGCTTTCCGTGGGATTTACATATATTCAGGCTGATTTCTGCAGCACTCGCGATTCGGGGCTAAACTGCTCAGCGCCCAGCTCGCTCCAGGCCTAAGTACCACCTAATAGCATTAACGGCACCGTTCCCCTCACGCCTCTGCGTCTCCTCACAGGCTCCACGACTCCAGTCTTCCCCTTTTTGGCATTTCCTGCGCTCCCACCTCACTGTGTGGAATATAGCGGAGCACAAAGGATGGTTCTGGAACTACAGCCCCATGGTGAGCGTGGGGCGACCGCGGCCACCGTGAGAAGACTGCAGGTCACTTCCTGCATCAAATGTCCCTGCGCCACCTTGCGAAGGGCACACGGGCACATTTAAGAGAGGGAAAGGCAAGGCAAGTGAGAAGGGCAGGTGGGAAAGCAACTTTGCAACAGGCAAATTTTAAAAACACAAATTTTAGGGCCTGAGCCCCTAAAATAACATCATTTCAGGCAGGGAGGCAAGGAAGGCCTTCAATGAGGCCTGGGGATGACTATCCATGCTCGTGCCAGGCATCCCAGGGAAGGGCTCGTCCATCAAAAATCAAGATTTCATTTTGAAAGGCCGCTGCGGGATACGCACCAAAATGCTCCGAGCAGGCAGAACCGATCCAGGCAGACCACACTAGTTTTTAATTAAGCAACAAAGCCCAGCACAATCTGCAGCTGGAAAATCTCTCGTCCTAATGCTGGTGCGGGATAGAAAAAGGAAAAAAAACCAGCCCATTCCTTAGGAGATGGACTATTTCTGGCAGGCGGAGGGCACCGCTCTGTGCCGAGCTCACGTCCCGGGACGTGCCGGAGGCTGCACCGCTCGCTTGGCTCCCTTTGGGGAAAAGCCACGCGGGGCCGTGGGGCGCCCGGAGCCGGAGGGGCCGGAGCCGGGGGCTGCCCTGGGCTCTCAGCCCACGGAGGGGCCGCGCTCGGACACACGAACCCTCCCCAGCGCTGCGGGGAGGCCGCCACCAGAAGGCAGCAGCAGCGCAGGAGGGGTTGGTGTTGGCGCTGCCCACGGATTTCTGCTTTATATCCAAGCATGGGAATGCTTCCCTGCTCCGGGGGAAGGGAGCTGCAAGGCCCTGTTGTGCCCACTGGGGCTCTCCTCACCTCAGCGCTTTGTCCTCCTGGAGCTCTTTACAACCACCTCGGGGGTGCCCCTTCTGGGGAGGCCTTTTCTGCCCTTCGTCCCCCCGCTTTTCCACGGATGCTGAAATGTCTGGGAGAATGCAGGACACACACACGCAGCTCACAGCAAGCACACAGCATGTACATTCGAGAAATAGAAAACAGAGCTTTTTCTGCCTATGAGGTCATTGCTTATCCTCGTCTGCTGTATTACAACAGGCCTTTCTGGGAAGCTGCAAGAGCACAAAGTTTAGTAAAACGTGCTTCATCTTTTCATAAAGAAATAAGATGGTGCTTGGGCAAAAAGACCATTAAAAGTAGCAATGAGGGGGATTATCTTGCCTGCTGGAAGAGCCGGAGAAGGCTCCTAGCAGGCTCTACACCCTGAGCACTGCAGGGCACTCAAGAACCAGGTGGAAATTCCTCTCGCAAGACAAACCCCATTTGGGCAGAAGTATTTCTGCTTCCTGTCTCTTTTGCCCTTCGCTATAAAGAAAAACACCAGAATGCTCGTGGTTGCAGAGTCCCTTTGGGGGGATGTCCATGCTGCCCTGGCCGTTTCAAACGCATCTCCCAGCCCTTTCCCGTAGCTCAAACACACGCGGAACGGCTGCCTCGGAAAGCGCCCGCGCTCCCCGCACGCCAGGCAGGGCACAGCACGTCCCCACCGAGTCACAGAAGGGCTGAGGCTGGAAGGGACCTCTAGAGACCACCTAGTGCAACCCCTGCTCCAGCAGGGACACCCAGGGCATGGGGCAGCATCCAGGTGGGTTTTGAGGACCTCCAGGGAAGGAGACTCCACAGCCTCCATGGGCAGCCTGTGCCAGGGCTCTGGCACCCTCGCAGAAGTCCATAGCTTTCCATGTGCTGCCCCTCTGCAGGGGGATTCGCTGCAGCGCCCGCCTCACCCACCCGGGCTATTCTGTTCACACACAGAAAACGCCCACGCGTGGCAGCAGGAAGGGCTCCCCGCCTCGCAGCGCCGCCCGTCCCAGGGCCGTTTCCCTGCGCAGCTGCAGCGCCAACGTTTAGGACAATTAATGCATTGACATTCCCATCTAAGGCAGTCTCCGCTGTACGCAGCGATAACGCCGTCATCCTAACAGCTAAAGCACTGCCAGGCCCTGCCAGAACCGCTTGCCTACCCGCTGCGGCGCCGAATTAAACACTCCTTCCATTCCCGTGGACGCTGTGGGTTTCTTCTTTTCTAACGTAGCTGGCGGTTTGTGTTTGCAAGCAACTGCTTGAGCAGCTGCAGCTTGCGCCCCTGCTCGGGCCTGAGCGGCACCTCTGCCCCGTGGGACTCCAGCTCCTGGGCTCGCTCACGTCGGAGCGGTGACAGCAGACAGGGTACCAGAGCAACACACCAAACCCATGCAGAGCCAGGCAGAGCCAGAGGGGACGTCCCGGCGCGCGACGCTCTTCCCGGCCCCGCTGCCGTCCAGGGGGGCTCCCCACGACCGCAGGGAAGGTCAAAGCCAGGGACGGCATCCCTGAAACGTGGGGGGAAAAGAAGGAAAGATTAGAGAGGGGAAATGAAAGAGAATTAGGGAACGCTGAAGAGTCGGGGTAAGAATGTATTTTTTGGCTCAGTGGCCAAAGTGAAAAAAAATCTGCCTGAAAACTAAGGCATGTATTTAAGAGGTTTCTTTCCGATCAGCAAAACGAGCTATTATTTCACAATATTTTGACTCCACTTGGGCTTTTTTTGGTGGTGTTCTGTTGTTTTTCCCTCCTCCCTTGCCTACCTCCAAATTATAGAGCCTTTTCTCTTTAATTACAGAACAATTTGCAATGAAAAAGTGGCATTCAAGAAGGACTGTGTGAAAAGCCCGCCTCGAGTCACCCTCAGCATTCACAGACTGCTCTGCCTTTTCCAGCCAAATTGACCCACATTCCAACCCCATGCTGGACTCCAGGAGGGAAAGATGACAGTTAAGTTATAGTTAGGGGGTTTGGTTCCCGCAAGGCACCTTGAAAAGAGACTATGCAATTAGGGGTGCTGTCTGGCCAGCCTTTTGGATGGGAATTTGGGAAATTGGGGTGGGAATGGGGACGAACACTTCACTGGAGCCCCCTGTTTATCCCGGAGCCTGCTCATTTGCTTATGGCTGCAATTTGGAAGCGGGACGGAAAGCGGGAGCGAAGCTACGCGAATTACGCGGAAACAGCAGGCGGGAGCTCCAAACTACAGCGTTCACACTCGCTTTTTTCTCCTCCTACACGCAAGGCAAGTTGTGTCTGCAGAAAGATTTCAGTATCGGATTCGATAGTTGGGAAGGAAGCAGAAGTTGCAGGGGCCATGGAATCTCCGGGAGCGGAGCCGAAGGGCTGCACGGCCACCAGCTGACTCCAGACGGGAACTGCAGCAGCAGGGAAGCACCCAGGGAGAGCCCTGGGAGCCGCGGCAGCCCGCTCAGGCCTGGGGGTTATTCGAGGGGAGCAGCTCCAAGGGAAGGGCTGGCAATTTGCTTGTGAGACACTGTCGGGCCGGGGCGCCTTGACAAAAAGAGTGTTGACACACGTGGACTTGCCTTTCCCGGCTCTCTTCCCTCAGGAAACTGGAGGCAGTTTGTAACGAGTTCAAATACATGTGTCTATACGTATAAATGTATTTTAACGTGTATATATTTTAATACATATATAAAGAGTGCCCTCTAGCTTGTGTACAAAGCCATGGAGAGCCGACTTACTTCTCGCACAGGCTCCGGACTGGCGGGGCACCGAGGGAAGCAGCAGCTTGGGAGGTTAACACCAAGGGGCTGCCGTCTCTCCACACGCTCCCCGGAGGCCCCAAACTCATTTCAAGCCACGTTTCTTTGGCTTCCTGATCCTGAAACACACCAGCGGCTCACGTGGTTCACGGGATAAGGCAAATTCCTTATCCTGTTAGACACATGACGCAACAGCTGCCTGCAAAAACACCCCTGGAAGGAAGCAACGAGAAAGCAGAAGGGAAACTGTTGTCGTGCAGATGCCTCCTAGTATTCTCTCATGAAACCTTCCTTAGCTCCTGCTTCACAGCAGGATGTCAATACTACAAGCAAATAATTTCTGGGCATTTTAATTTGGCCCTTCTCTGCTTAATCTGCGCACCAAAACGCAGCCCGTCTCCCTGGGCTGCACTCGTGTCTGCAGCCTGACGTGTGTCACGGCACGAGGAAGGACAAGGCCGGGCTGGGAGCTCTCTAGAGACAGAGGAAATGTGAACTCAAAGCACCCGGATCCA
>JAUBOD010000264.1:402753-416016 GCA_032353885.1 Nothura maculosa | reverse complement strand
GTATTTCAGGGTTGCTTGCCTAGAGCCAGCATGTTCATGCCTTGCTCACCATGAAACGCTTCAATTACGGAGTTGCCTCTTGTTTTACAGTTCCTTAGGAAAACACACTTCAGTGGGGTGAAGAACTTGCCTTTATGGCTAGGGGGCAGTCCCTGGGGGCGAGCAGCCCTGTCAAGCTCAGGCTAACCCTGTGCTAGATGCACCCACCCCACAGCACCCAAGACCCTGCAGCTCAAGGGTTCAGGCCTCTCAGGAGGATGCAGGGCCCTTGGCGCAAACCTGGAGGCCTCATGATGCACAAAGTGATTTAATCCTCGCAGCCTCCCCATCACTCACCAAGCTGGACTTGCCCAGTCGTTAATTTAAGCCTCAGACAGCAGTTCAAGTGAATAGAGCACATTTCAAAGCAAGACTATCCGTATTCTTAACCAAGTGATTTAGGAGCCTCAGGTCCCAACACTGCCTTTCCAGGCTCAGCTTCCTCAGCTCTACAGAGCACACAAATTCAGGCACCACATGCAAGCAGTTTGAACACCGTCCAGCAGTGGAATTCAATGCAACATTAAAACTCACCAGCTCTTTCCAGTGTAAATATACTGGAATGTTACTGCAAAACCAGCAATTCTGTCTGCTGAACTCTTACCCTCAGACCAAACTATCCTGGAAACACCGGCATTGTGCCCGCAAAGCGGCTCTGCAAACAATAAGAACGTTAAGCTAATTCTCTCAGATTTATGACAGACCTCGCTGCCTTCTACACACATTTTATAGGCATTTGCAATAAATTAACTAGGAAAGGCCAGCTCAGTGGCACAGACAGCATCATGCATAGGCAAGCAGAACTGGGGATGAAGTGCAGGACTGGCCACCCCACACTGAAACCAGAAATAGGAAGTTTCAGCCCCACAACTTGCCCGAGAAGCAGGGCAGCCACATGTCACAGGCTGCCTTGATCATGGCCAAGCAGAGCAGCTCCAGGGCCCTACTCAAGGAATAACCAAAGAGCTACTGCAGTACAGAGCGATTACAGTTGTGAGAAGCCTCACAGAAATCTATGATCCCATCCCATCTATGAAGAGGAAAACAGGTTAGTGCAGGGCTGCAGCTAGAGCTTTGGCTCAGGGAGAATTACAGACTTGCTATCCAGGTCAGGCTAAATGTTGAAGTTGAATTTTTGCTCTGTTTTTCCATTGTCTACATCATTCAGAGTTTAAGTGACTTGCTTCTATTGAAATGAAAAATTGGAAGCCAATCTGTTATCAGTATTGAAAGGGTGAAATTAGTGGGGTTCAACAGCCAAGCATCAAACTCCACCTTGGGGTTTATCCCTCTCCTTTCCCGTTTCAAACAAACTTGAAGAGTCACCATTTTCTGCTGCAGGATACTCCTTTGGGCCTGTTCTGCTCTGCTTTAAGTGTATTCCTGTCAAGGAGGAAAAGGAAGAACCTGTTCCTTCTTTTCATAGGATACTTCAAGTATTCTCCTAAGCCCTTCTGAAGCATTAATATTTCTTGCAGAAACCTCTAAGGAGAAGGTAAATGCAGCAATACTTGAGAGCACTAACCAAAAGCAGTGCTTCAGTACTGCCTAATGTGATGATGAGGGGCGCAGAGGAAGACTTGACACCGGGACTAACACACCCAGGTCACAGAAAGCAAAGGCTGGAGTCAGGCTGTAGCCTGAAAGGTTTTCCTTTCCAGTTTAGTCTTGACAGGTTTAGTCTTATGCAGGTTTGGTATTTGTTTCATAGGCTACAATTTCTGCTCGTGTAGCAAAGATCCCCAGTTTCATGCTCTTCTACACCAACTGTATCATCCCAGGGGAATGGAAGAGACCAGTAGGACTAGGTACAGCACAAGCCCTTTAGGGAAGTAATCCTGTTTCCTACAGTGTATTAAAACTGGACTCAGAACCTGACCTTAGGACAAGCTGTTGCACATTACACAGACCTTCTATTTTTAGCTTTTCCCAGCCCCTCCGGCTCTTTCCGGGTGTTGTTTTAATCCCTCGGATGGGCCTCCAGAGTCTGTTTGGAGCAATGTTGTGAAGCAAATGACCAGACATAATGACTTTCTAAGGTCCTTGTGAGTCCTTATTAACATTCAGTTAGCATAAGTCCTGACTTTATTATTGACTACATTGAATACACAATACACTGACCTCTGCCATCTGCAACTAAATCTCTTCCTGCAGATCTATCACAGTGATTTCATACACAAGGAACTAGAAGAAAACAAAGCAGCTGCTCCTTATCTTTTCCATCTTGAGAAACTTGAACACTCGGTGGGAAAGGCTGCCTTCCCTGCAGTGTTTCACCATTACTATTCCCCCTGTGGTCCCTCTTGTGGAACACTGGAGCCTACAGCAAAGCCTTCAATTTCCCGACAGAAACAAGCAGCGACAGACTCGGGGAGATGTCACTTGGAACATATGCCTTAAACGTTCATAAATATCACGAAGCCGTTTGAAGTGTTGCAGCATCTCCAGGCACCAAGAAAGGTGCTGCAAGAAAACGCACGCTCCCAAGCAGCACCATCTGCTCCACAAACAGACAAGCAAATGGTTTGACACCGCGGATGTTCATAACCCATTTCCCAACCCCAAAGGCACACTGGTGAATGCAGAAGAGGATCCTTGCCATGGAAAGCTGAGGCACAAACTGCTGGGGCTGCGGCCGAGCAAGGCCCTCGGCCTCCTCCTCCTGCTCGTGGTGGGGACACGGGTGCCCTGCAGCCAGACACAGCAACACTCAGCAGGAAAGGCTGCCCCGTAATTCCAGTGGGATTTCCGCACGGTAATTCCAGCTACAAACACCAATTAACAAATACCTTTTGTTTTTATCTCCATGCTCCTTCCTAACAGAGCAGAGTCCTGCTCCTTTCGCTGAGGTGTTTAACACATCAAGTTATATAGGGCTTAGGAATCACATCCCATTCTGCTCAGCCTGCCTAGAAAATTGGGGAAAAACAACTTTTAAAGTCTCTATTAACTATCCTGGAGGGGGAACTTGTATTCCATTGACTCTACTTTATGCAAATAGGATCAGAGGAATTAACATATTGGAAGGAGCTGACATTTGTCCTGATATATTGAATCGTTAGCATGACAGAATCACTTAAGCTGGATCCACTAACATCAGGTTTCCTCTCGTTATTGACCCCTGCAGAGTAGGCCTGACAAGTGGAACTGCTGCAAAGTTCATTAATAATGTGGAATAAATCAATTGGTGGGGAAATACTGAAAACGGATGACACCGGGCTCAGACTTTTTGCAAATTCAGCACATATCAGTTTCCATCAAGGACACTAGTTATAACAACGTCCTTTTCTGACCTATATTCAGGAACAGCCCTTCTCTCCCTACACCTTTCAGGCACGTCCACAGGGATGCTGTGAGCACCGCCACCCTTGGCTACAAGACACAGCCAACTGTTACACAGCTCCTGATCCACAGCGAGGCTCTGTCCACATCCAGGAGTGTGGAAAAAAGCTCTTGGACCATCAAGTTTGCTCTGTCCCCATCACAGAGATGCAGCTCCTGAAGACATCCCCAACCTTCTGATCTACCAGGGATAGAGAAGCCTACAGTTAAGTTTGAAGGAAGACTCACTGGACAGATTGACATTGAAAATCGCCTGCCCTTGCCCGTGTTACCACCAGAATTTTAAGGGCCAAACTCAGCAGCATGTCCTAAGCAAAGCAGACGATGCAGAGCAAGTAATAGACTTGATTAATGTTGCCTTTTGCTGCTGCTGAAGTGTCCACGAACAGATTGAGATTTTCTTTAATATATTCATGGTTCAAGTTTGCTCCAGTTTGGGGCAATTTTTTATCCCCTTTATGGGGATGTACCATTTGCTATGCAGCCCACGAGCTGGCTGTAAATATTTGGCATATGCTAACTGAGGCAGAAGGCATCCGGGAGCCTGGCCCTGTGGCCCATGGTGGCTGGGCTGCTTTCCTCAGCCTAGCTGAGCTCAGCTCCTGTAGGCCCGAGAAGACCAGTTAGATCTTGTAGGTCCTGTGCTAAGGAGTGGTTCAAGGGCAGTAAAAGGGGACCAGGCTCCTGCGGGACAGCTGGCCACATCCATCCAGCACAACACGAGCACACAGAGCACTTGTGCCCGAGCCTTCAGCATCCCTGAGGAGAGGGGAAGAGACACAGGGAGCTGCAGGAGCCAGCACAGCAACGTGCTACAGAGATGAGGAAGGGTTTGGAGCTCAGAGGCCATGAGTTAGGACTGTTCAGCACAAGGGCAGGCTCAGGGGCATCTTATCCATGCCCATAAACATTTGATGGGGGGAAAAAACAGTGTGGAAACCCAGTCCTGTGGTGCCCAGTGACATGGCAAGAAGCCATGAGCATAAGCCAGAATGGAGGAAAACTCACCTATAGAGACCATAGAAAACCTGAGCATCCTGCAGTATCAGTATTTGGAAAGTGCTCTGTTCAAGGACACACAGGGATCTCAGGGCAACCTAACTCAGCAAGAACTGGAGCTCTGCAGTCTCCACAGAGAAAAAACCTCCCCCATAGACCTTCAATCTCCTCAGCCTAAAACCAGCCTGTTTGCCAACTCCTTGAAACACTCAGGCTGCATGATAATTGATGATTATGATGGATAACTACATCCTGGACAGAAAGTTCTTTTTACAGAGCTGCTACTTACTGTTCCCCTTCATCTCTTTGATAGCTTTACACTTTCCAAGGTTTAAGTTATTGATGCTGTTCTCCTCATGCTAGTGCTTTCACTCAGCGTGTCCCCAACCCCAACCAGGCTCCTGTGCTGCCTGTGGGGGCTCGCTGGTTACTAACTCGGACACTTTTCCCGGTTCCCATTTTTGCTTTTGACTCCCAAGCCAGCTGGGACAAGCAGCAGGATTGCACTATGTCTCTGGCCACCACTCGTTGCCAGATTACTCCTTGTTTCAGCAGTTTGCCACGCAAAAGCCTGGCCTAGATATGTGAAGTGACAAAGCCAAGCGTTGTAAGGGTGAGCTATATGCTGCTTTCAACCTCCAGGTTCATCTTTAAGTGCATCACTAAAACATTTTCCTTTGAAAGCCTTAGGGGAGTGATGTTTTCATTCAGAAACACTAGGTTCTCAGCCACTGACCTCAAACACAGAGTCTCTTGCTCCTGAATTTGCTTGATCCCCCTGGAACTGGCACAACTCCATCTTTGCCAGGCTTCCCACACCTGCAATTCCCAAGACACAGCTGGGCAGTGATGCTGCTGCTGCCAGGATTCTGATCAGCACCAGATGGAACGAGCAGGGAATTCCGGTCACCTCCAACATCCACTGGCTGCCAGGGACATTTGGCATTAGCTTCAAGGTGCTGCCCTTGGCCCGTAAAGCCCTCAAATCTTCCATCACACGCTCTTCCAGTGATGCGATTGTCACATGTATTTCTCCTTGCTGCTCTCCTGCCTTTCAGTGCTAGCTACCTCTTCAGACACCATTGGAATGACCATGATGAAAGAAGCTCAATAAGGGGACAGCAGCTACTGTTTTTTTTAAAAAAAACTTTTGCAGCAAATGATCTCATCAAAAGGATTCCAGAAGCAACACAATTAGCTTAGTGTTGCAGACTTCTGGAGAGGCTTTTCCTTCCGCATCTCTCCCAAGGAAGTCAAGACCACCTAAGCTTGTATTCTTCATACCCATCCGAGGGGCTCAGATCTGCATCTCACCTTGATTTCTGTTGAAGTGTTTTCATGCCACGAGTAAAGCACAGGACAGCACAACCCTCCACCCACCCCACTGCCTCGTGCTCCAAGTACAAAGATGCTGCTACCCAAGGAGGAGACTTTTTTCCTTCTTCCAAGTGCTGACCTGTAATTTTCCTATCTGCATTATTAGGACACATAACACAGCAGGCAAATCCCACGGATGTCAAAACCAGCTTATACTCTTTACCACAATGCAAATACATCCAAGCTGATCATTTCCTTGTTTTTGGAGCTACGCAGGACATACCAACTTGGTAACATCAAGACGCACAGGGATTTTGGATACTTTCCTCCAGTTACCTTCTACAAACCTAGCCAGCTTTGTGACACACAACCAAACAAACTCCCCTCAGCATCAGTGGGAATTCAGGCTGTTAGAAACCTTGGAAATGGGCCTAAACTGCGCACTTTTTCTGATGGAATGAAGACAAAACATCAGCCCCAGTAGGAGCAGCTGTCGGTGCGGCAATAACACCAGACAGCTCCGGGCCAGGAGCGTGGGTCGGGCTGCAGCTGCCTGCGGCCTCGCAGCGCTTCATTCCCTGCAATAACCGAGACGGCAGCCAGGCCTTCGCCAGCTCCACCTCCCTGCTGGAGCCTTTTGCCAGGCGCTGGATAAAGCCTCCCTGCCCACCCTGACTATTTCTGCCAATAGCTTTAGAGTAGGTTACCCCTGTGGTGCTGCAGCAGGAGTGGGAATCTGTTGTGCTAAGTACTTGTACCTGGAAAGCAACTGCGGAGCAGATACAGGAACACAGCAAGCGGGCAGGGCAGAGCCCAGCACCCTGTGTGGGGCAGCCACAGGGCTCCACGCAGAGCCCTTCATGTAAGGTGGTCTCCGAGCTGCTGGCAAGGCCAGCTCCTCTGGCAGTGCCCACATCAGGGGCCTCACACTGCTGCCATACAGCAGCCCCATCCTATACCGTCCCCAGACCATGTCTGGTGGAGTGCACAAATCTGGGGACAAGGCAGGGTGCCTAGCGTGACCCAATCCAGCTGCCTGAAGCTCATCTTAATTATTACTTTATATTTATGCTGAGTTGAAAGTGTCTCAAGGTTAGAAATACAGGAACTGCTGGCAGAAACCTGCAGCAACCCCCATGCCAAGCACTGCACACATCCAAGCAGGCCGTGCATGTGAGGTGGGTATTGAGAAAAGGGTGAGACCAGCTGAGAACGTTACCTGTCACTTCTCCCCACAGAAACGTGCCCCTGTTGTGCACAGTCTACACCTCCCTCCACTGCTGCACTGAGCCCCTGCTGTAGCCTAAGCTCAGGACAGCCTGAATTACCACGGGGCTAAGCACAGCACAAACAGGCACCACGTCCTCACACGCTGCATTTTCCCTTTGCTCCAGACTTTTATGGGGCCCTTTGCCAGCAGTTTCCAGCACTGTCTTTAAGCCTTCAAGGAAAGTTTGCTTTTCACACACAGGTGGCTCCCTGCCTATCGCCACCCAACAGGCTGGACTATCAGCAAGCCTCAAAAAGACAAATTCATCCTTTGTGCTGATGCAATGGACTTGTCACCTACTTTTCCAGCTAATTAGCTCTTTGCTAGATGACAGCTCATGTCAGAGGTCATCTGATAGCTGAGCCTGCTAAACTGACCGTAAACATTTCTTTCCAATCGCACACAATTGCCCTTGCAGCTCCAGGGCCTCCCCAACTAACACTGCATGTTTAACCTATCAATTCAGAACAGCACTAAGTCTTGATTAAACATGATAGTTTCATACAGCTCACTCAGACCCTTCCCTCAAGATCTAACCTAAAAACTCTTCTTGTCACAAAGCTCTCATCAGCCTCCAGAGCAGTGGTCTTGGCACCACGTTTCCTCTGCCCATTTTCTTCCATTTTGAGCAGTCCTGCACTGTGCGCTACAGGTATGAACACCCAGGTGGTCTCACGTGGTATGTGGTGCTGAGCTTTGGCTCATTGCAAGGCTCCTCTTTGCAAACAGACATATTGTGTCAAGGTGACGCACAAGACGGACGCCCCTAGCACAGAGTCAAGCTGAACCACGGCTGGAGTCACTTCTGTACTCGGGGAGATGCTCTCTTGTCCTTCGCTAGAAGAACACACACTTGAGCAGAAATTTCAGCTTCAAGCATAATACAGCTGGACCTCTTTAATATTTGAGGCTCCTGCCTACACTGGTGACTGCTTGAAATTCATTTTACTATTCTTTCAGTATTAAGAAATCAATGCCCCTTTTCATCATTTATCTATCCAAAGCTCCTCCTAATTTATTATCACTTCATTAATGTACTGCCTACTACCTTTCAAGATCATTAAAGAAGTTAAATAATATCTTAAACCTTCTTCCTCAGCATTTTGTCCCTTGAAGCCAGATTGTATATACGTGATTAAATTCACCTTACTGTGTTTCAAGTCTGATCACCTCTCACCTCTTCCCATTTCTTTTTTTAAGGGGACATGATTTGAATTTCCAACCTTGCGATTTTAAGTGTAACTAATCATCTCTTGTAGAGCCAAGACACCCTCTATTCATCAAGTCCTACTGCTCCTCTTCTTCCCAAGAAGAGAGGGGCTGTGGGAGAGTTGTAGGATATCCGTAGGACAGCCAGGATGCCAGAGCCCCTCTGACTTGCCCATCCCTGGTGACTTTTGCACCTTCTGCCTCTGTTTCCACGTGCAACTCCAAGCCCAGAAAGCTTCTAGTATCACATCAGGATGACTTTTATTCAGTCAGGGAGTGCAGAACTTGGCCCACGGAACTAGTTTGATGAGGGGCACCACGCCAACTCTGCCTGCAATAAAGAGCCCCTATCATTTTAACGCTGATAAACTGCTGCAGCAGAAATGGTTGTCACAGCTGATTAAGAGGAGGTTTCATCTGACTTCATTTACACACTGCCTGTCTGCCTGGGTCTTCTTCCATCTTCTTCCTCATGGCTCACCAGCACCGAGCCCTGCGCTGCCCTGCAGTCCATTAGTCCAGCCCAGCCCGCCAGGCGAGTCCATTATAACATACCAGGCTGTTCCGTGACATCTCTTGGACGAGAGCTGCAGCTGAATGCCAAGCACAAGATTAAATGCTCTGCTCTAAGAACGGGGCTTGGTCAGTGTTCAGAGTGTACTTTAGTGAATGAGACAGAGGAAAGCCAGAGGACACCTTCCAAGGAGCTGGTTGTGCCAGGACACCGCGCCAGTTTGTTGGACCAAATGGCCCATTCTCATTCCTACCTTAACACCGAGCACAGTCTGTCCCGAGCACCTCTCGCTAGCTGGCAGACCATGGAGCAGGTAGCACAGAGCAGCTGAGCAGGCAGCCTCAGCTCTGACCTGCAGCCTGCTAGCACCCAACTTGAGGCACATCAGCTCAGGGGGAAGGCCATGGGAAACCCCTCCTCAAGTAGGTGCTGCCCACCTGGAGGCCCTGCAGGCTTCTCCTAGCTCTTCTCAGTCACCTGGCAGCACCAGCCACAGCACAAACCCCTGCCTCTGCTTTCTGCCCCTATCTGGACTGACATTCCTGCCAGCAAGGACCATCCTGAGCTACGACTTGCCAGCACCCAGTGCAAGGGGCCCTCATTTACCCCCTTTTCATCTCTAACTCTTGGCATTAGGTCCTGCGTACAAGAAACATGCGCATGTGCTAGCTACTGGAACCACTTCTTCAAACATGTCCTGTCACAGCTTGGCCATAATAAACCCAAAGCACTGAGATTTACTCAGAACTGTAGAACAACATACAATAAAAACAAAAACCAGCAGTAGCAAAGGGCTGACGCAAAACAAGATCTTACAAAAGTGCTTACAGCCTTGGGGGATGTCATGTCTATAGGAACAGTTACTATTTCATAAAGAGTGAGGTTAAGGATCATGCAATATCAGTCAAGACCCCAAACTAGATCACCTGCCTTGGTAGTTCCCAACTATTTTTCCAAGAGAAGTATTTGCTAGACAGGAGTGCATCATTCATTGGTGTGACATTCCCACACTACTCTAATTTTGTTCTTGACTATTTGTAATTTTGAAAAACCTTCCAGTAAGACTAACTTGGGACAGAGTCCCTTTTAGAGGTTTACAGTTAATTTTAAAATGCCTCACTGGCCAGCTCTAATTGTGACATGACTTTAAAAGAGAACGACAAAGATGCAATATTCTATACATTCCAGGTGGCAAAGTCTACTCGAATGACTCTCACGAGGCACAGCCCTTAACCACAAAGACTGACAGCAAACCTCTCACAAAGGTCCAAGGAAGAAACTGGAAGAAATTCCTCAGTTATAGGAATCCAAGGTCTCTCCATTGCTCTGGTCATCAGTGATGGCAATGCCAGGAGAACATATGGATCACTAGAAACTTTGGGGAGGAGCACAGGGGCGTGAGGAAACAGAGTTGCCATTACTGAAGGGCAGAGCAAGCCCTAAAACCTGAAGTTGTGACAGTTTTGTCCAAGTCTAGACCCTAATTTGCCAACTTGGGGACATCACCTCACACCCAGCCTGGCCAGTGGAGGCACAACACAGTGAGCCCATGCAGCCCGTGCCCAGTCAGTCACAGCCTGACCCCAAGAAACCCACTCCATCCAAGCTGGAGATGGGCTAGGTGCAGCTGACCAGCAGAACCGCTCTACCAAGCCCTTCACACTAAGGCTTCCCTGGCAGAGGAGCTCAAGCCTCCCCCTTCTCCTTTCCCTGAGACGTTGGCAGCTTCTCACTGCAACCTCTATTGCCTACAGGGACTGCCCTCAGAGACCTCACCAATTATGGACTCCAACTGACTCCATTCAGTGCAGTGATGGCCCAGATTGAGGCTGTTCCCAGTGACACAGGAAATTTTCCAAGGAAGCCTCATTATCCTGAGAATCCCCCGACATGCTGCCTGGTGGCACCACACGTTGCCTGGTCCCCACGTCAGCTGCAGCAGTGACCACGTTAGATACCAAGGACAAGGGCTGCCACTGGCACAGTTCCTAGGTCTACTAATGTCCCTCCACTCACAGATTCCCCATGTTGAGCTTGAAATTCTGGCCTGGTTTTCCCCACATCTGTTGCAGCCCTGTTTTGGCACAGACAGCATCAGAGGTTAAGGGGAGGAGAGCAGCTAGGAGCAATACATGATTTTTACAAGTGAGCATCCAAAACACCTGGGTAGTAACTGAGTGTAATTCCACCGACAGGCTCTGGGCAGTGGTGCTAGAATATCAATTTCTACAAATAGGAGGCAAAACCAGCTGCCTGCCTTTAATCTTTCCAGATACAGATTGATGGCACAACAAGAAAATGAAGCCAATGGCTTGTCTGCCTGGGGCAATTTGGGACCATTCTGCAGTTCCGGGACTATTTCTTAGGCTCTTTTTGGTCCTGCCAGGGCAGCTTGCAGGCGAGCTGTGCTTCAGAGCTGCAATGCTGCCCGGGAGCTGCTGCCACCCTCGGGTCCCTCTCCCGGCTTTTGGAAGCGGCGCAGTGCAGCGGCGCCGCTCCCCTCGTGCCGCAGCCTCCCGCGCCCCTCCGTGCGTGCGCGCACCAAGCGGCTTCTGGCACTTCCCGCGTTTGGCCCAGCCGCGGCTTGGCCGCTCTATCAAAGCGCCTGGCAGCTGCACGGAGCGCAGCATCCAAGACCCACCGCAGACACTGGCTGCACAAATGAACCCATGGCGCAGACACCGCTGGGCCACAGCGAGGAGGCCAGGGGAAAAATAAAAACCCGCCGGGACGGGGCTAGGCCCCGGCGCTAAGGAATCTGCTCCTCTTAGCAGGTGCTTCGGGCTCCAACATCTGCTGGCCATATAAATCAAAGCGGCTTCTGCAACCATTTACGCACGGGAATGACGTGAACATATAAATACACTGTAAGGATTCTTCCCTGTTACTATTCTTGGCACTGAAGCCATAGAGGAGGTTCAGCAATTTTGTAATCAAATAAAGAGGTAAACCTAGATGGGTTTCTTTTTTTCCTCCCATTATTAGTTTTATTTGTCTTCAAGATTTTTGGAAAGGATAAAAACAGAGCATCCTTCAGCCTTGGAACACCACCCAACTTCATAAAGGACGGATACTTCCAGCTATGCCATGTACAGCATTCCCAGAATGATGTCCTTGTTTTACTGAAATAAAAATTAACTTCAACTTCATTAAACAGTATTCTCATTATACACAGCCTGTGAAAAAGCAAACAAGACACCCAGAGTCCTGAAAAGGCCTCCACGGCAAGATCAGGGAGTGCTAGGGCATCACACCCTCGCATTGTCATCTTCTTGTAGGTATACAAAATAATTTAAATAACACAGAACAAGAACACATATATTACATAATACAGGGATGTACATATATTACAATACACATACAATAATACAGGGATAATAAAATTATAAAATACAGGGATGAAACCTATCTAGATCAGACAATTTGAGAAGCTCATTAACCAAATCTGTGCCCCAACCAAAATGAGAAATAAAGAAGACTCCTGACACACCAATATTAAGAATCAGCCACTATCAAGAACATCATAGCTGGGTGCACCAGCTAAGGTGCTAACCGCCCACAACTCCTTAACTCTGGGATGAGAGCTCTGTGAATGAGAGCTCATTCCTCCAGAGTCAGTCAGTCTTCCAGTCCTTGGGCACCCCCAGGGCGATCTGATTTTAAAACCAGATCCCTTCCTCCTCCCTTGCACATCTCTGTTCCCCTCACACAGTCTCTGTTCCCCTCGCACACTGCGGTCCCCAGTTCTGCCCACCCTCACATGGTTCTTTACCCAAGTTTGCAAGATCCCACACCCTAAGCACCACCTCAGGGCAAGTCTGCACGTTCTCAGCAGCCCCTCAGAATGAAAAGCTCTGGGCTTTTGCTCAAGGGCTTCACTGTGCACAAGGCAAACGCACTGCAAAGGTACTCACTGACAGAAGAGAGTTCAGACACCAACACTGCCTGTTTTAAGGCACCCGTTGCATTTTCTCCCCAGCCAATTCAGAGTGGCCACCAGTTATTCAACTTGTGTCCCACGCAGGCTCCCTGCTGGCCCAGCCTGGGCAAGGAGCTGTCCAGCTGGCTCTGGCACCGAGTGCTGGAGCAGCCGCTCCACCCTGGTCCCGCTCACGTCCCACAGCTGCTGCTGAGCGAGCCAGAGCAGCAGCTCTGCTCCACACGGCCTTGCTTCACCACGGCAGAAGGCTCTGCAGGCAGCACGGCCCAAGGGAAGCAGCAGGGAGCTCTGGGCTTGGCCTTCCCCTCCCATCCCACAAGCCTCCCAGGCAAGCAGGATCCCTGCTGCTCACTGTGGCTTTCATGGCCAGCGCTGACACCCTGTCCTGGGGCTGGTCCTGCTGCTCACTCAAGCCAGAGGGGCTGAAGGACATCAGTCCAGGAGACAGAGCACTACCACACATCTGATTCCTGCATCCACGGAGGTCCTCTGTAGCATTTCAGAGCAGTGGGAACACAGTTCTCACCCTATTTGCACCAGTGAGTCATGAAATGATTCCTCTCAAAGCCAGGCAGCCAAAAGCAGTGCCAGAAGAGCAGATCAGCTCCAAAAGGACGTTGGCCAACGCTGCTC
>JAUBOD010000264.1:390745-401194 GCA_032353885.1 Nothura maculosa | reverse complement strand
AGGCAGGCGCCCAGGCCTAGACCCGGCTCTGCAAACGCCTGCTCCTAGGCCAGGGCTTCTCCACAAGCCCCTCAAGCAGCACGAGGCCGAGCAGCTCTGCAGGGAGAAGGGAAGGCAGTGCCCAGAGGCACAGCTGATTGCAGGCATCCTGCAGCAGCAGCGGCGGCAGAGCAAGGAGCAGGCTGCACAACACACAGCGCGGCACCTTGGCCACTGCTGCCACCAGGAAGCGCCGCCTGAGCCCTCCTTGCGAGCAGGGGCTCGCCTGCAACTCGCTCCCACCTTGGGCTTTGGCCTCCTTGTTCCTAAGCAAAGCCAGGCATCATTCTCAGGCAGGGTTTATCACTACAGCCAAAGTCATGTTAAGCTGAGAATTGTGGACTTTACAGGCTGCTGTCCAGGAGTAATACACTTAAGGGCTTAGTCTGATGCAATAAGCTTCTCAAATATCAGTGAAAAAACATTTAACACTTAAAAAGTGCCTGTATTCTTAGAGCAAGTGGTGGCTAAAGAAAACACTGGCTCAAATGCTGAGGTGAACGCTTTCATCAGGCTAAACATAAATAAGGAAACCCAAACAGGGCTGAAGGTGAGCTGACTAAAAATATCAATATACAGGCTCTGCTCCAAAGGAAAAGGGACAACGTAACTGGGAATAAAGCTAATAAATCCTATCAGTCTAAGGAAGCAACATCCTGAGCTGATGCAGATTCCTAACAGCTCCAAGCCCAGCGACTAAGAAAGCCCACGTGCTAGGCAGCTTCCCGCTATTACACAACAAATAGATAGAAGCTAAAATAACAACAGGCTTGTCTGGCTACATCTGAATTATCTGTTCCTGTCCCCAAACATTCCAGTTGGGATCCACAGTGAGGATGTCATTCCTGGCTCACAGGCATGGGAGGAGCCTGCAGCAGGTCACACCAGGGCAGGTTCAGGCATCTCCAGCCTGGAAACACCACCAAGAAGTTCAGAGCAGAGCTCCACAAGCAGGTGCTGAGTTTCCACAGTGGCAGATGACAGTTGGAAAGCTCCCCACTGCAGCCAGTCATTTGAAATCCCGGAGTCAGCCTGGCCAAGGAAAAAGGGAGAACCCCCCAGCTTCAGCCTAAGCGGCCCAGAGGCCTCTCCTAATGTCATGGACAGAGCCTGGAGCTCATCTTAAAGGATTCCGGAATATTACTGTGTACCTTAGCATGGTACTTGGCCCAGCATTTCAGTCAACTGGAACACTCCTCAAAATTGTGTGGATTTCTGCAAACCAACTCCTTAAGCTTTCAAGTCTTATTTAATTCTCACAGGCCTCTTGCCCACTCACCTCCAGTCAGAAAACTAAAACATTCAGGCTTTTTATTTTTAAGTCCTGGAATTCATCTCAAGTTCAGGTTTGCTTTGAAAGACCAAGTTAAAGAAAAAGATTTGGATGGCTTAGAGAAGAATCCTGAAGCCTAAAATGATACCCGAGACATCCTAAAATAAATTACATGCCTTTCTATTTATGTGCCTTACAGACTAAGATAAACTCCGTAGGAGAAAAGTGAATCCCTTTCTTCCTCCTTAATTCTCAGCTGGATTCAAGGGATATCCAGGGCAGCGAAGCAGGGCAGGCAGCTGCTACAAGCAGCTTCTAGACAACTCGCAGTCTCCAGAGTCCTGAGAGACTCCAACATTCATGCAGAGCTGGGTGCCTGCGTTACCATTGGTGCCCTGTACAAACAGTGCCCGTTTCCAGCTCAGATCCCACCTTGCTCCCCATGCACTGGGAGTCCCGCTCCTGCTTTGAAGTGCCAGGGCTGCTCCGGGCACCTCCAGCCCCACTCCAAATAAACCTGCCCGGGGAGCCCTGTCCCGCCGCCCCGCACCAGCTCCAGCCTCGCCAAGGAAAACAGCCTGCCCAGCAGGCCGCCCCGCACAAGGAAAACAGCGAGACACTGAAACCTCCCCACTGCTTTTCAAATACTTGGGTGTTCTTCAGAGAGGGAATTTCCCCCTCCGCGGCTCCCCACCAGAAGCGTCTGACATGTTACTCACTTTATTTACAGAGCTTTGATGTGAGGCTCCAAATTTTTAGTTCAGCTCTCAGGAATGTGAGGGTCAACTCATTTTCTCTTTCTGGGGAAGCCAGACCAAATTTCACACTGCCATTTATTCCAAACAAGGAAATACATGGAGGAATTCTACTCCACTTCAACCAGTGGTTAACCTCTCCACCAGAGAATTTAGGCAACCTACACCAGAAGAGATTCACTCACTGGGCAGCTTCATACAGAGCATGTTCAGTCCCTGCAAGTTAGGGATCCTGCAACATGAAACAGCTTCTTCATTGCTACCACAGGGGCTCTGATGTGTCTTCCAGCAAGAGAGCAATGTTAATGGCCAACTGAGCGCTCATTCCTGACAGCAAAATTAGTCTCATGAGCAGCCAAAACACCCAGAAGCTTTTCAGTCATCCTGACAACCAATGGCCATACAGCAACAGCAGGAGGGTTGCATGCACCTGAACCAGGTACATCCTGGGTGAAAGGCAGCCTAGAGTCCACTGAATCCTTAGCACACAGCTACAAACACAGCAGCAGACACTGCTGAGCATCTCCGGTTTCGAGCATTCCCCCGGGAACAAATCCACGCAGGACCATGAGTTCTGCCTCAGCAGCCTCACGTGCCCCACACCATCAATGGGGTGTCCTGCACGTGGCTCCCGGACACTCCTCCCTGCGGCCCCAGAGGGTCCAGGAGCTGCCCCAGCTCGTGCCCATGGAGGCCCAGCTCCTCTAACCGTGTTCCCACAGGGTCCTCATTCACCTCGTTGGCCATGGGCAAACCCCGGCACGCAGACACCCTCTGCCCTGGGAGCAGTTATAACCACAGAATTCCTGCTATACATGAATTAAAGCCAGAAAAGAAACACTCAGCAATGACCACTGCCTTGAAGATGGGGGTGCTGGGGCCACCTGATCTCCTCCTTGCATGCCAGGCACAGCAGGGAGCAGTTCCCCGGGTCCTGGCTCCAAGCCACACTGGAGAGCAGGGGGCTTCATGACCCCTCCTGGGCCCCAAACAGGACACAGAGCAGCTCATTAAGAGATGCACTTAATTAAAGTCCCTTCTGCCTCATCCAAGCAGCTTAATGCATCAAGGTAACCTCACCTTCAATGCCAACACAATGGCAGAAACAAGGCCCTCAGAGGAGGGTGAGACAGGGGCAAAGCAACTCTTGCTTATCATAGCCAAGCATTTCCCCACGTACCTCCCTGCACATGAGAACAGCATCAGTGTCAAGCTGTGCAAGACAGACCTCAAGCTGCTCCCTGCCCCGGCAGCCATATGCTCTAGCAGCATTCAAATAATCACACCACACAGTCGCAGCCATGCCTTGGTTTCGGCGTGTTTGGCATCCCACTGCTCGAGACTGAAGCTGTAATAACACGAGCCCCTTTCTGATGTCTTGGTACCTCAGTGAGCATGGCAGTGAGCTCACTCGCAAGGCGCTGAGGTCACTCGACATCGCTTGTAGACACACAGTAAAATGGATCTAGATGCTTGGCCTAATAAAGGAACAAGCTACAATCGACCCCTGGGCATTTTCTCCTGCTCTGATGCTGTCAAAACCTAGAGCAAAACACACACTGAGCAGGTGATGAAGCCTGGGTAGCCTCAAACAGGGCATGTGGCAACTTCCAAGAGCCTGACCCTGAAATGCTGCTGCATTTCAAAGGGGCTGGGGGCTGCTTTTCTCAGCTGCATGATAGGTTATGCATTCACCACAGTAAAGCCAGTGCGTTTGCAGTAAACCATCCGCAGTTACCCAAGTCTTCAACCTTGCTCCTGCATTAAATCAACCACAAAAAACAATTTATTGCTTCATATATTCCACCACCACAAACAATATCCGTTAAACCTCCACCTCCCAGCGACCACTCCGCTCCACAGCCTTGTATTATGCTGAGCACAGCGGGGCATTTCACTGCCCATCCCGAGCGCACAGCACCGTGCTGAGCCCTAAGCTCTGCTCAGCAGTTCACCTATGCAAGGGCAGCCTAAGAGCTGGTCCTACACAACACCTGGGCCACGGCTCAGGGCTCAAGGGTACCACACAGAGCCCATGCCAACATCCCAAGCACTTAGCTTGTTTCTGGCCCCTGTATCCTCTCGCTGCCCTCCTGGCCAAATCTGCGTCTAATGGATATTGCTTTTTAAGACACTAAAATCACTTTTATCTCTTTCTTCGATAGTGCAGAGCAGCCTCTCAGTGCACTGTGCTTATTTTTCAGACTTGCTTCCTTTGCAACCACTGGAAACACCAATTCAGCAATTCCAGCCTGCAGTGCCTGCATCTCGGAAAGGATTTACAATAAGAAATTATTATTACATCCTCAGTGAGATAATTTTTGGCCGCTGGCTAGAAAAAGCTGTCAAGCCATCCGCTACGAGGGGCTTCAAACATTAGTGCAACTAGTTTCCATTTCTGCAGCAGCCACCATGCAATTTACTGCCCATTTTTAAAGGCCCCACCACTCGTGCCAACAGGCCAGAGAAACTCTAGGAAAAAGCCATCGTGCAACAGGTCCTACAAGGATGTCACCTCATCCGAAACTCCTGAAGGAAAAGCATCCGTGTCCCACGCACCCAAAAAAGCCATAAATTGCAGCTTAGGTGACTATCACGTTAGGCATTTCAGGCAGCTTTTTCAACCTTGGCGGTTTGGGCAACCTGCCAGTAATGAAGATGTATTAATGCTTAATGCAGCTTAATGTAATAGGTGTCATGTTCATAATTTACAGAAGCTCTTCCTAAAGCATTAAATTCATTTATACTCCTTAAAAGCTACTCAATCCTCAAGGCTAAGTTAGTTTGGTCAGTGGGAGGGGGCTCTTTTAGCATCAAATGATATATAAATTGTTAACATATCCAAACTCATCCATTAGTGTGTGTGAAAGCAATAAATGTGCCAAAGCAGCAATAACATGATCGAGGAAAGTCACCGTGGTCATTAGGGCTGAAAGGGTTTCATTTATGGCCCCGAGGAGAATGAAGGCTATAAAATAAGCCTCGGGAGCTCTGGTGACCAGAAGGTTTGCCACATTATATTAGAATAAATATAAAACACTTCCAGTTTCATAAAGGGTTACATACTGCACCAGCTCTACCCTTCTGCACAGCTGCCATGGTGGATTTGGGAACACAGGCCACAGCACAAGACTTCAGCATGGTTTTCCTTGACAAAAGCGGAGCAATTTTGGACCAAGGATTAAACGAGGAAACCCAGGATTCAGCCTCCTAGATGCCCAAGAAACTGGTATCATCCATGAACTTGGACAACTACAACTTTGCTCCATGCCCTGCTGGTATCACAAGTCTCAGTCTCACCACATACTAGAGCTTCATCCTCATGAACTGTAGATCCTGCCAGGGAACAAGGTTAATGAACACCGAGTTGAGAGCTCTGTGCTGTTTTGCCTCCCGTTAATTTGTTGCAACAAACTTTTTGGAAATGGAAGCACCAAATTCTGCTCCTGCTGCTCCAGAGGCTGCTCAGCCAGGGTCAGGCCATTTGACACACATCAGTGCCAAGAGCAAAGTCTGGCCTAACACACTGAAGTCTGAGGGACTCAGCAGAGACCTGCCTGCTCCTTGGCTCCCTCATCCAGAAGCTGACCTCTGTGCCAGGCTAAATCTGAGCAAACTGGCACCCGTGGGGGTTGCAGGTACGTGGAGGGTTCAGGCGGCCCCTCCAGCTGCACCACAACAGGATCAGAGAGTGTGTCTAACAACCCCTAATTAAGTCATGTCATGTAGCCAGATTCGACTTGGAGAAAAATGCCTACAGTAATTGCATTCAGTTCATCTTGTAGCATGGTCCCAGTCATAACTGCTAATTCAATTGTGCGTTCATTCTGCCAGCTCGTTGCCATTAAGCACACATTTAATTACTTCAATAAAGGATTAATATGCAGCGCACAAAGGAGGACATGGGGCCGTGCCAAAGCACACAGCTGCCCCGCCATTTAGCGGGGAGATAAAGCAGCAGCAGCAGCCCTGGGCACTGTGAGCCTGCCACAAATACATCATTATTAGATGAACATTCGGGACTTTTATTTTCATGCTTGTTATTCACCGCTCGCCCTCCATATATTTCCCGGGCCCCAGAAAGAGCTGTAAGGGGCGAGTGACAGCTCTGCCATTGTTGTCCCCGCCGGCCCCGCTCCCCCCGTGCTTGTACCCAGCTCTTATCTCGTCCTCAGGCCGGGCCTTACAGCAGCAGCAACAAGAGCCCCAGATAAGGGGCCCCGCTCCGCATTATCCCTGCCAGCGCCTGACAAGTGTAAGACAGCCCAGGACAACAAAGGCAGCGGCCCCCCCCCCGAGGGCAGCTCATCAATTCCCGGGGCTGTACACGCTCGTTACGGCGGGGGAAACAAAGCCCCGTGTCAATTGTGCCGTGTTATAAAGCAGTGCCTCAAATTAAAACCATGTACCTAACTGCATCTGATGGCAGCAGCTATTTAGCGGCGATATTTCTACCGAAGGGCAATGAAAAGCAATAACTGCTTTATTTAATGTATCTGCTCAATCCAGCTGCCTTGGATAGACCTTAATAGAAGCTGTCGATCAATGTCAGAGCCTTTGGAATAACTGCAGCAGACTACAATAAACACCACGGAGAGATAACTAAAGCTACTGATCAGCCTCTTGTTACCTTCCTGCAGCCACAGATCTGGCGTTTGTTTGTGCTGCCTGTAATAGCTGGGGGCTGATGATCATCACGAGCCTGGGGCTGCACAAGCGCAACGAGAAGCACCAAGGGAGTCGCCGCAGAGGCACCAATGGAGCAAAGTTCACCTGGGACACCAGCAATTCACACAGTCTCCAGTGGGCACAAACTCGTGCTCCCTTTCCAGTTGCAGGAGGGATTAGAAATAGTCTTGCTCTCCTTACTCCCTAGCCCATAAGGATGTCCAAAAAATATAAACGAAAGCAGCTGGGACAACCAAGCGGGGCTCACGCCCAGCTACTCGTTGTCAGCAGCACTGCCCTGCAAAGGGGTTGCTCTATGAGTGACTCGCATCAACTCACACTCAACCAGGGACACGGAGGCAGCACAGCCCCTGGGCTGTGTTTGCCATGCAACCTTCCCAAGCCTCATGCTGTGGCAGCATTCACACAAGGGAAATTTCTAAGGCCAAGGTAGCCGTTCTCTTGGAGCCCTTTCTAACGCCATAGATGACAGAAGACTGTGTATATTTACTGCACTTTCTTCAGATTACAGCACAAGCCACCAGGTCAGTATAGCCCGGGCTACTTCATCACATAAGGAGATTTTTCTGAAAGGCTTTGCACCTCATCTTAAATACCTCAGCACTTCCCCCCCTCATTCCCACACTGCCCAGCTTGTGCTTGCAGCTAGCACTAAGACAAGCTTTACGCTTACCTCCAGCTTTATCTCGATGCAGGCAGTTTAAGCTCCTCTGAGCCAATGCCAATCTAACACCCTGAGCCGATCTGCTCGTCTCCAGGGAATAACTGCACTTTTTCAGTATTACTGAAGCACCTGCATCCAGCACCCCAGTATGTTAGACAAGAAAGTACTGGTTTGCAGAAGAGTATGGGCAGAACCCAGGCTGAAAGATTTGCAGCATTTCTTTTCCCTGTCATGTCCAGACACACACTATTAGAACAGAGTCTAAAGCAAACTTTTAAGCCAACCGCTATGGGTAAACTCTTAAGTTACCCTGGCTCAGCACCCCAGCTCAGGTACAGAAATTACTAATTTAAAACACAGATTTTTTTTTTAATCCCATCTTTTTCATTACACAGCCCTCAGCCAAGCACCTCATTAGACAACGAGGCCAAGCAGGTAAGAGGGGAAAGCCCCAGGAAAGACCAAACAGCAGCAGCTGGGCCCTAAGGCCCAGTGGGAGAAGCCTTTCCTGCAGCTCAATTAAGGAGCACGTGAATTTGAAGCTGGGAGATGGAGCAAATCAAAGCCAGGGACATTTGACCAGCTTGACTTCTGAATGGGAAGTATCCTTCCCGCCCCCTTGCATTCCAGCTTTATACTTGTTTACTTCCAAACCAAAATGAGAAGCCCTAACATAGATATTTTTGGTATTTCTTCAGAATTAGAACAAAGTCTTCGCATGGATACAAGACATCAGCACACAGGCTTTCCTTAGCTGCCTGCAACTGGTTTTGTGTGATAGCATCTGCTCTTCCAAATGCAGAATAAGGTGTTCATAGCCCATCTCAAGTCCTCCAGCACCTGTGATCACCCATTTCAGCTCTCATCACTCGAGATTGGTGGGGATCTTCTGAGCCATCCCCTCCTCCTGTAAGGAACATGCACAACTCTACGGATCAGAACTATCACTTACCCACTTACCTCCCACTATGACACAGGTAGATTCTTCTTCTGCCTTCCTGGTCCCCAAAGGCCACCAGCATCCAAGCCACCTCCCAGGCACACACCAGCACATTCCAACTGGGAAACAGATTTTAGCCCTCACTCATTTCAGGAAGCCCTTTGGGCTGTGACCCAAGCCTGAGCTCATCCTACTATCTCAAGGAGTACGAGGCTAGTGTATCACATTAACCTCAAGTCCAGCCTTTCCCATGTCCCATGAAGCCTTCCTGCAGCCCTCCATGTGACAGAACCATAAGTGGGGGAACATTTCTCTTCAGTCTGTCCAACGTGACACAGCCCAGGCAATGCACAACACCTCTGAACACCTTCCACTCCACACAAACAGCCCCAGGACACTGATTAGTGGCAGGGCCATTTCTGCCCCACCTGCACAGCAGAACATGTGGGCTCTTCCAGGAGCAGCCTCTCTTTGTATCCTGCACGGATGCTACTTCCACGCAATCCTGTGCAGCCTTCCCTGCCTTCAAGCAGCTCAACTGCAGAGGAGCCAGGACAGCTTCCATTCATCCACACGCAGCATGAACCAGGAAGTGCTCCTACTTTTCCATAAAAGATCCTCCTGAACAGGAAATCCATCCAGGATTCTAATGAAAGTCTGAGGTGCAGCTATTTTGTCCAATTCTAGAACCAGATCAAAAGGAAGAGGGTCTCACTAGAAATCATGCACTACTCATTACAGCTCCTCGTTCACTAAACGAAGACTGGAAACTATACCCCAAAACTTTGGAAAGCAAGTATAAACACACACAGTGTGAGAAATGAAGCCAAAGACCCTGATACTGCCTTGTAAGACTGGAAATCTTAACTCTCCGCTACTCAAAGTCAGGAAACATGTTCACATATATGCTTTACCTTCAGCATCCTGACACTCAGCCAGTCAATTTAACTAGTCTACATTTTGAAGGGTAGGACAGCGTTTCTCAAGGAGCTCCAGACTCCTCTGCAAGTCCCGTGCAGCTCAGACGGAGCTTCACATCCTCCCACTGGGATGGGTGCTCCAGGAGTGCACCCGCAAAGCCAGTGCTACAGCCAGGGACTGAAACCAGGCCTATTTCCTCAGCTTTACAGCAAGCAGGATCTTAACTACATCAATACAACAGCATCCAACTACTCACTTTTGCCTGCTTATCTGTATACAGCTTATTTAAGTAAACATGCTTAAATAACCCTACTTTTGCTTACTGTATGCATAAGGAGGAATTATTTCCTCCTGTTTTGTTTTTTTTCCTTCATGCAACTTCCATATACTCAAGATTACCCTGCATAAGTGTCCTTCTTTTAGACTTAACTGTGCACATACTAAAGAAAAGCCAACAAATCAAAAATATTAGACAAAGAGTGACAATATAAATTTAGCAGTACCCCTGGAGATGCGAGTTGAGTACTCCCAAGGGGTGAACTAAGATGAGCAGAGAGCTTGGCGAGGGTTATTGTCTTTAATGGACAAAATTGAATTGACCACACAGTGCCTGTAGAAATGGCAAATTTACTGCAATCTGACCATAATACAGACAAAAAGTGCTATGATGGGCTACTGGTAACTGCAAGACAGACTGACCCTGGGATCTCACTCATGCCAGGACACACATGGAGAGCCCCAGGGCTGCAGGAAAGCAGGAACACAGGGTGGAAGCAGATCCTTCTTCAGGGGAAAGAGGAATATTGAGAGCTGCCAATGTGCCAAGGTTTGTGCATTCTCTTAAAAGTCTCACCTAAATAACAAAGCACAAAAGCCAGAAGCTTTCTCTGCTGCATGTTGCTATTCAGTTTTCACAAACTTTTGCCTGACCACTTAGAGGTGTAAAAAGCCAACAGAAAGTTTCTGCTCTTACTTGAGGACTGTGTGATCCTACGTAATTCCAGAAGCAACAGCGCAGTTTGAGCTGCCTGGTGAGGCTGAGGGAATTCACCATAATCTAAAGCAACCTGTTAGCCTAACAAGGCAAACCCGTGGTGTTTAAATAAGCTGGGAGCTGCTGTTTGCACCTAGAAGCACTTTACAACACAGCCTCAAACCCTCAGCTCAG
>JAUBOD010000264.1:362836-378033 GCA_032353885.1 Nothura maculosa | reverse complement strand
CAGTTTATGAGGCTTCTAGCTCAAGGCTCAGAAAAGCAGCAGCATCTTAAAATGCTAAACAGGCAGAGCCATCCATTCGCCTATTTGGTTCAGGAAAGTTCAGAGGTTGCTCTCGTGACACGCTGGGCTAAGGCTATCACGGAAATCATGATAAATGTGTTTTCCAATGCAGTGACCTGGATGTTAGCACATTTTTTGCTGAACATTATGGGGATGCTTCACCTACTACATAATTGATTTTCCAGTAAAGCTTAGACTCCTTCTGATTCCAATAGGAATCTGCAAACCATTTTCGTTAATTATCTATCACCGGGGCGGGAGCAGGAGGGGTGGAGAGAAGGGGGGAAGCCCAAGGGGCTGTTAGGAAGATCCAGCAATGTGCTGCACAGTAATAGTTTAGTAGCTCTGAAAATAACCCGTTGAATTACGTGTGTGTACGTGCATTTGTGTAAATAATGGCCACAGCAAAGCCCTACAGTGCTTTGGAATGCTAATTTTTAAGCAACTGGGTCTGCCCCCAGCACTTACTCAGGTAGTCAAGGAGATCAGGGTGAAAATACACAAGTGATTTGCTTTCTCTCCTCACCTAAGCATGCCAGCTTTATATTAAAATTGGCAGAACTGGTCTGTGCAGAGGTACTTCCTTGCCCAAATTTGCCCCGGCTGAACATCAGCAAAGCCTCCTAAATGTGAAAAGTCTCGAAAAGCTGGCACAGTCACTCGCTTTTAAAAGTGAGACGTATTTGGATAAAGAGAGCACTCCGTGGATGTAACAAGGCAAGCAAGTGCGCAGAGCCTGCTCAGTTCTGAGCTCCTGTTCGCCCAAGAGCGGGGCCAAGCTCCACAGCACTCACAGGGCAGGCTGCAGAAAGCGGCTCTGAGACGGGAAGCTGATGCCCCTATAACCCATGGGCTCGGCGACAACTCCAGACTTCCTTCGATTTCACTGTCCAGCTCGGCCCTCAGACAGCCCCATCACGCTGACTCACCACATTGTCCAGGACTTTCGGAATCAGAACTGTCCTCCAGCATTGAAGCCCCAACCTTTTCAACTCTTTTCCCTTCAAAAAAAAATATTAGTTTTGTAATCTCCTTTTTCTCGTCAAAATATCACAACATACAAGGGGAAAAAAAAGTTAGCATTAAACTGTGGAGAAGGCAGAATGAACAGCTCAGGCGCACCCGTGTATCTCCTGGCTTGCCAGAGCCCTATTTCCGAAGAGGTTCATCATATTCCTGCAGCAATGGCTTTGACTGCTTTAATTCAGAGGTATGTGTCCAGGGGCAAAGGCCTCCTTGTCATTGATACACTTGACTGGCAGGCATGGATCTTCCCTGTCAAAATATCCGAGTGTTTAAGTAATGACTAGTGCCACTTGAGTGGAAAAAAACTAGGCGAGCTGTCAATACAATGGGTGTCAGGAGCACATTGTTACTCATCCTAATCACAGTAATTGTACACAGGGACAGGCAGGGAAGAAAAGGAAATGAATGCCTATCTGCTGGCAACAATGCAACTTCATTTAACCTTAACAGACCAGGCATTGATATCATTTCTTCCTGGCACTCTCTGCGATCCTGATGTCAAAACAGCTTCTCATTTGCAATGTATGACAATTTCCTCACATCTGAAAAGACACTGCTGCAAGTCAATAGACTATAAATTGCACTTGGAAATGGGATCATCTTAACTAAAGCCTGCCTGCTTTCCCCAGGAGGCTCGAGCTTGCTCCCCCTCCTTTTAATAATTTGTATGTTTAGGTGTTTGGTCAATTTACTCTACACTTGTAATGTCTTATAGCCAAGCCCATCAATCAGATTCGGTGTGACAAAAATATCCTGCTACAATATTACAGGTTATTAAAGGGATGATGGGAGAAAGCTGCATGCATTTACTGGGCCCCTTTTTTCTCATCTCAGGAAAGCTGTCACAGACCTAAGCTGGTGATTCATCTTCTCTTCACTATCAACAGGTAGCAGCCCAGAGTGGACTTTGATGAGCTGCTTTCACTAATCTTTTCTATTCATCCTCTTTCCTCCCTTAGTCCCGTCTCTCTCCTTCACCATTCCCACCCTGCTCCTGGAAATGCTGCGCTCAGCAACTATTGTAAAGGCCAAGTGGGGATTTCACGGCTTCCAAAAATACCAGTGTCAAGTTGCAGGAAAGTTTGGCTGTCATTGAACTCCTGAGAAAGCAAGATAAATCCTGAAAAACCTTTTGCATAGAACTCTAAAACAACTGCTAATGCTACCACTCTGGTATTTTTAAAGAGGCTGCATTAAGTTAAAGAAGAAATATTAAGTCAATACATGGAACATAATAATTATTAGGACTTAACCATTTTTCTCTGATCTCTAAGCGTGGGGCAAAGCAGGGGAAGAGTTTTCGGAAAGGCTGCAGCTCACTTCCCGATTGCCCGGGTTCTTGGCACCACTCACGGTGTCTATTTACAACAGTGCACATCACTACCAAAGCCACATGCCAAACTCAGAATTAAAAAAGGACTGAAATAGAAAAAAAATAAGCAAAGAGAACAACATGAGGCCTATATGTTGCCCTGGGACTTCTGTAAGTGATGCGTCTGGTCAGTGTGGTTGCTGCAAGAAAGCAGCTGCCAGCACATTCCAACTCCATGGAGATATGTGATCCCCCTTCCTATTTTTTCCTCAAGGGAAGAGTCTCTGATGGCTTCCAGTGGCCTTAATGTTTCTAAGACAAGGGTCTTTCTAAAATAATGTGGTGATTCCTGCCTTCCTCTGACAAAGAGATAATACTGTATGCCAGACACAGAAACAGGCCCTCTGGCAGAAAATGTACATTAATTTTCTCTGCTAAATATAATGTACTTACCGCCAAGCTGGTCTTACCTGACATTTAATATGCACATGTGGAAACACCTACCTTTTAGACACGGAATCAGGCTCCACCACTTTGCAGTCCCCATGGAGGGTCCAAACTGCAGGAATCGAAGTGGGAATGGACCTACATGGTCTTTGCAGAGAAAAGTCTCTGCTTTTTATCAGTAGTTGCTGTCAGCACTATTTTACGTCCCCAGGAAGTTATAAATAAAAACAGGACACGTGGGCAAGGGAAAGCCCTGCTTTCAGAAGTGTTTTTAATGAGAAGAAGAGGAGCCACAGGCTTGAGCAACCCGTGTCCTTTCTCACCTGAGTCCTCGTTGGGGCTGCCTCCTCTCTCTGGGGTTTGATGCCGTCGTACCAAGGTCCGAGCTGGCCCTGCTCCGGTGTCACCCAACTGCTTGACCTCGACATAGACGGCTTGGAAAGCGCTGCGTGGAAAGCTGTGAAGAAAAAAGGAAGGTATAAATAACAAAGCGAGGCAGGGCTGTAAAAGCGGTATCAGAGATTCACGAGGAGAAAAAAAAAAACACACACACAAAATAGAGATAAAATCTTACCGATATGAAATCTGTCTAGCCCCACAGCACTAATGGCAATGGCAGGCGCTGCTGGGAAGGGATGTGGTGCCTCACAGCATGAGGCTGCACACACAGCCCACACGGTGACCAGCCTGGAACCTTCTGGAATGGCCTCCTCCAGCCGCTGAGGGGAGGTGGGGGCGCAGGCAGGGGAATTCCCCGCTCCCCTTTGCAGAACTGGGCAGGCAGTTCAGGATTAAGCTCATCCTGAATTTAAGATCAGCTCCTCACTAGTAGGGGCAGAAGTATTTAAAAAAAAAAACATCACACACACAAGGACACAGGCTCGGCCTTGTAGGCAGCCTGACCCATCTCCTGAGGCGATCTCACAAAATGGCTGCCAGGCCTGAGGGTGCAGGGAGCGCAAAATGGCGCTGCGAAGCTCCTGTCCTTCCAGCTTGGTTGCAATGGGCAAGCGCGACTCAAACTCTTGTACATCGCCACATCCTCCACCCCTCCTCATTTTATGCCTTCAGAACATTGCCAGTATCCAAAAATATTTCATTTTGGCAAAGCATCCAGAGGAGTTTTTTGTTTTTTTTAAGCATAATTTTAATCACAGTGAGTTTCTCTATTCTAATTATTTATCCAAAAAAGGTCACAAATTGGTTTTGTTTTGTAACCCTTTAAGGGTGATATTTGTCATATTTGTCAGGTGGAGATCCTTAAAACAAATTCGCACAGCCCTCTGGAAGCGGCTCCGAGCTTCAGAGTTTGCTCTTCCTCAACAGCAAACATTTAGTATTTTTTTTATTTATTTTTTTTTAGATAAAAAAATACCCAGAAGGGGAGCAAAATAACACTTCTGAAGATTAAAGGCAAACTAATTCTCTAATCCAGCACCATTTGGACCACAGCAGCCACTGCAGGAGCTACAGTGAGGTGTGTGACAAGGTGCTCTGATCTTCACGCAACCAAAGCACTTTTGTATATGTGTGTATATACAAATATATATATATATACACATACACACACACACACACACACAGAGAAAGAGAGAGAGAGAGAGAGAGAACTTTGAACATGCTGTAGTATTCATGCCTGTGAAGAGATGGCCCAGGGAATGGCCAGAATATTAAGTATCCGCTTATATGTGTCCCAAAGGAGACCGCTTGCTAATGTTATACATTGCGAGAACATTGCCTGAATGGTTTATTAATGGTAGCAAAACAGAGTGAATACGACATACAATGATAATAACAATAAATGTTATTTATATGGTGCCTAATGGCAACAGTGCTCTAGAGGCCTCACAAAAATACACTTAAAATGCTAGCAAGGCAGTATTAAAATGTGCCAAAAGCTCCAGCAAATAAACAGGATTTGATATTCAAAATGTGATTTACTTATAAGCAAAAGCTTCAGCAGCTCATTTACATTTTAGATGGTCAGATAGATTTATTTATATATTTATTTAAAAGCTCCTGATGATTTTTTTTGCTTGTGGGTATGGAAGCCAGCTTAAGGTAATACAAAGAATCTGACCCCAAGCCACGGGCAATCTCATTCGTTTTAAGACACTTAGGTGCAATAATAGGGAAAGGGAAGCTCCAGGAATAACCAGTTACTTTAGATTTGCGCATATGAAATTATAATTGCAGTATGAATATGAAGAAACTTGTTCTGAAAATGTACATAGAGCATGAGAAGGTCAACATAACCCAAAAGTTCCTGGAGTCTTTGATCCTCCTTTTATGCTGCTGAATGTACCATGCTACATATCTGGCAACCCTTCCGCACTGTCCATGGGATGGCGGCTTTGGAAACACTTTTTTCAACACTTTTAGTCCACATGCAGATTTATATCCTGGAGCAGTTTGCACATGCTCCAGAAACTCCAGCCTGGTTTTCCTCAAAGGACAGCAGTGCACACAAATATGGCCTGTTCTCCTGCCAGGGGAACCAGAGGAAGATATTTTCCTCCACAGAACTCCTCACAGATAGCTGGAGAATCCAAAAACCTCATTCTGCATTCCTTAAAGCTGCGTTTGATGACCTACTCAAAGTCACAGAGCAATGTTTTGCCAGCTGGATGGCATGCAGTTTCAGAGCCATGTTCTAGTTGTACTTCACAAAACTGTGCTTCATGACCCTAAGGTATCTGGCCATGCGTTTGAATGGTTTCTTAAGAAACAGCAAAGTTTTGAGCAACATCCTGAAAATTTTTCCATAAAGACATCTCTGATGTCATCAAAATGAAGGTAATTGGTTGGGTAGGAACCCAACAGGTTCCTTCTCTTCATCTTCCCATGTGCAATTACTTTTCAATGGAAAATATTGCACAAGTGAGGAGTGTGCATAATATCACCCAGAGAGGCGCTGTGCTCAAGTGTTGTTTTACAAAAGTATAAAAATTCATATGCAATTTTCAAAATTATTAATAAAATAGGTAATACATTTTGGTTCAGATTTACTGTGCAGGTGTGTGACGATAGAAAAAAAGTCTGTTACTTCACACTAAACATTTCCATTGATAAATAAAGTTTCGTAGCTGTTATATACTTTGAGCATACTTTAATGCATTTTTTATTTTCCTGAAAACAAAATCTAAATTCTAGGGAGAAACTCTAGGGCTCTATGAAAGAGACAGCCTGGAGCATGGGCATTACCTGATGGCAAAGCAATGAAGTTCCGGTGAATTCCAAGCAGCAGCAGCAGCATTTCAAATCACCAGAGACTTTGGCCCTCGTCTCTCTGTAGAAGATATAAATAAATACAGTAAAGCTGTACTTAGTCACAGTGATTCCGAGTGATCACACAAGACCTTACCATTCTGCTTCATGTGGGAAGCACCTTTTTCTTGAACTGTGAACAATGACAATTTCTCCATTATCCAAGAATCCAGAGGGAGAAAAATTGTCTTGTCTGTGCATAAAACACCACTCCTTTTTTATGCTTTATATAAAAAAGTAATGAATGTGGAAGGATTGCTAAGTTTCAAATCAATCACAGTCTTTTGATGTTATTATTAACTGCACATACTCCATTCCTGTGGTTTATGGTATCATCAGAACCCCTCAATTGATTTATACTCTGGTGATCTAGTTGTCTCCATTCATTATCCCATATCTAATTAATATATGCCTCAGAAGGAGTTGTCAAAAGACAAAGTTAATTATAGCAGGAAAAAAAATCCACTGAAATCACACGTGTCATGTTTTAGTGTAGTGACAGTATGCACAGAAGAACATTTTAATTAGGTATCTTTTTCTGCTGCTCTGAGTGAATACTACTGTATTTTCCTCACAAAGTAATACAGAATGCTAGTTCCTGCTATTTATGAGGCACTTTGAAATGCAAACAGGCATCTTACATAATTAATCTTTCATTAAACACTTGCAATCTTTGAAATGCACTGAAAGACCTGATCTTGAAGAACAGAGATGGGCAACAGATTATCAGTCTCATTCATCAGGCTCAAAAGGCACCAAGGGAGAGTGAATATTACACAGTCTTTGTGTAAATACACCAGAATTTTTATCCAAAATTCTTCCAGCTGCATGGGCAGCTTCCTTGAGACACTGTCGTTATTCAAACAAATGGCTACTTCTGGAGGAATGTTTGCAGAAACAGTACATTTTAAGGTCATGTTGGAAAATATTGCTAAAAAGTGAACATTTTAAGTGTTAAGTATAAAACATTCATTGTGGGAATGGGATTTAAAAAGAGTTATCCTCATCCATGCAGAGGAAATAAATTCCACGTGGAGCTGGCACACATGGTGAAGACTATCCAGAAGGTCTTGACTTTGGAATATTGGAAACAGCAACTATCAGAGCTTGATTTGCAAGTAATCTGCATTTTAAGACATATTTACAGAAACTTAGTGCATTATTTTGAATTGGCAGTATATTAAGGAAATACTGGTCTGTTCTCAACTATATTCTATGGAAAGAAAAATAATATATCAAATATACTGCTCATTATAAAGGAGCCATCTCTGTTACTCACCTCAATTAAGAATGCACCAGGGTAAGGAAATAATAGTCCTAAAACTTCACACAATGAGTGTGGATCCCTTTATTGTGAAATTTCCCAGAAAGTTTGGGTACTGTGAACCTCCCAGCTTTCTACACTGCCAGTACCACCTCTTTGAAACTGTGATCCCCTAAATGTTTCTATACCTTACAGATGTGCAGACCTGCCACCAATGCACTTGCCACAACCTCAGAGGCCATAGACAAGAGAAGCAGGGAATGGAGACTTTGGGATTCAGCTTCCAGATGTGTGTTCACCTCCCAGCTGTTCGCAGGAGGCAGCTGGGGAAGGGAAAGCATCAGAGGACAAACTCTTGGACACACCACTGTATATATATAAAAAAAACACAGCGTGTCTATTACATTTCCTGATTATTTATTTTTTATACTATCAGCACATTCTTAAATATAAAGTGGAATTTCAGACTTCATTTTTTCCCTTCCAATCTGACTACAGCATTTTGGGCTCTGGCTTCCACTGCAAGTTTGGGGTAACGCTGTCTCTCCCTTGCAGCTCCACTTATTTCAAAGCCCCTCTCAATCTATTCCTTGAAAGTTATCCTGTAGATTTACCCTTATTATTAGTTCATTCAACTTTTCTTAGTAGATCTCAACTTTTCACCAATTTATTTAGTATGTGTAACTGTCAAACATACAGCTGACACAAGTGCTAGCAAACAAGGGAAACATATTGGTTATCTAAGTCTCATTGCTTGTTTGCATTTCTTGCATGTGTGACCAAAGCATTTAAAAGAGTTCTAACTAATACCAAATTTAAAATAGTAAACAATGGTAAAATTAAGGGCATAAGAATCAAAACCAGTCACCTCTTTTCCAGTGAAATATTGCTTTCAACAGAAAACTGAGTGTCCTGCCACGTTGCATTTCCATTAAAATGAAGATTGTTGTATCACTTTGGGGAATCTTCAAGATAGCTAGAAATAAAAAATGTTATACCAAGTATTCTGAAAACAAGAATAATTTCAGCAATTAGAATTCAAGCCTCCCCTTTCAAATTTTAATGAAATACATAAAGTAAATAAAGCATTCTTTTCATATCTCTCAGGCAACTCTACAGAACAAGCTTTATTTGTCAGTATAGCATTTACAAAAATGAAAGACTGCAAAAAATCCAACTAGTTCTAATAGACATCAAAGTTGAAATGAATTTTCACCATGAACGAGTCATTCCAAATGGGAATACCCTTGTGCAGCATTTGACCTGTTTCTGAGAGACAGACAGACACCACACTGCAGCCAGAGTTTATAGCCACTCACTGTGTCTGAATAAAATTATTTTGAGGCTTCCCTTCTAATTATTCCTTTTCAGTACTTACTGTTTTTCATACGCATGCATTGATGGTGGGAATTTGATAATACAGCTGTTCAGTCTAAATTACTGGAGTGTATCCGTGAATAAAGTGCCATCTTCTTTACGCTGGAAGTGCCAAGCTCGTCTTTGGGATTGGGGAGCAACATTTCCAATGATCCTCTCAGATATGCTCCCTGCCCCGGGGCCTGTATGCTTAAGGAAAAGGTGAGGCTTCCGTGCAGGACTCATTGGAGTTATACACGAGGAAATGCTGGCCATGAGATACCAATAATAATAATAATTATTATTATTATAGATATGAGCTAAGAAGCAAAAAAAAAACCCAAAAACTAAGAAAACAAAGCTGAACAGAATGGAGGATGTCAATATTCTTCCATTAATAGGAAGATCCTAAAAGCCTATTTAAAAAAAAAAAATCTTTATCAGGCCTCCAATGCACATCCCTGCCACAAACCACCGGCGGCCTCAGGAATTTACAGAGAAACCAAGTAAGTAAATACTTCTCTTTCAGTTGTAGCAGAAATGGAAGGAAAAAGAAAAAAAAAAAAGAAAAAAGGTTGCCAAGTGTCTGGTTGGGAGTATATACAAACTAAATCAAAGGTATTGTTCAAAATTTACAGCAGGTCATCTCTTCTTTTTTCCTATTTCTTTTCAATATCGAATGAAGGGCTGACCAGCAAGGTCAAACTTTCCTTATTAATGAGGCATTGCTGGAGCTTTGTCTCATTAGGGCACTCAGAACTATGCATTTACTGCAATTTGCAGCACTTAATAGAGAAAGGTCAGAGCGGGTTACGTTCAATTTCCACTTGGCAGAGGGAGGAAAAATGGAAGCAATTCATTTGCACAAATTTGAATAATTCTTCCCCGTCTCCTTTTCTTTATCTCCGCCTAGATAATTCCTGCATCTTCCCTCACTCACAATCATCCCAAACCTGCCACCAGTCGGCTTTCTATGAAGGCTGTAATGGAGCTGACAGATTCTATGAATCCAGGTGTCAAAATAAAGCTATTGAGCTCCCCCCTCCCTTCCCCTCACTCACAACAGGGAATAGGAGCTGCCTCTAGTGAGCTCTTAAACTTATCATAAATGTATCAAGATTGCTGTGGGCCATGAAACAGCTGTAGACAATTAATCTTTCCACAATTCTCCGGCATAGGAATTGCTTTCCCCGCGAAGCAACATCTGCCGTGCCGAGGTGATTATTCATGGGCAATGGGCGCCACCATGGTTTTATGCATAGAGCCATCAGTGGCAATGAAGCAAAATTTATAGTTTTCCCTGGTTCAGTAAAAATAACATTTCGGCTGCATTAAAATGTCATCCATCAGCATTGTCCCAGAGCACAGGGCCCCATCTCATCCGGAGAAATTAAAAAGTATTCATTTTAATGCTAACTTGTGAAGCTTGCAGAGACATTGCCCTTTTTTTTCCCCCCCTCTCTCTCTTTTTTTGTAAGCAATATTGAGGAGGAGGAGGACTGAAGGAAAAGGTTACGCGGTGCAGCGAAGCTGAGGATTAAATGTGCTACTAGGGAGTAATGATATCCCAATTACTGGGCTGCTGCTTCTTATTTATTCATAACCCCTGAACGCTTAATCAAAAATCCTTGAATCAAATTGAACAACTAAAGAAGGAAAGTTATTTCGCAGAGATAATGTAATTCTTTAGCTTAAAAAAAATTTAAAAAAATTGGAGTGCTGAATGGGTACAAAGGTAAATATCATGGCTCTTGCCAGAGCAGTAGGGTTACTTTTTTAAAGCATTAGCTTAAAGGGGCAGGGAAATTTTAAGCCGGAAATCTAAGGGTCGTAATTTTAAAGACAGTTTCCATTCTAATTCCTAGAGTCAAGCTGATTAATGTCTGCCTTGGCAGTGTGCTCTGAGGAGTGTGGTTTGCAAACACTTCTTGGGTGGATGGGATCCAAGTGCCCCGTGTTGCCTGCTCCATGCAGGGTCCCGCCACCACGAGCACGGACAAGGATGGGAAAAGCTCCGGACCCAGATGCCAGGTGTGTGACAGGGATCCCACGCCCCACCTGTGAGCATCTGGGTTTGGGCCTAGGGAAATGTCTCGTGGCCACAGCAGTGCCTGAAATGAAGAGTGCACCGAATCTGCACGTTCTCAAGCCGGACTGCATATGCTGCACAGCGCAAAGGCATTAAAGAGCTCCCCTAGGCCTGATGCAAAGCTCTGGGCTAGAAAAGCCCCCAGTTTATTTACGGAGAAAGGATTTTGGGAGTAGGAAAAGATGTATGGAAGTGTGCTGTCTCTAAGTTGCCCTGCATGTGCATGCTCAGGAAATTTAGGCGGAGTTAATTTCTGAAGTGGATTAGTCAAACAGTGGTAGCCTCCTGCACACATGGACATTTTGGGAGTAAAAACAGCTTTAGAAAGAGCTTATAAAGACACGTGGGCCCTGAGGGGCTAGAACACTGCACCGAAGGGACAGCTTCCAGGCTGCGGGAGCCCTCACTCTGGGTTTCTCCCTGGGGAGAACAGGGAGGAAGTTTTGCCTCTCCCTGCTAGGTTTACCTCAGCGTGTCCATGATTTTATACATTCTTCTTTTCCAGTGTTTCTGTGCAGTCCCGGCTTTGCTGAGAGTTCAAAACCTCCCTGGTTTGGGTTTCTGCATCTTCACAATCAACCTCTTGACTTCAGTACCCAAGAGAGGAACTTGGCTTGGACCAGGAGGAGCTGGATCCGAATCCTGCAATAAGTGAAGGGACATCAATATCACCAATACCTATGCTCTGAGCCTGGGACAACTCAAATTTCAATAAACAGAATATCGGGTTGGTATTGTACTACCTAACCCTCAAAGTAAACTTTGTTTTAAAAATAGATAACAACAACAATAATTAATAATAATACCACCTTCTTTCTTCTAAGGGTCCCTAAGCCATGGTAAACACGTGGTAAAGAAACATATTCCCAGTGTAGTGTCTGCATGTGAGAAGGCAATTACTTACAGCCCGAGAGAAAAATGACATTCCCATATGGGAGAGAAGGGACTCTCAGGAGCCGCGCGGTGCTGGCGGGCTCTGCTCAAGAGCAAACAGGTTTGCGATAAATCCAAAACTGCTCCGTTTGCTTTGGGCTTTGCTCTTCTTCCTTCCGCGTGGTGCGAGGAGTGATTTAAGGCCCATGTTTCCCTGCAGTCACACAAACCTTATTCTAGGAGTCTACCTGGGGAGTCGGCAATGGGTGGAGAGGATCTGCAGCGCAACTTGCACTTTTGGCTTTGCTTGCTGAGGAAGAGGGAAAACCTGAGGAGCAACGAGACCCATCGGCCACGTGGAAACAAAACGGCATCACGTTCCCAGGTTGCATAAATCCTTCTTGTCCCGCCGTTGACCTGCTGGAAAGGACAGGTTCAGCTCTTGGGTCCTGACTGACCTCACTTAAATTATGAAGCGTCTTGCCTGGGAAAAAAAAATATTATTGTTGGCAAGATCAGAGCGGAGCAACAGAGCCTGCCAGGCTCTCCTGAGACTCGAGCGTATCAGGCAAAGTGGCGAGCTGAAGGACAGGAGACTCAAGAGCAAGGGAAATACTGAAGGGGAATTGAAAATAGCAATGCTGTGCGGGTTGAGGAAGAAGAAAACAGCTCATGATAAATCATCATATTTGACTCTATGAAATGGATTAGACATAAGGAAAACAGCTCACCGGGGTGGGAGGGGAAAGGCAGCTGATGTTTACAGGAGCAGCTTGTTGAGTTCGAAGAGAAAGTAGGAATTCAAAGGAAAAACAAATCCATTCGAAAGAGCTGGAAGATGAAAGGAGAGAGAATTTTGGAAACACTGGGGAAGGGAAAATACAAAATTAGGAGAAAAAAATCCAGTTGAAGAGGACAAAATGAGAAAAAGAGCACAGAAACAAGCAGATTATTCAGTTACATTTCAGCAGTCATCAGGCTGCACTCTCTGCAATCTTACATTATTTCTGAATTTCCATCGAGGGAACATTAATCCTTCCTTGTTTCCACAGGCAATCTGAACTTCCTGGGATTCGGGGTATGTGCAGAAATAGTAACTTTTGAGTCCTCACAGCTGAGAAAGCATGGCAATCCAGAAAAAGCAAAGTATGCTTTGCTTTCTCATGGAGATTTTACTTCTCTCTGATCTTTTCCCTGCGTTAATCTTAAAAACTGTGTATTTTGGGCTTATGAACATGAGTTCTTTACAGACAGAAAAAGCCTGCAGATGGATGGCCAGCTTTAAAAAGAAAAGAAAAAGACCAAAAACTCTTCACTATTTTTTTTAATTTTTCCTTCAGGCAGAGAGGCCAGGGTAAAACAACATAGGAGCTTGAACAAACAAGAAATTCTGCTCCATTTCATGCACTTAATTCTGGAAAGGAAAACAAAGCGGCCTTTACTGTGGGTCCTATGGAGCCGGCTGGAGACGTGCATCATATTATTCGCATTCCAAGTTAGGGACAAGGTTTCCCGAAGCTCGTAGGCATGGAGCGAGATCCAGCACGGTATGGCCAGCAGAGCAGCACAGTGTGGCGTTCCATTTACAAATGTTTGAACTCAAATGGTAAGGCCCAGGCTTTTAAAATTTGGCTCTTTTTTAAGCTCTCCAATTACCCTTCCCAATAAATGTTAGGACAAGCCCATTAACCACGTTATTGATTTTCGCACATAACAGTGCTGCCGTGACTTCATCAGGAAACGCGCTGACGCCGGGCCATAACTGCACTCCGTGGTCACGCCGGGCCGGCTCTCCCAGCCGGGAAGGTCTCTCTCACCTTGAGGACGCCTGGGTTTTCCCCTGGTGTAGGCTGAATACTCCACGGGACGCATGAAGGGCTTCTAATCGTCATCTGCTACCTGCAGCTTGGAGCCCCCATCCAAAGCTGGTGCTCATAACAGGGATCTGCAAAGCATTATTTAACATCCCTGCATTAACTAGGTACAGGTAGCAGAGATCCGCATGCTAGGAGCCCGAGTACATCCCTCGGTGCTCTAGGAATGCTGGCTCCATGAATACCACCCAACTTTATCCTCTCTATCCCGCCTTGGTGGGCAAAGGTGCCTGTGTAACCAGGAGCAGGGGCTCAGGGCTCCATCCAGAAGAGTTCCCGGTAGGAAAACACACCAGCAAACTCTGGGAAAGAAGTGCTCCGAGGACAGGCATTGGGGGTGCCTGTGCATCCCCGCTTGGCAGGCAAGGTGATGAGATTACAGGGGGGCTGCCTAGGGGCAGATGAGAGTACTCCAAGCTGGAAACTATCCCCCGACCTTCAGCCCTACTGTGATATTCAGTGTTCATATTTGGAGCCAAGCAAGCACAAGCTACATATGTTCTTATATCCTTGCTACGGAGATGAACACCTTTTTTTCTTTTTTTTTAATGGTTATTTACTGTAGCTTTACTTCATTAGCGTTAAAGACATTATTTCATATTAAATATTGGGGGTCTTTTAAAATAGAAGACTCTGGGGAAAAAAAAAAAAAAAAAAAGAGAGGGCTGCTTTATCAAACACATTAATCCCTTATCTCTATTTGATTTTAAGAAATTGTGAAGCACAAATTATCCGGAGCTTAGCACTCAGAGTCTCTTCCTCAGCCTATAAAGTCAACAGTTATGGTGTTAAAGTTTAATCAATCCCATAAAATGTTACTCAGAAAGTGACCCTGCTGTTATGGCTGAAGTACATCTCCTACATTAAAAAGCACTTTTGCTGAAGCCAGAGCAGTGATATTGAAAGAGAGAGCTAATAGGTATCTAGATGGGGTTGAGAAAGGGACATGGACGGAAAGAGCTGGGAGAGGCAGTGGGAAGAGGAAAATAAGGGGAGAAGGAAGGGAGAATCCCACTCTCAAATGGTTCCCCATGGAGCTAAACACACGTGTATGAATTATTGGGCTGGAGGGATAAGAAGCTCTTCTGATAATCGCTCAGAAGCAGAGTTCCTCATAAATTTCATAGCAAAGGTGAACACAATTTGCACATGCAGCACAGCAAGATTGCTGCAAACAACACTCACTGTACCATCACTGTGGAGAGATGACGGGACACGAGCAGTTCCTGGGAAGGAACCTCTTTTCAGCTACTGCTAACAGGATGCTAATTAAGCTACAACTGTATCAAGACACTGTATCTGCTGGGGAGAAAAATAAAGCCCAAAGATCCATAAATACAGTCCACAGACATCCTTTTGATCACCCATACCCTGACAATTCATTCATGCTAAATATCCATCCACTTTCCATTGCAGCGTGCAAGTCCCAGGCAGGATAACAGACCTCAGCACAAGTTCTAATTTGTATAGGCTTTGCATAGCATAGCACATCGATACGTATAGCTGTGCCCGCTGTACATAGCCATGTATAGCCTGGACAGCCCCGATGGCTTGGTTTGAAACCTGTCACGAAAGCACATCAACACAGAAGCAGAATAGTGAAGCTTACGAGAGAAGTTTGCAGGTGTG